>OY728122.1:2082696805-2083266805 GCA_963277665.1 Viscum album | reverse complement strand
TGAACCTACAATATAATTGGAAATAAGGATCTGGGGATAAGAATCAAGTATGACTAGGAAGGATTTGTCATATTTGGTAATAATGAAGGTGTAGAGCCCCGACCAAGTTTACCACTCAAACAGTGCTCCAGGATGGTTGGCCACTGGGTCTTAGGAATGCTTCCCCATATGCTAAATGTGTCCATCTAGTAACAAGGGTCTTATTAGGTGAGAGTGGAGATAATAAACCCTCTGGTGATGATAATAATAATTGTACATATGTATATAACCTAGAAAAATAAGGACCATAACTCAATAGAAGAAACAATAAAACTTAGTGGAAGCATCATAAACAAAATAAATAATAATAATCCCTAATGAATAAAACCATATGTAGATAATAAACATGCCATGAAAGGTCATACAAAAATAGATAATCAAGGTCGCCTGTGTCCGACCATATGAGTACATATATATAAAATCCCAAAATAAAGTTCAATATGTTGTAGAGGAACCACCTAGTTCACTTCCATCCAACCCATGAAAAAGGTACATCTACGACCACTAAGTTCCAGCTCCTGAGACTGATCCATTACCCAATCTCAAAGACATAAAGTCTACACATGTCCCGAGGGACCCATGCAGGGTTGGAGTATAAACTCAGTAGGCCACCACCAACATGTTATTATCTTACATCCATAATTATACAATGTATGAAAAATGTAATTAAATATAAAATGAATGCATATTTAATAATTAACCCACTCCCCTTATGATAAATAGCCATAAGGAAGCATTTACCTTCTTCAACCAATGTCGATATATCACTAAACACATGCCACTAAATATATATATGGAATACACTACATGTATGCACACACACACACACACACACACATATATATTTTCAGTTGAGAGGAATCATGGATTAATTCTCAGCTTCTTCTAATGAATAACATACCCAAAGATCCCTCAGGAACCTCCCATAAATATATCACTGGTACCTTGTGTCATTTGACAACTCATGTGCCATCCATCAAATATTTGACATCTAAACAACACACCCATCATGTCCCTCTATGCAAAAAAAATCATTTTCAACGCAACATCCGACATCCTGAGGTGCAACTATGTCCTCCATCCAATATAATAAGTCATTGTTGGTTCTATAACTCAATGTTATGAGGCACAATGAGATATGTCCTCCCATAATCCTGACCCATAGACTCAAACATAACAGTGAGCCTTAGCCCCCAACAGATGGTCTCAATACCATCTCCCAATGATCCATCACTATTAACCATGGATTTCTATGGTGATCACCTCCAACATAACTGATGGTCAACACCATCCCCTAAGTGAAAATATCTATAGATGCCTGCACCGACAACAAGAAATCAACACCACCTCAACTAAGTCCTGTCTATGTGCACATGAATCCAATGGCACGTCATCCAACAATGGTGAGAAACAATCACAAATATATCCTAAGCCACATCATTTAGAACCTTGTAACCTTGCGACCACATCACCCAAATCTTGATGGTCAACACTATCTCAAGTATTGCAGGCCATGCCCTCATCCTAATGACCTCATCGCCTTAATCCTGATGACCAATCCACCTCAACTTGGTGATCAACATCACCCCATGTATCCCAGGCTGTGCCCTCAATAAGATGACAATATCTCCTTAGTCCTAGTGATCAAAATCACCTCAAAACCCCGGGCCATGCCTATAATTTCACCAAGTAACCAATGCAATCATAAATAATTTAATTAATTTAAAATAAGACAACCGGCCTACCCTTCCCAGTTGGTCAAAATCCCCTAACCCAACTTAGAATATATGAATATTCTAGGGAATACCCAAAGACACCCCATAACATCATTGAATCAATTTAAAGACTAAAATTTATTAATTAAGGGTCTCACTCGGTCAACCCAATTTGAACATTTAGGTATACACCATAAAACGCCTATACAATTAAAGGGAAATCTAGGCACAAACTACCTTATACTCGTAGACACTCAATCATCTGATATAGACCTCTAACCTAAGATGAAATGACAGAAATCAAAATTATAGACAAAAACAATGAAATAAGAATTTTTTTTACTAATTTTTTATTCTCTATGGTGATATAACAAAAGAAGAGAAGAAATACGATTGAAGACCTTACTGATACACTTCCAATGAGACTAATGAAGCTTGAATTAGAGCTTGGATGATGGAGTTAGGCCAAATCCTAATGGAGGAGGAAGAATGAAGACCTCCTGCTATGTATACAGTGGAATGGAAGAGAAATAGGAGGAAAAACCTATATCAAAGGGAGGTTAGAAAAGTAATTTCACAAAAATAAATGACCCGTATGGTTTTTCCACATGGTTTGACTAACCATTCTTCAACCGTGTGATGCTCACTGCCCAAGCACTGCACCTCATACAACTAGGCGCATAATTTACCAAACCGTTCATAGATCATGTGGATCCCATCTATCAAAAAGTTGCAGAGACTCACACAGTTGTGCACCCCCACCAGTGTAGTTTGAGAAACCAAGTCCAATGCAAAAGTGGGCTATACAATTTCCACTTGCAGGCTGCACAGTTTGATAAAACTATGTACCTTTGTATACACTTTCTAAAAAATGGTTTTTTGGGGACCAACACACCTAAAGCCCATCTGAACTCCCGAGACACTCATTAAGACTTAAAAAAAATCTAAAAAAACACATTTGAGTGTTAAAACTCTCAAAATTAGGTTCCAAATCCCAAAAAGAAAGTTGGTCTGTCCACCAAACTCAAAAATTAAAAAGGTTGGGAATTTCAACCCACTAAAAAACCCGAGATGTTATAGTCTCCCCACCTTAAAGATAGCTCATCCCCAAGCTATAGAGTCTCTCAATGAGATGGCACTGAACATACCCATCTCATAAACAACACCCCAATCTAACCCAATCAATCGAACACATGTCAACTCTCCTTGAGGTGATCCCCACCTTAGGAGTTACCTACTTAGTCACTTCTTGACCCAAAATTCAAACATATGATGGTTCCACTAATTATACCTAGACATACAATTCCTCCCATGACACACCATCATTATCAAACCTCATCAGGTTCTTAATTTGTACATGTTTCATAAATGAAATCTATCAATACCTGCATCTCCCCAGATTCCCATTAGTACCTATGTTATACACGACACCCTTCAAAACCTGCATCTCATCAGATGCCCATAAATCTTCTATCACAACTGATTCTCAAAAGTAACCCTAAATCATATATATATATATATTCATTCCCATCATAGTCCTTATTTCTACACATCTCATACATACCATGCATCATAATTGATGCTAACCTACCAACCAATGTCTGGTTAGTCCAAAAATAACACACGTGTACCTCATGCACCAAAATTGACTATGCCAAAACAAAATAAAACTTGATCATGCCCATGGAATACCTCTAACTATCTTCGGATCATAAACCTGCTTTGACCCTAGAATCTCAATAGCATGCACCTGTCTTGAAACCCGACTACCCAAGGCCTGGCCTCCCTACAGAGCTACACCAGCTACCGACCACTAACTACACTCTTAGGTCTCTCTATCTCTTCTATGACCACTATGTGATATTAAATCCAGGATACCATCTCTTGGTACCACTCCCGATCCTACCTCAGATCCTTGAGTCTGACCCAATCCCTGGTTCCCAATTATCTGAGAGGGATTCATATAGAACCCCTATAGATACCCCATGTGACCACATGCTCAACAATACTTTGGATCTCACTCACACTGGGTCTGAAAATTCACCAGCTTCCCACACTAGAAGCACATTGTTGAAGAACCACTCCTTGGTGGTCCACCCAAGTCTATAGCCCGACTGACCTACTGAAACTCCTCACAGTACTGCTTCTGTCTACTTGAAGCATCATCACTAAGCTCACCTAATTCCATCACCCAACTCGAATATGACCATTCCATCAATTTTCCCTCAACTATCAGCACCTGATTAAACTCCACATTGGAATAATTCATCCTAAAGATATTTACCTGAACCATGATGGCAGGCCTCAATCCATCATCCAATCAACTCACCCAAGCGATGTCATCACCCACCATAAAAGGTGAAAATCAGGACAAGACCATGAAATTGGTTGGATAATACATAACAAATGCATCTCCCTGCTATAGTTTCATGAAATCATAGGATCTGTCTACCCTCAATGTCTCTGGAAAGAAGTGCTCAAAGAACCCGATCACAAAATCCTTCTAATATAGTCCCACATGTTTTCCTACCTAAACTTGTATGTCCTACCCATGATTTGCTGGTCCTCTGAGCGTATAAGTAGCCAACTTCACCCTCTGTCCTAGGGGTGTCTCAAGATGATCAAATATCATCTGCACTGACTTGATCTAGTTCTCTACTGCCTACAATCTACCTTCACCCTAATATAACGGTGGGTGTTGAGACTGGAACACACAATTCAAATATTTCATAGATAGATCCACTCCTTGACCCCCCCATCAATACCCTATATGACGCATACCAAGATCTCCCTTAGCTACTCTTCTAACCATGGACCAAATTTTAACATCTGTTATGGATTCCCCGCCTATACTGGAGCCTGTACCTGTGGATAATGACCATCCCGACCCTCATGGGCCTCATCCTATGAACTCTCATGTGGAACCATATCTCTTCCCACCCAAAGCTCTACCATAATTCATTTAGGTGACATCATGATAATGAACAAATACAAGGTTAAAAAATCCATAACAATATTTTTGTCCCAAAGTAAGATCGAGACAACTGAGAGGCAGGGGGGGGTGAATCAGTGGTTCCTTTTTCTTTTTAAGAAATTTTATTAACTACTTAAAAAAAATTTCTTAACTTATAAAACTTGTTAGAGTTATGATCCACTCAAATATAACTCACAACCTCACCTTTTATATGTAAAAAATATAAAGAGAAGGCAACACATGATATTTACAAGGTTTAGTACAAAGACCCACTCCTTTCCATATTGGATAGTCTCACTAATACAGATTCTTTAAATAACTTTTTTTTAAATAAAAAGGTATAAGAAGTGAAAAATTATATAGTCCCAGTAGAATATTTCCTTATATAGTTGGTTATACCCCCTAACTATCCTTTTTAGTATCCACTTTCTCAAAAACAATCATTTTCAGTAACTGGTAAGTATCTATAGTCACAAGATTCACTTTTATTATTCTTTTATAATCCACTTTAGAAGTCTTAACTTTCTACAAAAGTAATTTAAATCAAAATTTACCAATTTACAATCTTCAATAACTTCAAAAATACTATAAGTAACTTGTTGGTCTTGAAAAAACTTCTAGAAACTCAGTTCAGAAATCTTCCTCAGCAGAGTCAATCCGATATTCCCAGTCTAATAACCTCTGTCTAATGGTCTCCATAAAATGGTAATTTTGGTTTGATTATACTTCCTATATTCCATATTTAATTGAGTAGGAACTCAATCAGCAACCTGACATTCTTATTTTCGATGGAACTCGGTCTGATGAACCTTGCTCTGATGGGATCACTCCAATGGACTTTATTTGATGAAGTGTTGTCCATTGGAACTTGCTCTTTTGATCAGATTGAACCTCACTCCAATGGATTATTTATGATGGAACTTACTCAGAATCATCTTGAATAAAAAAAGTTTGGTTGGAAACTCATTACATGTTCCACAATTATCATAGATCTATCATACATGAACAACTCTAAGTTTTTGCACACATTTACAAATGAACCGTTCTCTCATTTTATAGGAAACCTAGAATGGTTTGGGTGAGATTTTCATAATCTTTCCCGCTCAACCAAATATTATGAATTTTAAATTATCCTTAATTATTGGATAAGTATTTGACTTCTTAAATGATTCATAATACCTCTATAAAATTATTTAATCTTTTCACAACTTCATACTGCTTTAGACTTTCTTAATATACTTCAATATGATTCGGATTCCCCATTCTAATTTCTTCATTATGATGAGGATAGTGAATTCTTCAATATGTTGCTTCACACCACTTAGAAAACATATGGGAATAAGATTTCTTCTCATATAGATGCTACATTACAACTTGTTAAAAGTAAGACATTGAAAACCATTCTGAAATATCTTCAAAGTATTTCTCCTTTTCTTTAGTTCCTTAGACTGATGATCCTATGTTTCATGATTTTATCGGCGTCAATATACATCTGATGGATCAGTCTGTGCTTAACTCCAATGAACATTGTCAATGCTAGTCTAATGAGTCTTCACATATTCTTGAAACAATCAATACTTTTTTTATTTTACTCTTGACCCAATTATAAGAGAAAAAAGTATGAATTCTTGTTTTCCTCAACCCAATTGAAATAAAATTAAACCTTACTCAACAATTATACCTTTGATAAAACTCTGCATCCGATATACAAAGGATACTAATAGTATGAATCAGTGTTACAATCCATTACGATGGATCGGTTCCATACCACATCTGATGGACCGGTGTCAGCAATGACCTTTTTACTTCAGTAAGATCACTCTTCCAGCCTTCTGATATTATCACACTAATGATTCTCATACCAATGATCTTCATCCTTCTATGTCCATTGTTCCTCACACCGATGAGCAGCATCCAGAATACTTCACATAGTACTCTCTTCTCTTCCAAAAAATTCATCTTGTATCATGACTTCCTCAAGAATTTGAATACATTTAAGATCAGCTTCAACAACATCTGAATTACTATTCCAGCAACATCTTTCTTTTAAACCAATCCTTAATATGATTGGAAACACCAGCTCTGCCCTTTTCTTTCACAAGTCTTGAATCAAAAGTTATTTAAACACCTTATGAATTTTGTTAATTACAAAATAGAAAAGCATCATCAGGTTTTTGTTGGATCTATATAGACTCCAATTAACTTCCACATTATGATCAGTACTCCCTATTCGAACTCAAGGTGAGTCTGATGACCCTTTTCTTTTAAAAACTTTATTTACAATTCGATGGACTTCTTAATATTTGTGAATCTGATCCCCGGATTATGATGATGATTTCAATGATCCATATATTTACCTTTTCTCAACTTCAACCATGTATCATCTATTATCATCTATTGACAACAAATCAACCAAAACTTAACTGGACACTAACAATCTCCCCCTTTGTTTTTGTTGTCAATACCCACTTCAACCATTTCAAAAACAAAACCATTTGTTGTTTTCTTTTATCACTTTATTCGATATTATTTTCTTGCTCTCTCTATTTCTTATATCTCCCTAATTCATTTTCTCCTCCCCTCATTGACAGTCAAATTCAAAGGGGCCATAATGAAAAGTTTTCCCCTTATTGACAAATGATCTCATTTTCAAGGGTTGGAACTTTTCATCTCAAAAAATTTGTATTCTTATACAGGAGAAAATAAGTATCTCATGAGTTTAAAAAAGATACTTTAACTAAACAACTCTAAGTCTATGTGGGAAAACTTGATGTAGAAAACAAGAGTTAATAATCAAGGTTTTCAATGTTTTCCATTGCACAACTTTCATGTAATACCCTTTTCATGTTTCTTTAAACATTATCATTTTTGAGGAAATCTTGGAAGGATCTTTTTAAGATAAAATTAACTTACACCCATATAAAAAAAATATTAGAAAGTTTATGTGAATAAATACAGCTTAAAAAAACTTTTCGTAACCTCATTACTTTATTTTGTTAGAAGAGAAAGAGAATCATCAAAATCAGCTTAATTATTTCCACTCCTTAAATTCCCCACAATTTAGTACAAATAAAAATATTTTATGAATAAGGAATAACATTATAGTTTATAAGAATTAATAGTCAGACTAAGAGTCCTCTCTCGGACTTTTCTTTTTCTTTTTCTTCTTGGATTTTTCATTAGATGTGTTTTCTTCCTTCGGTTTATCCTTCTCAGATTTTGTAACAAGTTTATTTTCGTCTGTAGGTTCTTTTGATAAGGATGTCAAATTATTTTATTCTTTAGAAATTTTTTTGTTACAATGATTTTGTAAAAATTATTTCATTCCTTCCTCTTATTCTGGTAGGATAGTTAAACAACTTTTAGTAACATGCCCATATTTCTCACATCTCTTGCATATTTTCTAAATTTTCAAACCATAATCTATTGATATATTTTTATCAAATTTTCTCACATATTTAGAAACCTTTTTATTTCCTTGTGCATTGTCTAATTTTTGTGCTTCTTCTAAATTTCTATCCATGTCAACTTGTTCTGGATAAATAATTAATCACTCCTTTTCTAACTCAGCATGTTTTTTTCTCCACTTTCTTAACATACTCATCTTTCTTCATCTTTTGAGTTTCCTTTTTTGGTTTCAATTTTTTTAGGAACATTTAATCTTATTTGATCATAATAGACCCCCTTGATTAATACTTTTTTCTTATTAGAGACATGTTGTACCAACATGAATAATCTCTATGCCTAAAAATTCCCCAACACCAACAGTGACCTCTGAATCTTGATCTTTCAAACTGAGAGTAAAATTGATCATAACTTTGTTGTTGTTATTTAGTCACTAACCGTGGACCAATTTGATCAAGAATACACTTTCCTGAATAATTACTATCTTTCTTGGTGAAAGATGTTTTATTATAAAACTACTTTTGTAAGCCTTTATTTTCACATTATTTAGAAGTTTCACCTTTAACATCAACTTCCTTGGTGAAGTTTTCTATTATATTTATTATCTCACTTTGTGCTATAAGAAATATTGATTGTGTTTCTAAAAACACTTCTTCTTTCTCATACAACTTACTTTTCATAACATCTATGATTTTTTCTGATTCAACTATCTTCAACTTGTTATGTTTACTTTCTTCAGCAAGTGTAGTTTCTATCCTATTGATATTATCATTACTAGATGATTTTTTTAAAAAAAAATTAGTTTTATTTCAATATTACCATTATCAAAAGTTATGTATTTAACATCTTTCTGCAACTTTATTCTATATTTCTTGAGTTGATTATTTTGTTCAAGTGCATTATCCAAATTCCTTTTGAGAATCCATTTCATTTCTCTTATCTCATCATAATCATAATCACTACTAGATTAATCACTTTCATTTCTGAATTGGGAAATAAAGTTGAGTTTATGATCATGTTCATCAATAGATGAGGAATCAACCTTCTTTCTTCTTCTCAGATAACTTTTTTTCTTCTTTTCATAAGGAAATTTTTACTTATGTTTCTTCAAATTTTGTTTTCAAGGTTTCTCACCATCTTCTTAGAACTCACACTCTCTAATTTTCTTCCTTGGATTTTTTTAAAAAATATTTTACCATCACAATTACAGAATTTGATATTTTTTCTTTTCTACTTTACCTTATTGTATTTCTTTGAAAGGAAGGAAATAATTTTATTTAAATCTTCAACTTTTTCCTATACTTTTTAATCACTTGATTCTTCTTCAACTTATTTATCTTTGTTTTTACCTTTTAATTAATATTTTAATCCCATTTCTTGATCACCTTTTTCTTTACTTTTTATAACCTTCCCTCTTCTCATTTCATAAGTAATAAGAGTACTGTGAAGATCATCCAAAGACAGAGTTTAAAGATCTATATCTTAAAAAGATGAAACTTTGGAATCAAACTTATCAGGAAGAATTATCAAATATTTTCAATAACAATTGAGTCTTACAACTTCTCACTAATACATATTATGATGATAAAAATATCATTCACCCTTGTAAATAAGTCACCAATAGATTCCATCTTGTCCATTTTAATATCTTCATAATTTAGTCTCTAAAGTTGTAACTTTTCCTTATTTACCTTTCTATTACATTCATAAATGTTTTCAACTCATCCCAAATACCTTTGGTAGTTCCAAATCTACTATGAGAAACTGACTTTCAGTTAGTGATGAGAGTAAATCATTTTTAGCTATTCCATAAATTTCAATATTTCTCTTATCAGAAGCAACAAGAAGAGAATTCTCAATATGAGAAGGAAATCTATCTATAGTACCTTCCAAAACCTCATATCCAAGATACATAAGACAAGAAAACATTTTATCTTTCTATATATGATAGTTCTTTCCATTGAAAACTAGAATCCCCTTATATTTCACTGAATTAAAATTCTCCATTATTAGATATGGATATTTCATAGGTAACTAACCCTCTAATACCATTTTATGTTTCCAAGTAGGATCGAGACCACTGAGGGGGGGGGGGGGTGAATTAGCGGTTCCATTTTATTTTATAAGAAAGTTTCTTAACTCCTTAATAAAAACTTTATTAACCTTTGAAACTTGTTAGAGTTACAATACACTCAAATATAACTCAAAAACTCATATTTCTTATGAAAAAAATATAAAGAGAATGAAACACATGATATTTACAAGGTTCAATACAAAGTCTTACTCCTTTACATGTTGGATAGTCCCACTAACATAGATTCTTTCACTAAATTATTTACAGAATAAAAAGTTACAAGTAGTGAACAATTCTATAATCCCACTAAAAACTTTCTTGTTATAGTTAGTTATACCCCCCAAATATCCTTTTTTGGTATCCACTTTCCCACAAATAATCCTTTTTAGCAACTAGTAAGTATCCAAATTCACTAGTTTCACTTTTATTCTTCTTTTTCTGATCCACTTCAGAAATTATTCACTTCCTCCACAAGTAAGTTGAATCAAAATTTACCTATGTACAATATTTAAGAACATAAAAAATTCTATAAGGAACTTTTTCATCTTGAAACTTCTTTAAGAAACTCAGTCCTAAAATCTTCCTCAACAACGTCAATTTGATATTCCAAGTCTAATAACCTTTTTTCTATGGTCTCTATCTAATGACTAGTTTGGTTTGATTCTCCTTCTTCTCTTCCTTCTTCAATTTAGGAGGAACTCAATTGGTAGCCCAAAATTCCTCTATATGATGGAAATATCTCTGATAAACCTTACTTCAATGGATGTATCTCTAATGGGATCACTCTGATGGACTTTCTCTAATAAAGTTTCATCTGTTGGAAATTTCTCTATTGATCATATTGAACCTCATTCTGATGAATTAGTTTCGATGGATTAGTTTTGATGGAACTTCCTCAGCATTAACTTGAATAAAAAAATTCTGGTTAGAAACTCAATACCTGTTACCCAATTATCAGAGCACTATTATACGTGAAAAACTCTAAGTTTTTGTACACATTTAAAAATTAACTATTCCCTCCTTTTATAGGAAACCCAGAATGGTTTGGGAGGGATTCTAAAAATCTTTCCAACTCAAAAAAATCATCCAAATATTAAATTATCCTTAAATATTGAATCAATATTTGACTTATTAAATGATTTATAATACTTCTGGAAACTTCTAGAATCTTCTCAAAACTTCATCTCATTTCATACTTTCTTAACAAAATTTAATCTAATTCTGATTCCGCATTCTGATTTCTTTATTATGATACAGATAATGAATTCTTCAATATGGTTATCCACACCACTTAGAAAACATATGAGAATAAGATTCCTTATCATATAGATTCTTCATACCAACTTGTTAAATATAATAAATTAAAAACCATTCTGAAATATCTTCAAAGTATTTATCATTTTCTTCAGTTCCTTAGACTGATGATCCCGTGTCTGATGATTTTATCGGTGTTAGTACGCATCTGATGGATTGGTCTCTACTTCACTCCGATGAATGTTTTCAACTCCAGTCTAATGAGTCTTCACCTCTTCTTGAAGTAATCAATACTTTTGTTCTTTTACTCTTGAACCAATTTTAAGGGAAAAAATTATGAATTCTTGTTTTCCTTAACCTAATTGAAATACAATTCATCCTTCCTCAACAATTGTTCCTCTAATAAAACTATGGATCTGATATAAAAAGGATACCAATAGTATGAATCAGTTTCAAAATACATTATGATGGATTGGTGGCACACCGCGTCCAATGGAACAGTGTCAACAATGACATTTTTTACTTCAGCAAGACCACTCTTCTAGCCTTTTGATATTGTCACACCGATTATTCTCATACCAATGATCTTCATCCTTTTTTGTCTGGTGTTTTTCACATTGACGAGCAATAGCCATAATACTTTACATCATATTCTCCTCTCTTCCACAAACTTTAGCGTATATCATGACTTCCTCATGAATTTGAATACATTTAAGACCAACTTAAGCATTGTATGACTTACTATGAAATGTATTGTAACTTCCCAGTATTCTAGAAACATCTTTCTTTCAAACCAATCCTCAATATTATTTGAAGTACAAGATGTAACCTTTTCTTTTATAAGTCTTACACCACAAGTTCTCTAGAAAACTTATGAATTTTGTGTATTAAAAAACAAAAAATCATCGTTAGGTTTTTATAGGATCCATACAGACTCCAATTAACTTCCTCATTATGATCATTACTTCATTTTTGGACTCAAGGTGAGTCTGGTGATCCTTTTCTTCCATAAAATTTCTTTACAATCCGATGGACTTCTTAAGCTTTGTGTGTCTGATCCCCTGATTAAAATGGTGAGTTTGATGATCCATATCTTTACATTTTATAAACTTCAACCATGTATCATATATTAACAAAAAATAAAACCAAAACTTAACTAGATACTAATATATATATATATATATATATCATAGATAGGAAAAGTTGTAATATGCATCACATCTCACCACCCTTTCACTTACCTATCACTCCATGTCACATGACATCTGACATCATGGACCCTTACCTACCCATATAAAAGTCAAGTATCATATATCATATGAACTCATGGCCCCTTTCCTACCCATAATAGAATAGGAATCACATATCACATATATAAATTTGGGGTAGTTGAGTAGAATGCCACAAAAAATGCTAAGTAGGAAAATACTAGTTAGATTATTTGTTGACACTTTAAGCAACTCACTCCCATTCATCATTCCCACACACTCATAATAGATTCATGACTATATATCACATATCGGTCTCAATGGGAACCATGTAGCTAGGTTGGATGAGTAAAATTCCACCAAAAGAGGCTAAGCAGGAGAACACTATTTAGCTTCTTTGTTGATACTTTAAACAACCCAACCCCTCTTAGCACATTCTAGGTTCCAAGAAATTATTTACAAGCACACACACACACACATCATGTCGCCCTATGTTCCTACTATGATGCATAAATAGTTTCCCCTTTCCATACCAGGTCAAGGGTCAAACCACATAATCCAATAACATCACACCCAAGTGCGCCAATAGATGTGGAAATTAATCAACTATAAAAGCGCAAAGCATACCATCAATTTCCCACCCATGGAAACTTGGCCTATACCCCATGTATGGGGCTTTAGGCACCCAAACACAAGCTCTTTACCCAATTCCAACTATATCCTAGTCTATGGTCTACCATAGCCCAAAAAGTAAGACCAGAAAGAGGAAAAATCTTTTGGTACCATTTTTAACCAATTGAACTCGGTTTCCATTTTAATACCCATGCCTTGTGATGATGCAAGGAAACACAAAAAAACAACCGCTATGATACCATTTATAACACCCCAACCTATTTTCCCACTCAAACAATGCTCTTGGACAGTTGGACACTAGGCCTTAGGTGCAGATCCCTGTACACCAAAGGATACAAACTAGTAGTGAGGGTATGATTAGGTGATAGTGGGGAGACTATATCCTCTGGTGATGATAATAATAGTGGTCTATATATATATATAACATAGAGGAAGAAGGACCATAACTCATTATAAGCAATAATAAAACTTATAAGAAACAAAATAAATAGAAATAGTAATAATAATCCCAAAGGAATAAAACCATATGTTGATAACAATAATTCCATGATAGGTTATAAAAAACCAATAAGCAAGGTCACCCGTGGCTGAACATATGAGTATATATATATATATATATATATATATATATATATATATATATATAATCTCAAAAGAATTTTTGGCCCATTGTAGAGGAACCACCTGGTCCACTACCATCCATCCCACGAAAAAGGTATATCTATGATCATAAACGTCCACATACTAAGACCGCCCCTTACCTGATCTCGAAGATATAAAGTCTACACGCATCCCAAGGAGTCCGTGTAGGGTGTGAGTATAAACTCAACATACCACCACCAACACATGCCTATCCTACATATATAATTATATAGTTTATGAAAAATATAAATAAAAAGACAACACATGCACATTTAATAATTAACATGATTCCCTTATTCTAAACAACTACATGGAAGCATTTACCTTATTTGGCCCACACTAATATATCTCTAAATGCATGACCCCAAATATATATATGGAATACACTACATGTCTATATATACATATTTTTAGTGGGGAGGACCCATGGATTATTTCCCAAGAATACCAAGATGAATAAATTACCTAGAGAGCCCTCGGGAACCTCCCATAAATATATCACCAGAACCTCATGTCATCCTACACCTCATGTGCCACCCATCAAATATTTGGCATCCAAATGACACACCAATCAAGTCCCTGGTCCCTCAGACCTCTCCTTATAAAATCACCATCAGCTCAATAACTAACATCTTTAGGAATAAAAATGTCTGTCCTCCAATATAATAAGTCACTATTGACTCTATATCTCTACATCCTGAGGTACAATGAGATCCATCCTCCCATAATCCTGTCCCATGGCCTCAAATATAATAGCAAGCCTCAACTTCTGACTGATGGTCTCAACACCATATCCCAATGGTCTATCACTATCAACAGTGGCTTTTTATGATGAGAAATTCCAAGACAATTGATGGTAAACACCGCCCCCTAATATTCAATATCTACGGAGGCCTCTACCCATAATGAGTGGTAAACACCACCTTAATCGAGTACTATTCATGTGCACATGACTCCAATGATGCTTCAACCAACAATGGTGAGTGGAAATCACCAACATATCCAAAGCCACATCATCTGACACCTCATTCCCCTATGACCATGTTGCCCAAATCTCGATGGTCAACACCATATAAAGTATTGTGAGCCATTTACATCATCCTAATAATCTCTTTTTCTCAATCCTAATGATCAAGGAACCTCAAATTGGTGATCAACATCACCCCATGTATCCCAGGCCATGCCCTCATCCAGATAACCATGTCACCTCAGTCTCAGTGATCGACATCACCTCAAAACCTTAGGGCATTCCTATCACATTCCCAAGGAACAAATGTAATAATAAAAAATATAATTAATTTAAATTAAGACAATTGTCCTATACTACCTAGTTGTTCAAAATACCCTAACCTAGATTAACATATACGAATAGGTTAAGTCATACCCAACAATACCTCATAGCATCATTAAATCAATTTAAAGACTAGCATTTATTAATTAAGGGTCTCACTCAGTCAAACCATTGTGCACATTTAGGTAAACACCCCAAAACACTCATAAAATTAAGGAGAAATATAGTCACCAATTACCTTATACTCTTAGCTACTCTCTTGTCTGATATAAGCCTCTAACTCTAGATGAAATGTGAAAAATTGGTATTTTAGATAAACAATATTAAAATATGGAAAAAGAGATCGCACAAATTTATCACACCACATGGTGAGATAAAAAAAGAGAATAAAGATGATTGAAGGCCTTACTAATATCCTTCCAATGAGACCAATGGAGTTTGAATCAGAGCTCAGATGACAGAGTTAGTCCAAAACCTAAGGGAGGAGGAATAATAGATACCCCCTGTTGTGCATGTAATAAAATGGAGGAGAAAGAGGAGGAAAAACTAAATATAAGGGAGGAAAAAAATTAATTTCACCCTAATAAATTACCATCATGGTTTGGCCCCATATTTTGGATAATCACGTGCCAACCATGTAGTGATCACGACCCAATCACCACACCTCACATGGATAAGTTCATGGTTTTTCGAACCATGCACAGCCTGTGCAGATCCACTTTTTCAAAAAGTTATAAATACTTTCATGATTTTCCACCCTCACCTTCATGGTTTGAAAAACCATGTCCAGTGAAAAAGTGCACAACATGGTTTTCCCTTGCAGGATACACAATTTGATCAAACAGTGCACCTCTATCTATGCTTTTTAAAAAATGGGTTTTCAAGGCTTGATGCACCCAAAACCCATCTGAACCCATGAGGTACTCAATGAACCTTAAACCACATCTAAGAAAACACCTTGGAGCCTTCAAAATATTTAAATTAGATTACGAATCCCAAAAATAAAGTTAGTCTATCCACCAAACTCAAAAATTCGAAATGGTTGGAAATTTTGACTCACTTAAAAACCCAGGATGTTACAGAAGAACTGAAGATTATTGGATCGGGAAAATCCATGTTTTGGGGAAAATATATGAGTTGTTTTTATTTCTTAGTTGTTGAAGGAATCAATCACAAATTATTATGTTTTATTCAACTTTGTGATTGATGAATTTTTATAAGATTTACCAAGAAGGTGTGAACCATCAAGGGAAAATATAGTACAGTTGTTTTGTAGGGGAATAAAACAAAGGGGAATCTCTATCTTGTGCGTGGATAAGAAGATATGTGAATTCTATCCAAGGAATAATAACATAAATTGTGGAATAAAATTCTTGGTCATTTGAGGAAACCATCCTTGGAAGATCTAATTAAATGTGATGTTGTTAGAGATTTCCCTAGGTTTCCACATGATCGTACTCATACATGAAATTCTTTCCAACAAGATATGATCACACAAAATATGTATAAGGTGAAAGATAAAAGTTTGACAAGAGTGATTGAACTAGTGCATACTTATTTTTGTGGACCTATTTCACCAAAAATATATCGATGAGAAGATATAGAATTTCCTTTTAATTGATGATTTTAGTAAAATGAAATGAGTTTCGACTGTCATCTATAAGTATAAGGTGTTTAGTTGCATAACACATTATCATAGGAAAGTCAAAATGATTTTGGGTCAAAAAAATTGAAAGTTATAAACTGATAATGAAACTTAGTTCAAAAATAACCATGTGAAGGATTATCTTCAAAAATAAGGGATAAGATTCCAAATTTCCATAGTAATAACTCCTCAGAAAAAATGGAATGGTTGAGAGAAGAAAACATATTATCAACAATATTTACAAAATAATTCTCATTGCGAAAGACCTTCCAGAGAAGTTTTGTAAAGAATTAGTGTCGAAATTGGTCTACATTTCTAATAGATACTTATTGTGTATAAAGAAAATACTCCATATGAGTTTTGGTATAGAAAGAAGTTGACATTGAAGTAATTTTGAGTTTTTAAGAGTAAATGTTTCATTCTCAATATGGATAAACATAGGAAGTTTGAAAACCATGGAGATGAGAAGATATTTCTTTGATACTTAGGAAAAATAAAAGCATATAAATGATTCAAAAAGTGGTTGAAAATAATGATTTCATTGTAGTATAAAATGAACAAAATATTTAAGAACACAATGAAAAATTCCTTGAGGATAGCGATGAAGAGATGAATAGCTCGGGGGGGGGGGGGGGTGAAAGTACCAGAGTTAGATTCATAAGAAGATTTAAATTATGAGAAGGTTGAACTTAGACTTGTATCTATATAGAAACTGAATATTCGGGCCAAAATTGATAGGTAGAACATAATTGTTGATCATACATCAATAGTGCAGACAAAGAGGATGAAGTCACTACACCAGTAATATTTTCTTTCACTGGTAGATACAAAGTATTTCGAAGAAGCTACAAAAGATGAGAATTGGGTTTATGTGATGAATGTAGATATTGACCAGATAAAAAATAATCATACCTGGGAAATTATTTCGAGACCAAAAAGTAGAAATGTCATCGAGATCAAATAGGTTTTCCAAAAAAAATTGAATAAAGAAGGAACTATAATTTGAAACAAATAATGACTGTTTTGAAAGGGATGATCCCAAATTGAGGGTATTTATGTAGATGATACATTTTCACCTATTTCAAGGCTAGAGAGAATTCGATTATTCTTATTCATAGCAGTGAAAAGGAAATTAAATTTTTTCTAGGTGGATATAAAGTTAGAATTTATGAATGAGGTTCAGGAAGAAGAAGTGTACATTGAACATCCGTATGGTTTTCTCATTCATGAATATGAGAAAAAAAAATTCAGTTAAATAAGGATATATACAGGTTAAATAAGGTACCAAGAGCATGATATTCACAACTTGATATTTATTTGAAGAAGCTTAGTTTCTAGTTTTTTGGAGTTGATTACAATCTCTATGTCAATAATGAGAGTAATAAAAGTATTATGGTATTGGTATATGTTGATGATATAATATTTAGTGGATTGAATAAAGCATAGTAAAAATAGTTTATATAATTCATGAAATGCAAGTTTTAAATGTCAATGACTAGTGATCTAATATTTTT
The DNA here is from genome assembly GCA_963277665.1 of Viscum album. Taxonomy (NCBI): domain Eukaryota; kingdom Viridiplantae; phylum Streptophyta; class Magnoliopsida; order Santalales; family Viscaceae; genus Viscum; species Viscum album. The sequence continues at coordinate 2,083,248,411 of OY728122.1, read as the reverse complement.
CATTGGTTTATAAGTGACACAAGGAAGGCATGAAAAATTTATTTCTCAATACAAATATTCCAAGGAGATTTTGAGAATATTTATAATAGATAATTCCAAGGGTATGTAAACTCCATTTGAATATAAGATAAAGTTATGAAAAGTGGTGAATTTTATAGAATACAAACAAATCATTGGGATACTTCTATCCCTAACAAAGACATGACCCGATATTTTTTTTCCACATGCCAAGTATCATGGTATCAAATTAATCCTAAGGAAATCCACTTAATTTTAGTGAAAATAATACTTTGGTATATCAAGGGTATAATGGATTTTAGTTTTCTTTACAATGAAAATACCAACAACAGTTATTAGGTTATACAGATGCATATTGGGCTGGTTCAGTAGATGATATAAAATTAATGTCAAGTAGTGCATTATATCTTGGCATATTGTGTATTTATTAGATAAAAAAGAATAAATATTTTATTTAATTAATCACCACAAAAGCTGCATATATTATGGCCACTCAAACTTTAATGCAACTATTGTGTATGAAGCAACAACTTAAATATATGAGAGTTAAAGTGAAGTAATTTATTAGAATTAATTTAGATAATTCAAGTGATATAAATCTTAAAAAAATACAGTCCATTGTTCAAGGACAAATCAAATTAAAATCAAGTGTCATTTTATCAAGGATAAGGTGGATCATGGGATTGTGAAGTTGAAGTATGTTCCTATAGAACTACAAGTTGCAAACATATTGATAAATTCCATACCTAAAGAAGCATTTGAACGACATCGACTGGATCTTGGAGTTATGTTGAATCCTCACACTTAAATAGTGTAGATGAGGGACCCCATCTCCTTGAGGTATGTAGTGTTTCCCCCTATACTGATATGTGTTAATTAATATGTTACAAACCAAAAAGAAGTAACCTTTGGGTTTATTGACAAAGGGGGAGACAATTTATTAATCAAGAATGGGGGAGAAACTAATAGGGGGAGAATAAAATCTGGGGGATCTTTAAATATGATAACACTGATGGTGTCCTTTTAATTTCGATAAATCACATAAGGAGTTCATGATGTGGGTAGTTTTCAAAAGTGTAGATGAATAATTTTTTTCTCATGTGCCACATGTTGTGTTGGTATTAAGAATGATGTAGCTCATTGATGGAATTTTCATATTAATCTTGTTTCTCACATCGATATTGAATCATGCAGGCTTAGAGTACATGTTGTATAAATCTCTGACTGATGTCTAGTGTCACAAAGTGTGAGTAGTAGTTGTAGTAGATCTAGTGGGAATTCTTGTCAACAGAAGTGTTTGAGTAGTTTTGAAGTATTTTCAACAAAACCAAAGGGGGATATTGTTGGAAAAAATTACATCTCGATGATGAGTTAATGATTTTGAGTTGGTTTTATTTTTTGAAAAATTTAGTTGAAAAAATTCTAATATATTTTATTCCAAAGTAGGTGTTTTAAAGACATCATAGTTTCTCAATGTTTTTCATATTTTTGTACATGAAATCTTGTATTTGTTTTATGGAAATGGAAGGATTACCACATAAGAAAATTGATGGACCACATATCACCCAAATTATTTCATGGAGATTTTTTTTACAAAAGGAATCTTGACCACATAGGATCTTTTCTATGTGAACCACGTAGCAAGTAAAAAACCATAAAGAAAAACCAGTAAATACAATTAAACTATATACAAAAAATGAAATGTGAACTACAAAGGGGGCTCATCATTTGTGGTTAGAGGTAGTTAATTAGAGGCCATCGCAAAGGGTGTTCATCGTTTGTGAAGAGACGGTGTTTCAGAATCCTCAACAAGGGAGTTTTATGCTATGTGAACCACATTGCGAGTTAAGTTCATGGTGAAGGATAATTTGAAAAGAAGTTAACAATAATTATGATTAGTGAGTTTTTTAAGTTTATATTTCTATATAAAGGAACCCTATACACATTATTAGGAGAGATAAAAAATTATAGAGAATCATCATTGGAATAATTCATCTAAGTTCAAAAGTGGAACATGAAGGATGTTGTTCGTGAAGGATTTGAGTTCACGAAGGAGCCAATTCACAAAGGAAGTTCAGTTTGCAAAGTATCTTTATTTGTAGTTCAATATAGATTACAAAGGAGAAATGATTTGTAGGGATTCATCCATATATGATGTAAAATCAATTCACGATGCACCCACATTACATGGTTCATGGTATTTTATGAAGGGTGTAATCAGTTCACAAATGAACAAAAATAGTTCACTAAAGGAATCTCTATAAAGAAATCACTGCATGGTGAAGTGTATTTCATCTACTAGGTGAAAATAGAGCTTTATAGAACACTCATATACGTGTGAAGCCATTATTATATGATTCATATCAAAAAAATAATCTTTTGAAGGAGTAGTTTGTACACTTTATTTGAGCGAGCAGTGAGATTTCATTTTGTGTTTAGTTATAAACCAATAAAGACAGTGAGTATGGTTTGAACCTTGTAACAATAGTTTGATTTATTGAATTTGATACATCAACACATTTTCTTTTTATTATCATTGGACTTAGCCTAGTGAGGGTGAAAAAAATAATTTTTTTGTGTCCTATGCTTGTTTTGATTTCTATTTATTATCTTCTAAGGGAAGAAGAGACAAGAGAGTTTTGTTTGATGATAAAATAATATACAAAGTAGAAGTTGTTTTAATATGTCATATCCTAATTCCTCCCCACTTATCAGGGTATTTAATCTATTTGGGATAAAAATTAGAGCATACAACATGGCTTTAAAGGGGTTTAGTATGGTGAAATTATGGATAAATGTTCATAAATGTTGAAAATAAGTTATTTATGTAGCTAATATCCAAATAAATAAACCTTTAAATTCTAAAAATTATGATATTTTTTATGATATAATGTTTATTTTTTTTGTAATATATTCACATTTATCTTGGGTTATCTTACTTGGTATTAAAGACTATGTGTAAAATATGTGTTTATCACACCAGACTTGGGAGTGTGGGTCTAGGGTGTATTAGTTGGTATCTAAGATAGGTTTAGTTTTTTTGGAGATTGGGTGAGTTATTGTGGGATTAAAACTATATAACCTTATTGAAATCCTTAGGAATAAGTTTAATTATAGGATAACATCTTGATGTTTTGGTAAAATTTTAATTATGTGGCTTTATTAACAATTACCTATCTATTTGGATACTGTCAAGTGGATGTGGTTGTGGTATAAATGAACCTAGGAATAATCACCATAAAAAATTTTGGTTGATCATTGACTCAATATTCACTATGATGCATGATGAGTAGAACTAATATTGTACTCCAAACTAGACACTCCCATGAGATATGTTTTTGTTAATCACATACTCTTTATGAACCATTATGAATGACTAATTTATTGGTTACTTTAGGATTTTTGGTAAAAAGGAATGAGAAAACTCAACTTATATTAATCTAGGATGGAATAAGAATGATATAGGATAAACTAAGAGTTATATAGCTTAAACTAAATGACTATAGGCTAAGGTGATGGTATCATAAAGTAGGACCCCTTGATGATAAATTTTCCTAAATAAATTCATGATAATTCTTTTATGATGTTAATTTTCCATAACTCATGTTAATCCATTTTTTTTATTAATAGATAGAACCATAAGGAACATAGTTCGAAATAGGTGTGAGGTATAATACAATGACTTTATCAATGATCAACCCATCACAATGGGAGATAGACTAAGAAATTTGGTTATTAATCTAAACCAACTATCTCAAAATATTATTAACTATGTGAACATAATTGAAACACCAAACATATAAAAGAATAGAAGGATGGGGTCTCATGGAAATTCAGGTGAAAAAGATGATGAAGGTAAGAAGATTCAATTTCCTTTATGTCAAAAACATGGAAAGAAGCATGAGGGAAATTACCATAAAGGAATGTGTAAATTCTATAAGTGTGGGGATGAAGGACATCAAACTCATAGGTGTAAGGGAAAGGGAGAAGGTAAAAAATCACATGTTTCAATTGCAAGGATGTTGGGATTTATGAAAATCAATGCCCTAATACCAAGACTAGTTAGGGAAATAGTCACCAGTAACCATGAAAACAAGGGAAATTCTATGAAATGACTAATAATGAAGAAGATAGTGAATTTTAACTCTAGATTTATGGATTTATTTTATCATGTAAAATTTTAACAAATATTGGAAATTAAGTTATAAATAAAAACACCTAGTAGTATGATTGTTATTAAATCCTTTTCAAGGTTTATATGAATATATTACTTACGAATCTAGCTATTATCCCCTTAGTATAATTATATATGACATTAGGAATGAGTTATTTCTATTTATAAAGGTATTATAATAATTTTCATATAGGGAAATATCACGTTATATACTAAATCAACCCATGCCAGTCTATTAGTTTAAGGTTAATTATGAGATCCCTATAGAAATTACTCTCATCATATGAGTTATAAAAATTCTATGATGAAATTTATTTAAAGGGGTGAATGTAATTCCCCAAGATTTTAAAATATGATTTCCTTTAAAAAAATACCGTGTTCAATAGTTTTCTCCACAAACAACGCCAAACCGAAACGAAATCGTAATGTATTTTATTTAGATAAATATAAATATATATATATTAAATATAAACATTAAAACCAATCCATTTAATTAGTGGGTATAAATATGAGTAACTATATTATAAATTTTATGTATAAAGAAATATAAAGGTCACTATTAGTACTAATTCACTAATGGAATTCAATTAGTAAAGATGGATAAGTAATAAAATCATTTTATGGATAAAAATACATTTTTTTAAGAAATTTTATTTTCAAGTGTTTTTCATTTTATTATTTTTAAGATATTAATATCCACATAATATTTATGAAGAATAAATTCATTTAATGCTTAAAATGTATATTTCCCCTAAACTTTCTTTTATGTGTTATGTGTGCTTATAATAAAATTAATTTTTATCACTTATAGAAATAAAATCTAAAAAAATGGATACCATATTTGAAATTATTAAGTCTAAATTGTGAAATAATATCAATTTAATTTTATTCATAAAAATAATATTATATAGATTAAAGTAAATTATTGTGAAATGGTGGAACATTTATTTTCAAATAATTAAATTATTAACATTGTGTCATTTTTATCTAATAAATTAAATTGATCTAATTTAAATTATGACTATAATATAATATATATATATATATATATATATATTAATACTAATTCAATTTTTATTGAATACTAAATAAGATTAAGAACACTTAAGGGCTAAAACATCATTTTTCTAAAAAAAGGTTTTTCTATATATTATATTTTTTAATTTAAAAGTTAATTTTATCATATCTAAAAATGAAATTGGATTAAAAAGAGACTAAATTTAGGTTCATAAATCCCAAATTTTTTAATATATATTATCTTATATTTTTTAGTAAAAATTTAATCAGGTAAAAACTAGATACTAAGGTAAAAACTAGAAAGAGAAAAAGTTAAAAAGTAAAAAGAAAAGACTAAAATCACTCTAGTGTTCTCTCCAAAGAAATTATTTAGATAAGTATCAACCCTAACACAATTTATTATTCATTATTTATCACTTTTTGAACTATTGACCCCTGAATAGTGTCATGTCATTATTAAAGAATAACAGGCATTCACAAAAGTTCATTTTCTTCGATTACAAAAGGGGATTACTTCCACACTCTCAAAGTTACACATCCCATTATGAATATAATTTAAACCCTAAACAATTTTACTCTAATATAATTCACTTACATTTCTTAAATCCCCTTATCACCAAAATTTAGTCTAATACTTTTATTTTAAAGGATACTTTCAAGTGAAAATTCAAATCCCCAACACGAGTATTACTCAATCCTTACCCATTTATTCTTAATCTTCCTCTACCAAACTTATCCTAAACATAGTAATATAATTAAATAAATGTAATTATTATACTAAATTATTATTATATTAATGTAACAACCCTTATTTATTTTTTTTCATCCCCTAAGAAAAATAAAATAATGTTGATCATGCATATGTGCGGACTACCACCTCCACCAAACGTCTTTTATTTTTCATAACCACCTATAATGGATGGTATTAATGATTATATTTATGAATAAGTATTATATATATAATTTAATTATTATTTTTAATAGATAATTTATCATCTACCTCCATCCCCTCACATTCGTTGAGAAACAATAACGTTAACTGTGTATATGGGTGGTCTATCACCTCCATGAAGTAACGTGTTTCATTTTCCTTAACCACCTAACATGGATGGTATAAAAGGGGAATTTAATAAATAATTATGATATTTATAACACAAGTTATGAAATTATAAACCATATTACTCCTTTTTCTTCTTCTATGAAAATGAAATCATCATCCATTCATACGTACAGACTACTGCCTCCTTGGAATGATGTATTTCGTCTTTCATTACCACCATTCATGGATATTTATAAGAATTGGTTTAATATATAAATATATTTTTTATTAAATTATTAAAATTATGGTAACACAAATTATAAAACCTATTAAGAATACAAGCAATAAACAATCATTGTAAATTCAACCATTTAAAACGAGCGTATTAAAAAGAAAAAAATTATTTATTCATAAAATTTAATATTTTAAACACATTAATTATTATTAAAATTCACTTAAATTATGATATATCACTTTAATAAAACCTAAAAAATACCATTATTCTTTTTTCATAATTTTATTAATACTAAATCACTTCATAATCATCCATTACTTATGACATGTTCATGTTTCGGTTGGCTTGACCACCTACTTGGACGATGCTATAAATTTATAACCTAGAAGTATATAAAACCTAATTAATAGTATAAAATGATATATATATATATATGAAAATAATTATTTTTTTGGTTCTATTAAGTTTACTTCAATACTTAACTCATTAATTAAGAAATCACTTTCCATTCATTAATAATCACTAAAACATGTTAATCACTGATTTCAGCTTCAAGGATGGTAACCAAACTTTAATTAAACAAGATTATAAATTTATAATTAATTATAAAACATAATTTATAGTACCTTTAATAATACGGGAATGATAATTTTTTTTAAAAATGAATATCAACACCTCTATTATGAAAGTAGTATAAACGATCAAAATTATAAGCACCCGATGTGGGAAAATAGGAGAAAACTAATTAATACACATGAAGAGAATGATTAAAATGAAGATTATAAATGGAAATTTACATGATTAAGTTTATACAATAATTTATTAAGATATTTATGTTTGTTATACATGAGGTTATAGTGGGTTCATGGAATTCAGGATAAAAGGTAAGGGTTACTCTCTCAATTTCCCTTAATCGAGGCATGTTTTCTTATTATGAACCAGTTTCCTTTTTTTTATGGTGTAAATAATCCAAACTTGTATTATAATATATTAGTTTATTTTTTTATGAAAAATTTACTTTAATTTATGTTCTTACTTTCCTTCTATAAATGGTAAGGGTTTTCTTGGTCTTAATTTCGATTCTTTGAGACATGTTACATTTTGAAAACCAAGTTTTATTTTGTATTGTATGCTATTTATTTACTATCCAATGGAAGTATTATACTATATTTATTTTAATACATGGGATATACTAATCCAAATAAAGTTACTTTCTTCAAATTACTATTGATTTCAGTGTCACCCCATTTGTAAAAGATTTTGATAACTCAAATTTCTATTCCTTGAGTTATGTTATGTATTAAACTTATTTATTTCATGCATGGGTAATTACAACCTAAGATATTATTATATTGATATTTAAATTACTATATAAGGAAAATGATTTTTTAAACTCAAAGCCTCTCATTTGACGAATTTTGTCCCACAAAATTATAACATTATTATGGATAATCCTCGATCTCTTAAATGGATATTTTTTAAGTCCCTATTTTCACTTACTGACAGTGTTCTCATTTCATAATTTAAAATTAAATTATGAAAAAATTAATTTAAAATTCATAATCTCCTTTTAAACTTTAAAAATATAATATTCATGATCTCTTTTTATGACGTGGGTTTTAACAATGGTATTTTAAGACTTTTAGAAAGGTTTTATCTTTTATAATCTTTTGTTTCATCTTCCACTCCACACTTAATTTAGAAAACATTACATAATTTTCACGGTAATATTAATGAATTTTATATTTAAAAGTAAAAATTTTCAAAATAATTAACTTCACCTTTTTAAAAATTACTTTTGAAATTGACTTGTAACTTCATCTTCAACCATAATGTTAAAATATTTTTCTAAAAACTATTTTATGTTTTTTCTTATTTTTTAATTTTCATTTTAAAAAGGATTTACCCTATTGGTATTTATGTACCATGATTTAACCTCTAATTTATATTATTATACTTGGAGTATTGAAACCAAAATATCAAACACTTTGATTGTTGATCACTTATTGTGAGATATCGTTTGAAACATTATTTTCACAAGCATGTTTTTTATCTATGTCAACAGCCTTCAAAGTTTTTTTTATTACATTAGGGAAATATTATTTTACAACCATCCACCTTATTTCATGGATGGATTATGATCATTTGATTCTATTTATTGACCAGAGAAAGTCTTAAAATCCTGTACATTTGTTATTCCAATACAGATGATTATTGGAAAATTTTATTATATATTTTTTATTCATTTTACAATATGATGAATGTATAGGACCTAAGTAAGTTATGGTTGGGGACAAACTTTATAAACCCCCTCAATTAATCACTTGTTCTCACTAGGATAAAGTTTCAGGTATTTAGTGTATGCTTATCCAATTATGTTTCTCAGAAAGGGGACCTGGAGGTAAAATCATGATATACTAGAAATTAGGACTTAATGTAAGATCATGATATCCTAAAATGTATCCATAATATAAGATCATAATGTTGAATATTTTGATGTCATGTTTTATAGATTGAAATTATATTTGGATGTTTATAATTATGAATTTCATCATTAAGAAATTAGTTATTATTATCCATGTGATCCATTTATTTTCATTACTATACATGGATATATTATGACCTTAGTTTAATTTGATTATGTAATTACTCTAATTAGTTATTCTTATCATAGTATATATGTCATTATTATGCTTTGATAGCTTCAGTAATATGTTTCCACTTACTAAGAATTTGAGCTCACCTCTTTTTATGTTTCCATTCTCGAGGTTATGAAGATGATTATAGAATATGATAGTTTTATAAGGGGGTTTAGTATGGTGTGATTATAGAGAAATGCTCACAAGTATTGAAAATAAGTTTTTTATATATTTTATCACTAAATAACTAGACATTTTGATTCTTGGGATTATGAGATTTTATGAGATGTAATGTTTAAATTTTGGTATATTATTCAATTTTAGCTTGAGTCATCTCACTTTATATCAAAAACCATGTGTAAAGTATGTGTTCATGGAATTAAACTTAGAATTATGGGTTTAGGGCACCTCAAAGTGTGCTCAGAATGACTAAAAATGCATACTTTCAATTTAAAAGTGATATTTTAGTTTAAGATATACATCACATGCTTGAAACCGAGGAAATGAGACTGTAATGTAAAAAAAATGGAAAATGATCATCGATTCATTTATGACATGTAGAAAGTGCAGTGTGGTTAGAATGACCTAAAGTGTGTGTTCTTAACTTAAAAAGTAATATTTTAGTTCAAAATACACATCAGATTCTCAAACTTGACATGCTCGGTTTGTTGTAAAATGATTAAAAAATGATATTTTATTAATTTAAAACCTATATGAATAAATGATGACCATTCCAACACTAGTACTTATGAGAATGACCTATTTTTTTCACATTTTTAATTATTTTTAAAATTTTCAAGTGTTATTAACAAAACAAATTTTGTTTATTATTACTTATATATAACTTTTTCTTTGATTACAAGTACATTTATTCATAGGTTAAAATTTAAATAATTATTGATGAATCTCACACAATATCTTCTTTACATTCTCTATTATATAATTTTTTTATTTATAATTGTTGTAATGATAACATATGGTTTTAATATATAAATTTATTGTTAAGTGATGAAGTATATTTTTTATTTATATGATTTTGATTATAGTTTGAATTATAATGATTCTAGTGGGTGTAATGGCTTTATTTTTTACCATTAGATCATTTTAATATTTTAAATTATATTTTTTGACCTATTAATAGAGATATCATAGAGTTTCAGGTATAATAGATACCTGATATTGATATATTAAAAATGATAAATACATTACAACAACTTGCATGCATTATTTCAAAAAAAATTATCTTTTAAACAAAGTATCATATTGGAAAATTAAGATTACGGTTGAATTTAGAATGTGTGTTTTACCCTGGGCATGATATAAGTTTCATTTGCGTCGGAGCCATGGTGATTGGTAGTCACTGGCATATTATAATGGTTAATTAAAATAAATAAATAAATTTATTTATTTTGGAATTAACATAATTTTTTACCTATAAAAATACCTGTTAATTTAATCTGTTTGCTAAGATTCACAACCCTAGAGATTGGAGAGATTTTCTCTTGGTGGATCTTTGGAAAAGGATTGATTACCAACAATGAACGTGATGAGAATCATCGACGACATCAACAATGAGCATATTCTTAATAAATGATTGATACTTATCAAGGTGTGGATTTTGTTTTTGATTAATTTACCATGTAATTAATATTGTTACACACATGTATTAATTTCCATTGAATTGAATATGCGTTTAACCTTGGCATGGCCCTATCAACATATGATTTTCTTGAATATCATGATTTTAGATTAATTTGTCCTTGGAATTATTGCAATCCATTTTTTTTCAATTTATATCCCAAGATCAATGGGTTAATTGTGGATTACCATTATGGATCATTTAATTTTGTGTTACTTTAATTTATCTCAGCCATTATTCATGTATTTATCACTGTCCATGATTTATCCAAAAATTTGACAAATAGTGGCTCATTTTGAATCATAACCAAACTCAAATCCACACTTTCTTATAGTTTCAATTGATGATGGAGGACCCAAGGTAGGCGAGAGTATCATATGATGAAGAGGATATCAAGGACAATGGTGCATGGATGGTTTATTCCCGATAAGGATGTACAAGAATGCGAGGATTTCAAATGATGTTTGATTTTTCTAAAAAGTGGTGGCTGGAATCAGATTATCAATGAGGTGTTTGGCCATAGTCAATGCATCAAGTGAGATTTTTGATAAGATAGGTGGTGGATTTAGTGCATATAGTGAAGCTTCAGGAGGAAGATGGAGCATATGATATTTTGAGTCCAAGTTAAATATCATACCCTCTATGGCCTAAATTATATGTCGTGTATCACTAGACAAACAACTTGACGCGTACGATATGCGCACACCCAAGAGACTCAAGTGTCCTATACATCATGTGCCCATGGACGCACCTCATGTACCCTTAGTGGAATATGAATCATGTAGTATGGTACATGTTAAGTACCACCTTTGGTCCTACATGTTGTGTACCTCAAATCAAACATTATGTATATAGACTTTAACATTCCATGTAGGACTTTAGTACATGGGTAGGTGAATACCCATGGATAGATATTTTTCACTCATCTAGAACTCTCTAGATCCCATTTCTCCTTCGTTCAGGACCATATTTGGGTATCTTAGTAGTTTACACAAAGTATAGAAATGGTAGAGTCCTTTTCTCCCCCCAGATAGGATAAAGTATCCCACCATATTACCCTGGACGTGTGATCCCTTTTCTATCAGTCACTCATGGATAGGGTCAAGTATCCACCCATGGTCTTGGTTCTATGATCCTCTATACCCTTCCTTATATAGGGCGTGGTATCCCATTCAATTTATTTATACATGTGATCCCCTACCTATTAGACAATATATACAGGTTCAGGTATCCCAATGTGCCCCAGGGTGTGATCCTCTATCTATGATTTAAATTCTCTTATTATAGGTTTATTATAGAAAGGTGTATATTTAATTATTATGTTTTCTAAGAGAACATATGGTTACCTATCATGATTGTATGAATTCATGGGGATTAATGTATTTTTTTGGCTAGTTATGTGGAACGAGACCTTACTATGTGACTTATAACCTTTTTATTAGCATATCTAGGTTCATCTTTATTTACCCTCTTGATTGTAATTTAGATATAAATTTTTATTTAATGTTTTAAATATTTGGTGATTTTGAGGCATCCTAATGGGTATATATATACAAACCTCTATATGGTATCTACCCACACATGTTATATCTTATGAAAAAATAGATAGTTCAATGATAATATAGGTGGAACTCTTGAAGGTGGAACATAATGGTGCTTGGTTGTGGTGTTATTTGGATCATTTTAAGAATCTAGAGGTTTCATGTGGGGACATTATTGACATTGGTTATTAGGTTTGATGTATTTTTTCGTTATTGGGATTTTATTTTTCTATCTTGGTTATGTATTTTCATACTTTATTGTGGGTTGTTAGAGGTTATGTATGCACTTATTAATCTAGTTTTTATTATTCTGTATTACTCTGGTATGTATAGATATGTGTGCTTATGTACAATTGCATTAGGATAAGGCCTCCCATGTGTGTGATATGCCTACTCGGTTCTAGTCTTCATACCCTGACCTATTAAATATGAGCGTGGGGTAGAAGACTTAGCTTACTACTAATCTAGGTAGGGAATCAGTGAGTTAGGTCACATTAGAGTGGTATTAGAGCATATTTTATCCTAGGGGTAGAGTAAGATATAAAATAGTTGGGAGGATTTGTTTGGGAAATTATGGAAATGGTGAGGTGTATCATGTTTATACCTCAAACCAAGGAATTTAGTGATGGTGTGGAATGTGACATATCGATACACTAATTCTCTCACAATTTTTTTATCAATATGATACATGGAGATAGAAGTTATAGGAAAAAAATGGTATATTAAAAATATATGAATGAGTTTGTGATTTCCATGACCTTTTTTAGTAAACTCCCAAGATATACATCATTGATTGTGGTTCTTTTTGTTAAAAATTACATAATGTTGCCACACCAAAAACCAGTGAGAGTTTAAAGGTAGGGTTTTAATGACAACTAGCTTAGTGATGAGACCTCAATTCAAGGGCCAATACATGAGTTGTTTTCTTTGGGAGGATAATAAGAAATAGTTCCAACCATTGAGCAGTGACAAATCCACATATTCCAATGAAATTAAATGTTTCACTTTATATTGATTAGTAAATAATTCTAGCGATTCAGGATGAGGACACATGTAGGTTTAGTGTACTTCATGAGTTCCATATGTAGAGGTTGTCCTGGTTTTGAGTTGAGTTGGATCCACATGCGGTAGAGGACTAGATGGAGTTGATGTTGTGAGTGTTCTTTCTTGTTAAAACCCCTTATGAATAGATATTATTCCTAGAATAAAATCTTATTCATGTACTAAAAATTCAATGTTGGAGTTCGGTGACCCAAATTCATGAAAAAGAGACTCTCCCTTGGACTGAGTTTGAGAACCTCTTTTGAGAGGAATATTTCCTGGTGACTCTATGATTAGTGTGCATCCAAGAGCTTCCCAAGATGCAGTAGGGTAGAGTGATATCTTATGAGTATGTTTCAAGGTTTACTTACCTCATAATATACACTCTTAACATGGTTCATGATGGGTACTTTTGAGCATAGAAGTTTGAGTGTGTAATTCATAGAGCAGTGCCTCTTTGTATACCCACCTACGTCAAGGTACTAAAACTTGCCTTAGTGGTAGGGATCTCTTTAGCATAGAATCCATAGTCATCTAGTGCTATTAGTTATCACCTAGGAGAAAATACCTCAATAGTGGGTGGCTGTTAGTAGACTTTTGTACCTAGACACTTGATAAACTCTCAGGTGTAGACTAAAACTGTAGTATCAACAATACAGGGCTCACATAGAGGATCTATTCAGATAGGAGATGGGTGTTTCTTTACCTATGATGGGTGAGGTAATATTCCATAGGATTTTCTCACCTATTATGTTGCAAAGGGAGGATAGATAGTGGATGAAACACTATATCAGAGGCATCACCATGATCAAGGACCTCTTGGGGGTGATCAGGGTGATCCTCAAGGATGTGGTTATGACAGAAGAACTATAAGATACTATCAATGTTATGATTTTATACCACCACCTACACCTATAAATATTCACCAGATATGAACCTAACAGATTCACTGAAGTTGGATATCATTTCATCCTTTTCTGAGGGCATACGGTGGTGTCATTCACATTGCATGAGGAGGTTTTGAGGGAGTTCTATTCATCTCTCTTAGCAGTACATCCTAGATTAGAAATGATGTAGTGGGATATTTGGTAGCATTTTGGTGTCTAGGGATAAAAGGATTATTTTAGAGTTTATGTAACACCCTGATATTTTATGATTTTTCAAATAAATGTAATTTATTTTGTTTGTTTCATTACACGTAACATTAAGTTTTAACGAATCGTGATATACTATTAATATTATTATTATTAAAAATTAAATGTTATAGCCTAACCTTTAAATTTGGAATTCTGTATAGGAATAACCACATTTTTAAAATTAATTATAAAGGTTTTAGATAAATAAAATATATTTATAAATAAGTACTTAATTTTTAGTAGTCTTTATATGCTTCAAAAATACCTTTTCTAAAAAAATGATTTTTATTGATTTTTGTGAACAAATAATAAAATGATTTTTTAAAAATTTTAGAAAATTTATTAAAAAAAAAATCATTTTTGGAATCAACCTGTCAAAATTATATTATGGTGACTTTTTAATAATGTTCTAAAAATATTAATTTTTCGATGAATAGTGAAAAATATTTATTTTTATTAAAAAACTATCTTTTTGTTTAAATAATATACAAAGATATATATTATTTAAAAATGTTTTAAAACTAAATTTAGTTCAATAATATATTTATTAATCCAATCTATATCATCGAGATTAATTTTATATTGAATTTTGATATTAAAACTTTATATACTTATGCAAAGTTTCTCTTTGGAAAACCATTTTTTATCATGCCTAAGGGTTTAATTTTAAATTAAATTTTGTAAATTATATGAATTGAATTTGGAAAAGTGGATTAAATATTTATAATCATAATAATTAATATTATATAATAATATCAACTTAATTTTTGGTCAAAATGAAAAATAAAAATAGTAAAAATTAATTACCACGGTTAAGGTTAAAACATGTTTACTAGGGGGTTAAACAAAAATGATAAGGGTTAAAATGACCTAAAAACTTGTCTAATTCCTATTGTCTAGATATATTTCAACCATTATTACCATATTATTTATTTTTTATGAGATTGTGGGACAATTTTCCATGAAAGTGACCAATATAATAATTTAAGTAATGAAAAAAGAAAAAATGTCACCCAATTGCTTTTAAATTCCAATCATATGTTCACATAAGGAAAAAAGAAAGATTTGGATAAATATTGATGTAAATTTTGAGCATAATGAAATTAATTTCATGAGGGTAATTTATTTTTAATTTTTAGTAATTATATAATTACTTTAAATTCTTAAGCAACACCAATGCAATAATTATTTTTTTATGGCTACACAAATAAATAAGAAAATCCAAAAAATTGCAACATGAAAGTCAACCATGCAATTCAATATCATCCCATAACACAACATTAAATTTTATAAAAAACATCCTGCAGACTAATCACCCAATAGAAGCTTCAATTCAAATCACCTTCACCCTGAAGGGATTTCGTATTATCTCGAAGAACAGTTTCGAGATTCGCAACTCTAATTTCCAGCAATCCAAACTTATGATTCAGATCGGAAGAGAGGGATCAGAGATTGAACCATAGGGGCTTGAGGACGGAGTAAGAAATGGAATCACCGGCAGATGAGAAACCTAATAGGAACCACAACAAGTGAGTCCTCATAATCATCCTGGAGGCGCCTCTGATGTCCCACGCTACTTCAGTTGAATCAGGAACACCAGATTCGTGGACTGCGGATGGATCCCAATGCTACAGTGTTCAGGATTCTCGAATTGATCCCGGAGCCGAGAGCCCAGAGCCCAGAGCCCGTGTTCCATAAAAATTATTTAATTAATAGAAATATAAAATAAATGATACTAAAATGTTAAAAGTAATATTAATTGAATGAATTATTATATTACTTTAATTTTTCAGATATATATAACATTATATAAAGTTTTTAATATTATATATTTAAATTCCACATTTTACTTAATGTTTTTAAAGTCAAATTAAATTAACAGTTTTAAAATTGACGCTAATGTTATTTTATAATAAATAATATCTTATTAAATGATTTAAAATTACTAAAAATCCTATCCTCTTATAAGTTGTTTTTGGATGTTTAAAAATATCAACCATAGTTCATTCACGAACCAATTTTACTTTTATAATAATTATATTGAACCCTAAATAGTAAAAACTCCATTACCATGATAAAAGGTAAAATGAGGTTTTGTACATTTCATGCATTTGTGTTAAAATTAATTTTCCACACATATAGGATTTTAATTTTATAAATTTTATTTAATATTTATAACTAGTATTTATAAATTATCTAATAAGGCTCATATTATTTATATTCTTAAATGATAAATTACCTAGATAAAAGGCTAGTTACCGTAGTGAAAACTAAAATGGTAAATGTAAGGAAACTTAGAAGTTAAGGAAAAAAATGTTTAAAACACGGTTTTTGTGTGTGGTAGAGGTGTATATAGACCATATAATCCCCAAATAATTTATTTAACAATTTTTGAGGGACTTGGTGTGATAGTGGCTTCCCATTATTGAATAGTTTTGGGTATTTACAAAAATTCCACTCCTCCCCCATTATAAAAGATCAACTTTTCCCCTCATTTTTTCAAACCTCCTAAGTCATTTTTATCGACCAAAATCCATAAAAATATCTCAAAAACATCACTATACATTTTCTATATCTAATTTTATTCCAAAAATACCAACCATATGGTCTTTAATAAGAGATCCAAAGGAAGTTTTTCTAAGAAAATGTAATTATCTTCACTAAACTATTTCCTTTTTTTAATTCTTATCTTACCACATTCATTAATGTTCTATTAATTACAATATAATAAAAAATTATCTACCATATAATGATATGTTATTATTTTTATGTAATAAACTATATCCATTTCCTCTTCCATCAAATGTGAAATGAAACAGTTGATCGTGTGTACGACAGACTACCGCCTCACGAACCGATGTAATTCGTTTTCCATAACCACCTATTACAGATGGATATAATGATTGATTTAACATATTTATATGATATTTATGAAATAATTATACTTCTAGAATTATAATATCATATACACCTTATTACTTTCTATTTTGTGGGAATATGGTAACGCTGCTCGTGTGTGCGGTAGACTACCGCCTCACAAAGCAATGTGATTCATTCTTCACTTACACTTTACATGAAAAGTAATAAGGATAGGTTTAATGAAAATATGTTATATATATTAAATAAAAATGATTATTTAAGGGTAATATATTATTTTTCTTTCTTTCATTTCATCCATTGAGAAAATGGAAACAACATCCATGCCAATATATGACCTACCGTCTCCTTGAATAGTGTATTTCATTTCCCATCTCTAACTTTTATGGATTACTCTAAATACATATATACCAAATATATATATATATATATATATATATATTTGTGTGTGTGTAATATATATATCATGGTTAATATTATGTATATTATGAAACCCTGATCAAATTAAAATACCAAAAATATCAAATCAAAATATACATGAAAAAATATGTTATTACCCAAAACATGGTTTTAATAAGGAATTTTTAATAAAAAGGTAACAAATGGTAATAAGTAAATAATATATGGTATTATATATATAATTATGGTTATGTAATAGATGTATAACAAACCTATATTTATTATACATGAGTTTCAAACTTATAAAAAATAAGTTAAGACTTAAGGTAAGGAATTTTTGTCTCAAATTTCCTTCTTTGGGACATATGTTATGTAATATAACTATCTTCTTTTATGAGGTGTATATAAATACACTTTTATATGTTATATAATTAATTTATTTGTCATCATTATATTTTAATTTTAATTTTAATTTATTTTTATGGGGCTTATGATTCAAATGATACCTAAGTGGAAAAGGTTTTATGTTACACTCTCATTGTTTTTTGGGATTGTTTATGACCATGACTCCAATGATGAAATATTATGATCTATCTATCAAGAAAAACATGAATTTTATTATCCTATATTTAATTCATAAAAATAAATTTTCTCTTCATTTTACTCTCTTTATGCACACAAGATTTCAAAATAGCGTAAAAAAAACTGACTTTATTTATCTCTTCTGTCAAAAACCCTTTTCTTTCATATTTATGTTTTATAAAAATATTTTCAAGAATATTTTAATGTTCATGTATTATTTTTAAATTAATTTTTTCCCTTTTTTGACTTTTTACATAAAAAATAAAAGGAATCTTCATGTCATTTTCCAAATAAGTCACGTTTGCATTTTTACCAAAAATATGAAATAAATATTTGTTTTAACATTCATAACATGAATGGAATTTTACAATGTCATTAAATATCAATGTTTTAAATATTAATTTATAAATTTTAAAGTTTATTTTTAAATAAAATTATTTCCAAAATATTTTATGAATTTATAGTTTTAAAAAGGTGATTTTTAAAGAAATGTTATTTTCCTAATGAAATGTTCCAAGTGATTTTATTTTCAAAATCATTTTCTATATAGGATTAAATCCTTTGATATTACATAATATTTACTAGGGATATGATCCAATGATACCATCTTTATTCTTTCTCTTTATGGTTTATGTATATAATGAAAAGATGTTTATAGAACCTGTTTCTTTTCCACAGGTTATGCTGTGATGATTTTTTTGAAACCCATTTACTTTTATGGGTTTTGATATGATAAATGTGTTATGAATCCTATTTATTTTCATGGGTTCTAAAATGATGAATGTTTTATTATCTTGTGGCCAAAAAAGGTACGGATTATGTTATGGGTGGGACCAATATCTCCCTCCAATATATTAAGTAATGATTAATGTTATATGAGATCAAAGGGTGCATGACAGGTTATAAAAAACCTAAAAGAGGGTACACGATAGGATATCCCAAGACCAAATAAGGTACACATGTGGTTAGATAAGTCCTAACATGTTATATATGTCTTTATGGATTTCCTTGACAAACAATTTTCTATGCTTATGTGTATTCCAAAAATCCATATCTTATGATGATATTATGATATCATATCTTATGTTATCTGATTCCTTTATGATTAATGTCTTATGAACTACCAAGATTTATGCTATGACTCATTGAAATGCCCATATGAGTCATTTAATTTATCCATGCTACAATCAGATTAGATTTATTTATTTCCCAAACAACACTTGCTAATGAGACATAGTATAGTGATAGTGTGGGGTTGATCCCATGGATAATTGAGTTAGTAGTAGGAATTTATGTCTTATAACCCTATGTGTTGGAGTCCTCACGAGTTTGGTCAAGTTTGGTAAAACTAACACTAAAGACTTTTGAATTAGGAACAGAGATAAGGAAGGGATCATGGTCAATTTTGGGGTTTCAGGTAAAAGATAATCTCTTTCCTAACTTGGTATGGTCCTAAGATCTAGGTTGTGAGGCAAGCGTAAGTCTCTAGTTGAATATGGTTAAATAAACTAGTTCTAACTAGGAGATGACTACTCCTTGGTTTCGAAGTAGTCACAAACTAAGCTCATTATGCTTAGATTCTAAGATAGGAAGTGTTATAGGCTATTGTTCATAGCCAAATATACTCCAATTAAGTCATGGTTGTTCATTTGAACTTCCCATAGTCAGGGTCACTTGAAAGAATTGGATAAACATTTGTTGTTTAACCTGATTATTATTCTTAGGATTATCATGTTGAGAATTATATATTTATTAAATTTATATACCCTCACTCTCAAACCCTACCCTAGGTGGTTTATCCACTCATGATTGAATTGATCAAGAATGTATAAAAGATTGAAGAAATATTGAATTTACAATTAAGAATTGGGTTTGAATAATTAAATAATATGCATAGATTTGTATTTATCAACTAATGAACTTAAAATCATTAATTAGAAATATAGAATTTAATTCAATCACAATTATAACTAATTACTTACTTGAAAAAATAACAAGAGAAAGTGTAGCAAAGGTTTGTTGACGATCAATGATGGAAATAGTGAACAGATGAATAACGGTGTTGGAAATGAAAAAATGGATGAATAACATCATTGAAATCAATCCATGGTGCTTGTATTAAAGTAAAACAATGAACATAGTCAAATAAAATCAAGTTTGGGTTGAGGGAGTAGAAGGGAAATGAGAGAATAATGAAAGAAAATGAATGGATGAATAACATCATTGAAATCAATCCATGGTGCTTGTATTAAAGTAAAACAATGAACATAGTCAAATAAAATCAAGTTTGGGTTGAGGGAGTAGAAGGGAAATGAGAGAATAATGAAAGAAAATGAATTTTGTCCACTCCTCTAGCTGTGCGCACCTACTGTATATATATAGACAAGAAATTAAATGACGTGCAATTGGTATGCACATCTTGTGATACCACTCCAAGATTTTTTCCATAGTTTTTGAATCTACACGTATCTCACACAAATCTTGTCTGAGATTTGGAATTTTGAACCTTCTCACGTCATGTAACTAGATGTCACATCTTGAATCTTCCTTCGGCTGGAACATTTTGAGAGGGAAATGTGATTTGAATGATACACATCATGAATTAGAGATTCACATCATTTAAGGATGGTTTACATTGTGTAAGGATGGTTCACATCATGAAACATGTCATGACTTTGAAATTCTTCATGAATTGGCTTCACAGCTTGCAACATGTGGTGAAATGATACTACACATCATGTCATGATGTTTCATGATGTGTAATAGCCAATTTTAGTTCTTTTCTGCATTTTTTCCCTTGAAAACTTGAAAGAATATTTCTTGCAATAAAAAACATAACCCTAGTTCATTATAAAGTAAATAATTGAAAATAATTATTAAAATGACAAAAAAATGTATATATGATTTCAGTTTATCAAATTCCACCACACTTGAATAATTGTTTGTCCTCAAGAAAAAATATATCAATAGGGATTTCAAAGGGAATAGAAAATTTTAAAATAGGAAACATTCATTATATCCAGGCAAATAAAACTAAGTGTAAGTAGAAAAATCCAGTCTCAAAAATCTTCCCTATATATAAAATTAGTCATGCCTCATAGCTCAGTTATTTAAAAAAATTCTTAATATTTTAATTACAATATCTTAACTGTTCCTTAAAATCTATACCTATTTTTAATTTACCTCACAATGAATTTTATCTCATCACTCAGGGTAAAATTAAATTAAATTTTTTCTCATACCCTAAGTGCATGCTCCTAACTATAGGCTTTCATTGGTTCAATAATCTCCACTTCATAAAGAAAAATTCAAAATCAATCATGAGGGCTTCATAAATTAGGTTCTAACGACTCTGAGGCTGTGGGTCGGTGGGTAAATAGTGAAAATAATCTCAAAAGGAGGGTAGAATCTGAAGTATAATGCATGAATGTCATGAAAAATATAATGAAATGATTCCTCCATAGATAATAAAGTTTATTCCCCCAAAATATTAGGATGGATCCATGTATATATTAAGTGAGTGCAAGAAGGGTATTCTTTTCATTTTTTATTTATTTTTCATTTTTATTTTTTGAAAGTTATTTTTAGTCCAAATCTCACATATATCCCCTAACCACATATGATCCTCCAAGGGATTCATTGGTCTGGAAATGATTATTTTTGACCTTCTTAGTACATAACCCAAATATTTTTCTTTCATTTTGTATTTTTCAAAGGAATGAGATAGATGTGAAATACTATAAATTACACATAGATCTCAATCAACCAGTATGGTGAGCAACGCAACAAACCTCCATAGTAGAATCATCCCATTCTGGCTGAAAACTTCCCCCACACTTGATCAAATTAAATTCATTCATTATACAAAGATAAAGGATGGAAGGGATAATTGTCTTGGAATATATTCATCCTATAAGGTTATTCATGGAAACTACATACTTAATTAAGGAAAGATGTAAGGAGGGTCTCAGGAAACAGTATCTCAACAAAAATTGTCTCTATAATTTTAAAATTGAATTTGTTTAGTCATAGCCTCAATAAGATCTTAATGAATGTTCCAATAGGTGTACATGTCCCAGGTGTCACTCAAGAAATATTCTCAAAAAAGAACATGAAATTGTAGGCTCAAAATCCTCTTAGGAATAGGAATAAATATAGAAACTAGCAATTAAAAAGTGTATAAAACCAAGTAATAAGTCAATTAAAGGTAATTTCACTATTTTTAAATTTTGATTTAAATTATTATGCTCAACAATCATTCTAAAAACCCAAAAAGTTACAAAACATGGATTTCAAACAATTTAAAACTTACCATTTTCTTTTATTTAAATGGGTATAATGAGTTACTGGTTTAAAGAATGATTCTAAATGAAAAATGTGTTCTAGATAGACGAAAACAAGAAAAAATTAAAGTGCATTAAAAGTGAAACTCAAGAAAAAAATCCCCCACACTTAGGAGACAATGTCTGCATTATACATGGAAATACTATGGGAGGGGTATGTCAGATAAATCTCAGATTAATGAAATGGAAATTGGAAAATGAATTTCTAAGGAACTGAGAGATCTCTTTAAAGAGTGGTATTCCTTGGTGAAAGTCAAGATGTCCTTATTTTTGGAAGCGGGATACCTACAAAATGTGTTAGAAATAAAAATCCTGCACTAGATAAAACATTATTCCATAGGTTTTAATTTTTTTTGTAAATAGTAAAATAGTTAGTCATACACAGTGAATGGTAATGAAACAAATTTTATTTAAATGTAGGTAGGTGTTTACAATAATGATTAAAGTGGATCATAAAAAATAAAGTGAAAAGGATCTATAAGGATAATAAGAAGGAAATAATAAATACACAAATAAGAAACCATATGAAATACAGGTTTCATCCCATAAAGTTCTAACAAATGAAGTTATCATCTAGATATATGAATAAAAGTATCAGGTAGTTTCGTCCATTAACTCAGTGTCTCCTCTGTCTTTTGTAGCTACTCATGGTAGTGTCTTCTAGCTCTCAGGGTCTTTTGATATTATTGATCACTTTAAGAGCATATCGTGCATGTATCTAGTGTGTAAAGAAGGGTATCTTTTCACGTGGTGGTGGTTGATGAGAATTAATATCAAGTGAGAGCTCCTAAAGCTGATGCTTGATCTCATATAGGTGTTGAGGCACTTGTCGAACAAGAACAGATGGTGGAATATGTGCATCAACAACCAAAGATGAAAAAGAGGATCTAGACATGAATACTATAAAATTATAAATATTTGAAAAATAAGCTAGGTAAAATGGAGAATAATAATTTTCCCATATATAGATAAAGTGAAATGGTATAAAATGATGGGGAACACAGACTAAAAATAAAATAAAAAAACCCTGATATATATGACCAAAAATAGAGATGGGTATGATGGTCAACTAAGATAAGATAGAAGAATCAAAATTCTACTTGAACATCCACTCTTGATCAGAGGGTAGATGTAGCTATCCTATCTTATTAATAGCATTGATGTCAGAAGGGGCTGGTGGGTCAGCTACTGAGGGCAGTGTTGTGGTGCTGACAAGATGCTTCTGGGTAGGTGGTGGGGAGGTGTCGATCCTCAGTGGGGTCATGTGTCTGGAAGCTAGATCAACAAATGTCACCTCAGTGGATGGGGTGGTGGATGGCCCCTTCCCCCATCAGGACTTCTCTGAATGGTACTCATGATGTCCACCAAGGTATAAGAGATTTGATGGTATAGAAACTTGGGTTGTGGGTGTGGTTGGAGTCATAGAAGAGGAGGGGAAGGTAGGGGCTAGTGGTGGATGAGGTGCAACGGGATATAAGGGTGGTGGATGGGGTGGTGAAATGGGATATCTCTTCAAAAGGGATGTGAAGATGATCTGATATCCATCTCAGATTCTCTAGGATGTAAAGTTGAATGTACCAAAGATCTATCGAGAAGGAATGGGTGTATAAAATAATAGTGAATGTGGCGGTGGTAGGGATATGGGTGGTAGGGGATGGAGGTGAAGTGGTGTGTGGATCGGGTGGAGGGTCTTCTGCATGATCACTTAGAGCCTCATCTACTACCTCATGGACTCCGGGTGCCCATTGGTATGTGTCATCATACTTAAACAAGAGTTGCATCTTGTGCAATAGTATAAAATCGATGGATTATATTGTTCAAAGGGAGGTGAGTGGAAGAGAGGTGGTGGACACTCAAAGATGGAGGGACGGGTGAGTGATGAAGGAACCTCCCATCAATGTGCTTCTCATCCTCTGAGTGTGATATCTATAGTAATATGAAAACTAAGCATCCATGTTAAAAGTGGGGCCTCGCATTGATGCTTTTAAGATGATGAAATCTAGTTGGATCACACTGCCATGAGACTTGACCCTAGAATACCATGCATGAGTCAAGGCTTGGTGAAGGATCCTAAGTGTTGGGCCATAGAGATGGGTAAACTTGATGATATCAGTATCATTCTTAGTATGAGAATCCCACATGATCATTCTCCAAAGTCAAATCGAATCATACCTTGGAGGCTCAAGCTATAGGGTAGGAAATACATCAGTTGCACTGAAGTCCTCTATATAAATGCCAATTCTTATCCAAAATTCTATAAAGAAGAGCTAATGAGGTTTTTCGCTGAGTCTGAAGTGGAGGATGTCCAATACGACTTCAAATGTCAAGAGAAACTTAAAAAATAGCTCTCAATATGTCTCCTAATATACCTTAATGATGGATGAAATATGGAGGTTCTCAAAGATCTGGATGACCTTATGGCTGATATATAGGTGAGAAAGGATGGCCATATCGATGGTTTTGTTACTCTGCATTGGTTTCTCCTGAAACCGGTTTAGTTCTACATGATGCTTGTGGTTGGAGAAATGTAGGATGGGGTGAAAATGTGGGTGGTAATCCCCAAAATATTCACTGGAGATAGACTAGGAGTCTTCCTGAGGAGTGGGCTCGACATGAGCTACAGTGGGAGGTGGGGGAGATGCTACCTAAGGTGGTGAGGGTGGAGGAGGTGGAGTAGCTCATGGATGCTTCATCGGAGGTGGATCATGTAGATTTAGGGTGAAGTAGAAGCACAAGAGGTACGATGCCCAAATTTAATTTTTCCCATATTCGATGAACAATCTGGGATCTATGGGATGATGAATTCCATGATCCATAAAATTGAATCAAATAAATAGGACAAAGGAATAGAAACTCAGAACTAAGAGAGAGGATCAACATATTTTGTTTATAATTAATTTAATTAAATAAGAATTACCTCCAAGGCTATTCTTTTTTTTTATGTGTTTGGCTATAGATCTATAGGTGTATCATCATTATGTTGTAGAGATCAAGGATATATCTCCTCCAGCAGTGATCCAAAAAATGTTTCATGTATCTTTGGACATCGCCGAAGGAGTCTCTGGGTGCTAGCATGGAATATCCTTGCTCTTGTAATGTCCACCTTAGATCACCTTGAGAACCACTTCTAAATCATTCTCCTTTATCCAGTAGAGGAGTATCACTCTCATTATTTATAGCTTTAGTGGAGAGGGAAGAACTCTTTAGGCTCGAGTGGTTTTCTCCAGATGTTGTGCACAACCCTATTAGCATCACCCGACTAGAGCTTGGATAATAATAGAATAATATAACTGGACATTAAATTCACTAGGGTAATAATAACTAAATTGCACAAGTACCTTAATTATTTTATTAATCCTAGTTAAACCCCATTTCAAATAATAACAACAAAATTATTAGTTCCCGACATGCACTTAATTTGAGAGTTACAATTAAATATTTTCTTATCAAATAATATTCAATATTATTATTTCTCATTGGAACCTTAACTCGGTCCACCAATCCTCTACTATATTTATTGAAACCTAAATAATGACTATTTATTTATTAAATAAATATCACTACATTATTCACCCATAAATATATAAATATTATATTCACTAAATAGAAAATGAAAATTTATTAATTATTCCACCCACAAAATATTCTCACGAATAACTATTGTCAAAATAAATGTGATCAAATATCCATGAATAATTATTAAACCACACATGGTAATACTCTTTATTCAACTTGTTAAATAATAAATAATATATTATTTAACTGAGATACTGGATATACTTAGTATGTGACCCTCTAGGCCTCTTTCTCAGTGGCATTGGGCAGAGCAACCTAAATTCCAAGGTTAGTGTCTAACAATATGCTAAGTCACCCATAGAGAAAGAAGTTAATGTCACAATGACATGTCACCTCATATGAATTCTTACTGTGTAATATAATCCATTTTTCTTGATATATCCAATCAAGCGGGTTGCATGAAAGTTCCATCAACCCATGTGCTCGATTTTCCATTCTTTGAATTTCTGGAAATTGAACTTGCATATAGAACACCATGGCCATGGATTTATTTTTTCTATATCATTCCCATAAAAGGTCTCTAGATATCAACTTACATTATAAAAAAAAAGGGAAAAACCCTTTCTCACATTATTCATTAATACAGTATCACTCGTGATGCACCCAACATACACTACCTCACTGTGAACATATGTCATCACGGTTTTTTCCAATACATCTAAGTGAAGAAGTCATAATACCCATTAATAATAATCTTAAAGTCTAAGGACCAAGACACACATCCATATATAGGAACATCCAATGACACTTATAAATGTGGATTTCCTACTGGAGGGTCTCGTTCTCATAATATCCTCCTAGACATTACCAAGGGCGTACACCATGATAAGGTGCCTCAAAGTCCTATGCGTCTCTACCCATGATAGCTTGTATCATTTGTATCCCTTCAAATGATATCATCCAGCTATAGAATATATATTCAAGAATAGTGTCATGGCACTTCCAGGTTCTCATCATAGTAGGGATTTGCTATGACCTTTTATTGTGATAACTACTCTTGGGAAATTATGCATAAGAACAATAATGATGTGATGAAGAGTTTATTAATATTCATCTACTGGATACATGTTTATCATAAAGTAAAAAGAAGTTGGTTCTAGGGAAACAACTCCAAAAGACTCCCACTTTCACTAGATCTAACTGCTAACAATCATCAGTCCGATAGCTCTCACATGATATTTATACTTCTACTAGGATAGACCCTTAGTCAAGGGGTCCACCATGTTCTCTTCCATGGATACTATTATCACTGCAACTTCAACCCTTTGATAGAAATCTCTAAATAGGTGATAATTTAAAATTATGTGCTTTGTCTATTGATTTGACATTAGATATTTTGAAAGAGACACCACTGCAGTATTATCATAATAAAATGTGATAGGGTCTTTAATAATAGGTACCAAATCAAGCTCATAGACAAAGTTCCAAATCCATATGACTTCCTTCGCTACATCAGAAGCCTATAAATACTCAGACTCTGCTATAGAATCAACAATAATTAGATGCTTTTAACTCTTTTAGCTCACAACTCCTATGTTGAGAAAAAACACATCTTGATTGCGACTTAAGAACATTCTTATATATATGAAAACCAACATCATCATAACCTTTGATGAAAAGAACCTCATCTCCTCCATACACTAGGAACATATCCTTAGTTACTCACAGATACTTAAGGATAGTATTAACAACAGTCCGATGTTGTTCTCCTAGACCTATTTGATATCTGCCTACTATGCTCAGTGCATAGGCAACATCAAGTCTAGTACATAACATGACATACATGATAGATCCTATCACTGAACACTACAGGAAATGTGACCTTTCCCAACACTTCTATACCCCCTTTCCCAATGGTTGGGCCAAACCATTTGGAAATCCCACTTTGTGGCCACTTTTCTTAACGGTTTGGCCAAACTGTTGGGAAAGGGTAGACTTTCGCAACGGTTTGGCCAAACCATTGGGAAAGGTCCAATTTGTGGCCACTTTTCCCAATGGTTTTCCAAAACCTTTGGGAAAGGGTAGGATTTCCCAACGGTTTGGCCAAACCGTTGGGAAAAGTCCCCAATATATCAACATCACCCCCAGATTCTAGGGACCTATACCAATGGTTGTCAAAACCGTTGGTATAGGTCTATACCAACGGTTTTGACAACTGTTGGTATATGTCCTTTGATTTTTTATCGAATCCTCTTAACCTGAACATTCTATAAATCAAAATTTAAAATAATTATGATAATACATATATATATATATATTTATAAAATTATGTTCACAAAAGTCATGTTAGGTTAGTGGTTAGGTCGTTCAATGATAAACTGGAGGTCCTGGGATCAAATCCCAACAAATGTTTTTTTTGGAAATACATATACCAACGGTTTTATGGAACCGTTGGTATAGATTTTCATATTAATTATACCAACGGTTTTCAAAACTGTTGGTATAGGTCTATACCAACGTTTTTCCAAAAACCATTGGTATAGACCTATCCCAACGGCTTACTTGCCTACGGTTCTCAAAACCATTGTTATAGGCTATACCAACGGTTTGGAGGCCTATACCAATGGTTCCAAACCTTTGGTATAGGTTAGTGTTCTAGTAGTGGAAGCGTATGAGATCTTACTCATTCTATCTTTCTCCTATTGTGTTTGGGGACACATTTTCTTAGAGAGATGTAAACAATGTGACATTGGAACCAATCCCCTCTTGGATTATTCCATACTAAATCTCTTTATTATATAATCAATATATGTAATTTGACTTAGTCCAAACATCCTCTTGGATATATCATGAATGATTTTGATCCCTATAATGTAGGCTACTTCGCCTAAGTCCTTCATGGAGAAGAACTGTTCAACCAGTCTTTAACTGACTGTAAGACTAGTATGTCATTTCCAGAAAGTAATATGTCATCAAAATATACTACTAGGATAACAACCTCATTCTCATTAAACCTTTTATAAACACACAGATCACATTTGTTTTTAATGAAACCAAATTATTTTATGTATTCATTAAATCAAATCTTCCATGACCTAGATGCTTACTTCAATCCATAAATGGATCTCTACAACTTGAAAATCCTTTTTTCATCACCTAGTTTCACAAATCTTTCTGGTTTTGTCATATAGACATCTTCCTAAAGGTTCCTTTTAAGGAATTCAGTTTTGACATCCATATACTAAATATCATAGTCATGGTAAGCTTCTATGAAAAATATGATTATGATATATTTCAACATGTAAACTAGTGAAAAGGTTTCATCGTAGTCAATTCCTTGATGCTATTTAAACCCTTTATCCACTAAACTTTATTTACTAGTACTTACTTTACCTTCCATGTCTAGTTTCCTCTTGAATACCCATTTACACCCAATAGGATTTACATCAACTGGCACATCGAACAGAACCCAAACTTGGTTCTGATACATGGAATTCATCTCATAATTCATATCTTCTGGAAATCTTGAAGCTTTTGAGCTCTCTATTGTATCCTTGTAGGAGATAGGTTCATCATTGTCCAACAATAATGAGTCACTATCCTCAGTGATAAGAAAACCATATCTCTCTGGTTCCCTTACATCTCCTAATCTCCTATGTAGTACTTGAGTTTCAGGAACTACTTCTTCCATGGGGACCTGTTGAGCTTGTTCCCATACCAACTCCTATGTATCTTGACCATCAACTTCATCAAACTCAATCTTTCTCCCACTATCCTTTTTGAGGATATTATCCATCTCAAGAAAGATGGCTTGTCTAGCGACAATTACTTTCTTATCCAAAGGGTTGTATAGGTAGTATCCATTTGTTTCCATGGGATACCCTATAAAGATACACCTCATTCCTCGGGGTGCTAGTTCCTAAGAAATCCTTAACAAATGTATCACATCCCCATACACGTGTATGCAACAAAATGGGTTTCTTTCCACTCTATAACTCGAATGAAATTCCATTTTCTACCTTAGTTGGTACTCAGTTTAATGTGCATTCCATAGTTTGTAATACATATCCCCAAAATGATAATGGAAGATCTGCATGACTCATCATAAACCTTACCATGTCCAACAAGGTACAGTTCCTCCTTTCACTAACATCATTCCACTGTGGTGTATAAGGCGGAGTGAGTTGAGATAGAATCCCAAACTCCCATAGAAAGTTGATGAACTCTGGGTTAAGATATTCTCAACCTCGATCTGATCAAAGATTCCTTATATTCTTACCAATATAATTCTCTAATTCATTCTTGAATTCCTTGAATTTATCAAAGGACTCAGACTTATACCTCATCATGTAAATATATCCATATGTACTCAAGTCAGTAGTAAAAGTTATGAAGTAAGAATATCCACCACTAGCCTCTACTGTAATTGGTCCACACAAATCAGTGTGTACCAATCCTAGAAGCTTTTTATCCTTTCACCCTATCCACCAAATGGTGGTTTGGTCATTTTTCCTTATAAACAAGCGTGACATCTATCAAGTGATTTTAGCTTAGAAGACTCTAAATAGCCATCTTGATAGAGCTTTGTCAAGAAATTCTCATTTACATGACCTAGACGGTGATTCCACAGTTGGATGTTATATGAGTCATGTGAACTTTATTTGTTATCGATTTCCAGCACTTTGTTTTCATAATTTAATACATAAAAACCATTATTTAAATATGCCATACCATAAAATATGTTTTCATTATAAAAGAAACAACTTTTATTTCTAAATTTGAAAATAAACCCATATGTATATAAACTTGATAAATAAATTATTTTTCTGATAACAGTAAGTACATAATAACAATCATGAAAAACCAAAATCGTCCTGGTCAGTAATGAAAGGTTGTAGTCACCAATGGCAAGTGCAACCATCCTTGAACCATTGGCATCTTGTATATCCACCTCTCCTTTGGAAATTTTCTAAAATCTACTTGGTTCTTGCATTTGAATACAGATGTGAGAACCGAAAGATGTATTTAATAGCAAATGTGTAGAAATTAAAAGATTTCACTTGATAATGAACCCACCTTTGGATTACCCTTGCCTCTGGGCGCAGTTCTTCTTCCAGTGGCCCGACTTGCCACATGAAAAACACACTACCTCCTTTTCCTTGCCCTGCCTCTAGATCTTCTTCTTCTTGGACGGACAGTGCTCGGGGGATTTAGACTTTTTATAAATTTTAGTCACCTTTTCATTATCCTTACTCTTCCAATTAACCATAAGGACTATGGGTTTTTCACTCCCCATTTCCTTATCCCCTTGGTGAATCAGGATCAGAAGTTTTGATAGGATCTTTTCTTTATTTCTCATATTATAATTCACAATAAAAATAGAGAAGGCCTTTGGAAGTGATGATAGTATGGGATCTGTACGTAATTCATATGAGAATTTAATCTCTTAAATGTTTAGATTCCCAATGTATCCAATAATCCTGACTACATGTGGCTCAGTTGGCGCAGACTCACAAAGCTTTGTGTTGAACAAAGAGTTGGAGATATCATACCTCTCTTATCCTGCCTTCTCTTGATAGAGATCCTAAAGATGAGACATCATGTTGTAAGCATCCATTTCCTCATGTTTCTTCAAGAGAACATTGGTCATGGATGATAGCATGAGGCACTGAATATCTGTAGCATCATTCAAAATTTTCTCATACACAGAGAGCTCCTCATCACTCACCTCATTTCCAATAACAACTAGTAAAGGTTCTTCCAACACATATAGTTTCCTTTCATGGTAAAAGATGACCTAAAGGAACCTTTTCCACTCCTAGAAATTAGTGCTGGTGAGAATTTTTTCCTTTTAGATTATAGATCACAATGATATGTTTGATATCATTTTAATTCATTTTCTATAAATAAGATGATCAGATATTTAGTACCTTATCTGATAAATTTAGACAAATAAATAAAATTATTTTTATCAGTCTCCCATTTTTTTATCGAAACCCAATAGAACTCACCATTGGATATGAAATATCCCATTTCTTGGACATTCTAGCAAAAAGGATCCATATTGACCTTCGCATTTCCCAAAATTTGGCTGGTTAAGAAATTTTAAAGGTTTTAAGTAGGCATTCCAAATTCCAACTACATTAACTAGTAGATTATTGATATATTGAGTGGACTCCCCAATCTTGAAATCCTTAATTTTGGATTTCTTCAACCTTTTCCTCTTAGTTACACTAAGTCTTTCTTTTGAAGTCAACCCTTGATGCAAAATAAGTCAAGTGAACCCAAAACCTCAAATCAGAATTCCCCGATAATTGAAATCACCCCAACTTTGGCTGGTTAAGCCTTTGAACTATTGTTCAATTCTAACTGAAGTAATGGAAGGCTATACCAACATAATATTTTATTGAATTATTTTATACTTTATGCATAAATATCCATTTATTATCTTTTACAATGCTTTTTAATATTAATTGGGATAAGTTTAAGTTATTAACCATGTATTAGATAATATTTACGCATAAGCCAATTGATTTTAGTTCCATATTGCATGCTTTTTAATTCATTAATTATGTGATAACAAAAAAACATCTATAATTAATAACCATAAAACTGATAGAAATAAAATAAAGGGTATGATAATGAGTGTGTTCTAAAGATTATTTTATCTAGCAATTGATAAAATAACCACTGACCTAAGGGAGAAACACCTTGAACCAATTAGGTTTGTGTTTACAGATTTCCACCAATCTACCTTTGTATCTCCTTGGATTGGTTTCACCTCATATCCTAACTTGATTTTACTCCACTATCTTGGGATCTCCATCCCTTTCATATGATTTTACTCATACATAGGTGAGGGGTAAAAGGGGTTTTACATAAAAGAAACCATGGGCACACATACCCTATATATTAATGGGGAGAGAAGGCTCGCAAGCCAACAATTTAATTTAATAATAAATTAAAATGGAAACCAATCACATAGAAAGGTCTATCCTAGCTCATGATCGTCCACATGTGTGCAATGATTTTACACATTTAATAAAACTAGCATTCAATTCTTTCATCGTTCTTATTTAAGATAAATCGTGCTCAAATTGATTAATTATTGTCTTTAATTAATCAATCCTTTTATCTTAATCATTTTTTTAAATTTCCTTGAGATTCTCATCCAATATAATTTTAAACAAATTAGAATTCATTTAAAATTAACCTTGTACATAACTTGTACCTTGGAGGTAACCCAGTGAATACCCATCTAAACCTACCCAGCATGTATTATGATTGTATACTATTTTACTCTTTGTGACATATGGAATACATGACTTATCACATAATTTCATAACGTGTACTTCACAGATGATTACACGAATTACATGACTTTTCAACCATGTGTAATTATTCAATGAACTTATAGTAACAACCTATAATATTACTTATACATGATATGAAAATTTGAAAATTATGAAAATATTAAAGTTTTAATTCTGCATAATTTGTTTAAGTACACGATGTGTATATCCGATTTACATGGCATCTACTACCTTCACCATCTATCCAAAGTACACAACCAGGGAATTAGTATGTGAGGTGTACTTTATAAATTTCAGAGTACACAATGTGTCTAGTGGGCCACACACCATGTTGACTCCGCATTACACGGTCACCGGTCGACTAAGCCAGGTATGGGATATACGGCTGACCTTAACCCAAAAGGGACTACACACCATGTCCAATGGACCATATAACATGTATTCCAGCTGACTGTGTGCCATTATTTCCTGGTCAAACTGTGGTATAAGAATTAATTACAACACATGTCATAAATTCAAATGGCTTGAGTAATTGCTGAAATACTCCCAATTCACTGAACACAACTACACAACATAGAGATCAGACTACATAGTGTGTACTACTATGTTACCTAGATAGAACCCTTGGAACCTCTAGATGAGTTCCTCGATTTAATTTTAATCATAAAATTATTCAATTCTGTTAGATCTGCGAGAAGTGAAAGAGGAAGAATAGATCTTTAAATTCAGACTAAAAGGGAACGATTAAAATTGAATTAAAAAACTAAAATTATTAAAGAATAAATCATCAAAGAATTATTTAAATAATTATAAACAATAATATTCCCACTTGGATACAACTTTTATGTTATGGGCATAGCAGAAGCACGGGAGGTATGGTGCCCAAATTTTATTTTTTTCCATATTCAATGAAAAATCTAGGATCTATGGGATGATGAATGTCCCAATCCATAGAATTGAATCAAATAAATTTGAAAAAGGAATAGAAACCTATAACTAATAGAGAGGATCAACATAATTTATTTATAATTAATTTAATTAAATAATAATTACCTCCAAGGTGATTCTTTCTTCGTTGATGTGTTCGGCCATAGATCTGCAGTGATACCATGATTATGTCATAGAGATCAAGGGTATATCTCCTCTGAAAGTGATCCACACCTGTTCCACGTATCTCTGGATGTCACTGAAGGAGTATCCAGGTGCTAGCACAGAATATCCTTGCACTTGCGATGTCCGCCTCGATAAACTTGAGAACTACTTCCAAAGTGTTCTCCTTGATTTGGTGGAGGAGGATCTCTCTCATTCTTGACAGAATTATTGGAGAGGGAAGAACTCTCTAGGCTCAAGAGGATTTCTACAAATGTTGTGCACAACACTATTAGCATCTATTTTCTAGCACTATTCTAGTAAGAGAATAATATAACCATGAATTTAATTTACTACGGTAATAATAAATAATTTGCACAAGTGCCTTAATTATATTATTAATCCTAGAGAAACCCCCATGTCAAATAATAACAACAAAAATATTATTTCTTGACATGTGCTTAGCTTGTGAGTTATAATTAAATGTTATTTAATCAAATAATATTCAATATTATTATGTCTCACTAGACCCTTAACTCATCCCACCAATCCTCCATCATATTTATTGAATCTTGAATAATGAGTCTTTATTTATTAAATAAATATCACTGAATTATTCACCAATAAATATATAAATATTATATTCACTAAATAGAAAATAAATATTTATTAATTATTCAACCCACAATATATTCTATCAAATAAATAGTATCGAAATAAATGAGATAAGACATCCATGAATAATTATTAAACCACAACCAGGAATAATCTTTATTCAAATTGTTAAAAAATAAATAATATATTATTTAACTGAGATCCTAGATACATTCAGTGTGTGACCCTCTGGGCCTTTTTCTCAGTGGCATTAGGCGGAGTAGCCAAAAGTCCTTGGTTATCATCTAGAAACATGCCAAGTCACCCATAGAGAAAGAAGTTAATGCTGTAACAACATGTCACCTCATACAAAAACTTACCATGTAATATAATCTCTTTGTCTAGATATCTCCAATCAAGTGGGTTGCATGAAAGTGCCATCAACCCATGTGCTCGATTTCTCATTCTTTAACTTCCCAAAAATTGAACTTGCCTATAGAACACCATGGACATAGATTTATTTAGGCTACATCATTTCCATCAAAAGTCCTGAGATATCAACTTATATTATAGCATATAAGGGAAAAATACTTTCTCGCATTATCAATTAATGTGGTATTACTCATGATGCACCCAACATATCTTACCTCACCATGAACATATTTCATCACAATTTTCACCAATACATCTAAGTGCACGAGTCATAATACCCATTAATAATAATCTTAAATTCTAAGTACCAATACAGACATTCATAGATAGGAACATACAATGACACTTATAAATGTGGATTTCCTACTGGTGGGTCTCGTTCTCATAATATCATCCTAGACATTACCAAGGGTATACACCATGAGAAGGTTCCTCAAAGTCCTATGAGTATCCACCTCTAATATCCTATATCATTTGTGTCCCTTCAAATGATATCATTCAACTATAGAACATATATTAAATGATAGTGTCATGGCACTTCTAGGTTCTCATCATAGTAGGGATCCACAATAACCTTTTAGTGTGAAAACTACTCTCAGGACATTATCACATACAATGTCAGGCAGAAGAACAATCATGATGTGATAAGGAGTTTATTAATATCCATTCAATGAATAAATGTTTATTATAAAGTAAAAAGAAGTTGTTTCTAGGGTACCAACTCTAATAGATCATCGTGGTCAGATTCAAATTCTGCAGGTACAGGGCGCACAGTCATTGTACGTGCCACCGCGGGAGGGTGGGGGGGGGGGGATCGGTTTTGGCTTAGAGGGAAGAGCGGGGGGGGGGGGGGGGGGTGGTGCATGAGAGGGTGGGAAGGTGGGGGGGTGTGCATGAGAGATTAGGAAGGGGAGGCGTGAATGCATGACCAAGAGGGTATATAGGAGGGGGTGGTTCCATGAGATAAGAAGGGGAGAGGTGGGGTGTTCCCCAATCACTATTTAGTAATATAGGAAATCCAAATCTTGAAAACACATTTTTCTTCAGGAATTTCATGAATAATTTTTCTATGTCATGTGCTGTAGCCTTAGCTTCCACCCATTTAGAGACATATTCAACACCAATAAGGACATAAGACTTTCCATGTGAATTGGGAAATGGTTCTATGAAATCTATTCCCCATATATAGAAGATTTCAACTTACATGATTGAGTTTTGGGGCATTTCATTTCTTTTTCCAATGGTTCCAGTTCGTTGGCACCCATCATAGCTTTAAAAATAATCCCCTACATCTTGGTGTAGCATGGGCCAGAAAAGTGCACTTTGTAGGATCTTTGAAAATGTACATTATAGTCCATGATGTACTTCAGTTGGTGACGTATGACACATGACTAACACATCTAGGATTTCATCATCTAGAATGCAGTGTTGCAACAAGCCATCAGTGCAATGCTAAAACATGAGTGTTTTATCCTAGTAATAGTGTAATGCTTCTAATAAAAAAAATTCTTAATTACTGGTAAGAGAGACATTGGTGTAAAGATTCCATGGAAAGATAATTTTCAATATCTGAAAACTATAGTTTTACCTTAATGTTGAAAAGGGCTTCATCAATAAAGTCATCTTCAATATCGATTTTGTCATAGTCCTTTATGAGTGTTAGTGGAAGTCAGGATAGATGATCAATGATCATATTTTTTGTGCTTGTGGTAACTTTGATGATGATATCAAAATATTGGAGCTAAAGGATCCACCTTATCAGTCTTGGATTGACATTCTTTTTATTCATCAAATATCTCAGGGAAACATGATTGGTGCAAAAAATCACCCTGGACTAAACTAAATAGGAACAAAATTTCTCAAAAGAATACACAACTACTAATAGATATTTCTCTATATTTTTGTAGTCAAATTAAGATTCATTCAGAATGTGACTGTCATAATAGATATGATAAAATATTTTACCAACACATTTCCCTAGAACAGTTCCAACAACGAAGTTGCTGGCATCACACATCAATTCAAATTCCTTATCCCAATTAGGTTAAATGATTATAGAAGTAGCTAGCAGGATTTTATTTAAATTATTAAATTCACACAAAAATTCTCCTATGAATTAAAATGGATTTTCGTTTGATAACAAGTGATTTATATGGCAGGAAACTTTTTAAAAGGCTTTTACGAATTGCCGATAAAATCCTTCATAACCCAGAAAGCTTCTTATACCTTTGACTATTGAAGAATCAATAAAATCTATAATAAAATTTATCTTGGTGGGATCAAATTACATCCCATCCTTGGAAATTTTATATCCAAGGAATATGCTCTTTGGACCATAAAGTGACATTTTTCCTAGTTTAAAACTAGGCACTTCTATTCACGGCGCTGTAGGACTAGCTCAAGATTTCTTAGTCATACCTCAAAATATCTTCCATAAACTGAAAATTCATCAATGAAAATTTCTAATAATTCATCTTACATATCATAGAATATATGTTTAATGCACCTTTGAATGGTTTCCAGTGCATTGCACATATTGAATGACATGCACCTATAGGTAAAGGTGCCAAATGGACAGGTGAATTTTGTTTTAGAGTAATCATCTAGGTTGACTTCAATCTAATTTTATTCTAAATATACATCTAGGAAATGATAGAATTCATGTCCTTCTTGTCTTTCCAATATTTGATCCATAATGGGAATGGGAAAATGATCTTTATGGGTTTTTGCATTTATATTTTTGTAGTCTACACATACTCTCCATCAAATGATGGTGTTAGTTGTGATTAATTCGTCTTTATAATTCTTTTAAACTATGAGACCACCTTTCTTAGGAACTACTTGGAGTGGGATCACCCACTCACTATCCGAGATTAAAAATATTATTCCAGCATCTAGAAGTTTCAACACTCCTTTTTAAATAGATTCATTAGTTTTGTGAGTCACCTTTGAGGTTGGTGTTTGAGTTTTTCACCTTCCACAAGTAGAATTTTGTGGGTGCATAAAGTAGGACCGATTCCTTTGATATCAGCCACTCCCTAAGAAATTGACTGCTTATGTATTTTCAATATTTCAATCAATTTTTACTCTTTTTAATATGATAGTTTAGATTTAATTATCACTAGTAGTGCATCAACAATCTTTATAAAGGAATACTTGTGTGAACTGGGGAGGGGTTTCAGTTCTAGTTTTGGTAGCAGAACGACTGAGGGTATGAAAGGTGGGATGTTGTCCCCTGTAAAAGGTTATATGTAGTTTACTTCCTCTATGTCACAATAATCATCCTTATCAGATAGTATGTCTTTACTTTCTTCTTCAATGTTTAATTATCCTTTTCTTTTTCCAATGAGAGAGATCACTTGACATTCAAAAGAATAATCTATTCGTTATGCTACCCTTTCTAGATTTGTTCGTCTCTTACTAGAAATATAATTCTTCCTTGATCTAAATCAATTAGTGCCTATCCTAGGGCTAGGAATGTTCATCCTAATATGATTGGAATCTATCCTTCCTCTTACATGTCTAGAATGAAGAAGTCTTCTGAAAAAATGAACTTGTCGACTTTTACTATGATGTTGTTTAGAATTCCTTAGGGATATTTTACTTAGAGGTTATCTAATTAGAGTGATACTCTAGGTGGTTTGAGTTTTTAGATCCCTATCTTACAAAATAAAATCATCAGCATGAGGTTGATTCTAGCTCTTAAATCGCATAGTGCTCTTACAAAGTTACATTCTCCAATTGTGCATAGAATTGAAAATCTCCCAGGGTCTCTCATTTTTTATGGGATTTTCTTTTGAAAAAAAACAAAAAAATATTCATTCAGTGAGTTGACTCCTAATTATTCCATTTTTATTTTGTTTGAAAGGACCACTTTGAGAAATGTTTCATAGGTGGTCATTTGAGTTATTTCCTCAGAAAATGGAATGTTGATGTGCAATTTCTTGAACATTTCCAAGAAATTCTTGTATTTACCTTAAATTATCCCTTACTTTACTCTTTATAGAAAATGAAGGGGTGGTTTATCGGGTGGTGGATCAACATAAACTTTCTCTTTTAGATCTTTTGGATGCTCAAGTGTTTGGGTTTTTAGGGGTGCTTCTGGTGGTATTTATTGAGTGGTTCCATTAACTTCTTATTTTATGAATTATGTATGCTTATTGAGTTCTTCATCTCATATTCTATCTACTACACATGGTTTATGAAAATATAGAACTTTTCCACTCATTAGAACCACTTCCTTTGCCTCTTCCCTTGGGTATGTCTCCATATTAATAGGTAGAGTACCTAATAATCTCTCTAAAAAAGTCTTTGATATATAACCCATTTTATGCTTGAGGTTTTGAATATCGACCCTTTGATTATGCACTTCAATTTCTTGGGTGGTCATCCTCTGATACACCTGTTGAATAAAGGTTGCGAGTATATTTTCTAGATTAGTTTGAATAGGTATAGCTGGTTGTTGAGGTCTTGGCAGAGCTAGTTGGAATTGTTGTTGTGCTCTTGGAGGAAAGGGTTGTTGTGCTTCTTGTTGTGGTGGTCAAGGAACATGATTCATTGGTGGATATCCTGGTGGTCTTTGATTCTTGAAAGGTTTCTGACCACTTATTTATTGGTAATACCCCAGATTACTCTTCTTCTATTTTTGTGCGGGCCTTTATTGAAACTATTGATACAACTATTGGAACTATTGATTTTTCTGATTATAATTTACATAATTATAATCTTGGTTTGGTTGTTTATTAAATTTTTTTGCGTAGTCCTGATAAATATATGGGCCACCACACATTTTTCATGACTGAACTACCATTATAGAAGTAGGAAGGGGGGGGAGTGACATAGGAAGTATCTAAAAGGATTCAAGATTCTTGGTCAAGGATTCTAATTGTGTAGATAATCGGGAATTCACCCTGACTTAGTGTATACCACACAAAGGTGGTCCACAATCACTCTTACATAGGATATCATTTTGAGTTACTTCTTCCAAAATAGCTCTTTCAACTTCAGATATCTTGAATATAATCCGTCCATTGGAAGTATCATCGACAACTTTACGTGTGGCCTGCTGAAGGCCATGGTAAAATGTTTGGAGATAGATCCACATGTCTAGTCTATGGTGCAGACACTTTCTGATCAGTTCCTTGAATCAATACCAAGCTTCCCATAAATATTCTCTATCAATTTGGGAAAAAAATTTATATAATTCTAAAGCTTCCAAGTCTGGATTGGTGGGAATTATTTATCTAAAAATTTCTTATCTAGATCTTCCCAAGTCATGATTGACTCAGGAGATTGACTTTTGAGCTAATATTAAGCTCTGTCTTGCAGGGATAAGGGAAATAATTGAATCCTTATCACATTAGAGGACACTCCCTAGTTTCTAAAGGTATCATAAACTTCCTGTAAGTTCAAAATGTTTTCATGGGAGTCTTCTCTTTGAAGCCCACTGAACTGGCCCATGTTCTGGATAATGTGATTGAGTCCAGGTTTTATCTCAAATGTGTGCTAGAATAAGAGGGAAAAAAATACTTAGCATAACACCATGGATTGATGGTAAGACATAATCCATGATGGTGCGTTCTTGATGTACATTCCATTCCATATGAAATACTAGTTGCATATTTGGAAAGTTTACTAGGTTGAGTTGATTTTGACCTGCAGGATTACTGTGGTATGCCATCTGTGAATGATGATGTGTAGAGAGGTACCTTTTTATTTCAGTCTTGAAGGCAGTATGTTATTGTATATAAAGGCTCCTCAAACAAGTCAAAGGGCCTTGATACATGCACTAATCCATAAGAAGAAGAAGGATGCAATGGCGTCTAAAAAAAGGGAAAAGAAAAGAAAAGAGAAATGGGGAATGGTATAGGTAATCCCAGGTCCTTGTCGTAGGATTCTATGCGAATCACAAAAAAATAGATCCCCAACAATGACACCAAAATTTTACATTCCCACACTTGTCATTTAATCTGTGTAGGAAATGGTCATATTATATCTATTTGTTTCCAAAAAAACACTTGCTACTAAGATGTAGTTTAGTGATAGTGCAAGGTAGATCCCATGGGGAATTGAGATGGAAATAGGAATTTATGGATTATAACACTATGTGTATGAGTCCTCACAAGTTTGGTCAATTTTGGGAAAACTAACACTAAATACTTGTGAATTAGGAATAGATATAAGGAAGGGATCAAGGTTAATTTTGGATTTTTAGGTAAAAGATAATATCTATCCAAACTTGGTATGGTCCTAAGATCCAGGCTATGAAGCAAGTAGAGGCCTCTAGTTGACTATAGTAAAATCAACTAGTTCTACCTATGAGATAGATACTCCTTGTTCTGTAAGTAGTCACAACCTAAGTGCATTAATCTTAGCTTCTAAGGAAGGAAGTGTCATAGGCTATTGGTCATAGCCTAATCTACTCCAATCAGGTCAGGGGCATTCATCTGAACTTCCCAAGGTCAGGGCCACTTGAACAAATTAGATATTTTTTTTTGTTTTACCTGATTTATATTATTAGGATTACCAAGTTGAGAATTATAGATTTATTAAATTATTATACCCTTACTCTCAACCCCTACCCTATGTGGTTTATCCACTCATGGTAGAATTGATCAAGAATGGGTAAAATATTGAAGACAAACCGAATTTACAATTAAAAATTTGGTTTGA
The DNA here is from genome assembly GCA_963277665.1 of Viscum album. Classification (NCBI taxonomy): domain Eukaryota; kingdom Viridiplantae; phylum Streptophyta; class Magnoliopsida; order Santalales; family Viscaceae; genus Viscum; species Viscum album. The sequence goes on along the minus strand of OY728122.1, from coordinate 2,083,206,115 downwards.
AAAATTAAAGAACTTATACATATTGGGATTTATCAACTAACAAACATGAAATAATGAATTATAAATATATAAATGAATTCAATCACAATTATAACCAATTGATTACTTTAAACAATAACAATAGAAAGTGCCGTAAAGGTTTGTTGATGACCAATGATGGAAATGGGGAAACAACAAAGAATGGTGTAAACGATGAAAACATGGATGAATAAAATCATTGAAATCAATCCAAAATTCTTGTATTAAAGTAAAAAAATGAATATAATCAAAGAAAATCGTTTTTGGGTAGAGGGAGTAGAATGGAAATGAGAGAAAAATGAAAGAAAAAGAATTATGTTCACTCCTCTAGCTGTGCACACCTACTACATATATATAGATAGGAAATTACACGATGTGTAATTGGTATTCATGTCATGTAATAAAGATCCAATATTTTCTCTATGGGTTTTGAATCTGCGTGTATCTCATGTGAATCTTGTTTGAGATTTTGAATTTTGACCCTTCTCACATCGTGTAACTAAATGCTACACAACGTGGACTAGAGATTCACATAATGTAAATATGGTTCACAATGTGAAACTTTTCATGGCTTTGAAATTATTCATGACTTGGCTTCATGACTTGTAGTATTTTGTTAAATGATACTACACGTCGTGTAATGATATTTCACAACGTGTAATATCCAATTTGGTTCTTTTTTCATTTTTTCCTTTAAAACCTTGAAAGCCTATTTCCTGCAATAAACAACATAACCCTGGTGCATTATCAAATAAATCATTTAAAATCATTAATTAAATGAAAACAAAATGTATATATGATTTCAGATTATCACTCATGTTTATGATCTATGACATGCCGGGTATGGTTTTCAAATGTTATTATCAAGTTCTAATACACCTATGCTTATCACATTTTTATATCTACCTTGTTTACCCTTACTGAGAATTTAAGCTCACCCTTTATTATGTTTCATTACCCTAGGTTATGAAGAAAGGTATTAAGTATGATATGTCTAAGAAGGGTTCTAGTTATCAAGAATTTAGTGGGAGATGATATAGTTAACTCATGAACCAATTTTTTATGTTTCTATGTTTTCAAAGACACTAAAATGTTATGATCATTAGGTGAATATTTCTTCAATATAAAGAATATTCATCTAAAAAGATGTAATATCTATGTATGAAAGCAGGGGTCACTATAGTTGGTATCAAAGGAAAAGTTTAGTTAACCATTGGAAACTAGGATGAGAAAAATTTAGTGAGATCCATATGGATATTCCCAAGGATATATCTAGGGATATGTCTAGTGATATCTCTATGGATAAGTCTAAGGATAATTCTAAGTATAGTAAAAAATCCTATAATTTTGGTTAAGGATATAACAAGTGGTTTCTAAGAAATTACATCCCTGTATAGATACTATAAGTGGATGTGGATTTGGTATAGCTATACCAAGGGATAATAACTTTGAAAAGGGTGCATTGAGATGGACTCGGTCATTATCTAGTTTATGAAAATGGGCCTTTATGCACACCTGGTTTAACATTCCTGGGGGATATACTTTGTAAATTCACAAACTTTTTTAGGAACCATCATGAAGAATTTAAATAGATAATTACTATGAATAACCTAGGTTAAACCTAAGGTGTTATAGATTGAAAATAGTTTTTTCATAATTTAGACATACTATAAATGATTTTTCATAATTATGTGGTTTCCACTATGAATATTGTTGTTCACACTATATTTTTTGGTTTTATTCAATGGTGGGAACCAGAAGAAACTGAGTTAATGTTGAACGTGATAGACAATATATTGATGCATAACCAAATGGGATAATGACTGGAGTAAAGAATATCATTATTATTCTTAATTAGTTATCATGATATATGATTAACAACTTTCACCTTAACCAATTCTCAAAATCACCAAAGAAGCGAAGCATAGAGTTCATTGAGGGTTTGGGTGGTGGAGACCATGGAGTAAGGAAGATTAAATTTCCTATATGCTGAGAATGTGGTACGAAGAACTCTAAGGAATGTATTAAAGGAATGAGAATATGTTTTATGTGTGGAGAATAAGGACAGAGAGTAAGTGATTTATGAGGAAAACTGAAAAGTTTAGTAAACACAATGGATGAGAATAATGGTTTCCCTAAGGCATCATCAATGTATAAATGTTATATATATGGAGAGTATAAGAATTATAAAAATTTATGTCCTAGGAGGAAATATCAAGAAGAGGATAAAAAAGGTGTTACAAGTTAAGGTTTTGTTGATGATGATGAAGATACTACTTATGACATATGAAAAGAAGGAGTTATTAAGGAATAAAATGATGAAGCCTGGTCATACCACGATTCACTGTGTAATTTTCACCTTTACACCACTGTGCTAAAATTGTTTTACATTGAAAATTATAAAAACAATGACAAGTTAAATTCCATGTTTGAATCATTTATTTTGTTTTTATAACTATAAAAAATGACAATGTTACTTGTTTTGATGATTCCATTGCAGGAGGAGGTGATTTGGAGGGCCCATGGTGATGTCCAAGAAAAATGGGTCAAACTACGCAAGATCCATGCACACCAGTGGACTCATTTGAACACTGATCCTGAACCTTGAATCCAAATGGGTTGAAATTTTTTGGTATAGTCTAAAATTTATTTGGATACATTTCATATGAATAAACCCAAGACTCATTCGCCCATCTGGTTTCCCAACCGACCTGAACTGTCCAGAACACCACATCTGCACGAAGTCAAAAGTGGTGTGCTGTGATATGTCCATATCTAGAGATATAGGTGTCAAAATTGTTCCAAACTTTCTGTGGAGACATCCAAGAGGTGGGTATACAACTTTTTTATTTTCTCCAAATCTAGATAAGCCTTTATGGAGGTTGAAACTCATGTGACATGTGGTTTTAAGAAATCTGTGTGCTCAAAACCACCTTCCCATTTGCCTATAAAATGGAACCTTGGGCTCCCCATTTGTAAGTTCGTCCAAGAGGAAAGAATCTGGTATTTTGGAGACCCAAATAATTCCTCTCATCATACAAGGAGTTATAGAGGCCCCTATCCTCATAGGGGAATCAAGGATGAAGGCGAAGTTCAACCCGAGCTTCCTCCTCCTCCCAATGTCGAGCTAAATGGTGGATGGTCATTTCGAGGGAGCTACACACACTTGGGAGGGAGTTCCAGAACTTTTTATTCTACTTGTTTTGTGTAATTTGTGTGCTAAATATTTCACTTATTTCTTATCTTGACATGATTCTTCTCTGATTGCATTTATATTATTAAAATTAAGTGAAACACTTTTTATTTCAACACTGATTGGGTTGAGATTTCAAGTGGGAATCTTGGGTTGTTCCGGTTGGACATGAAAAGATTCCTACTTATCTCACACATAAAAAATATTTCAGTGTGATTTGGTATCCTTTATTCTCTATTATTGATACCCAAACCTTGACAACACTATTGTTGTGTCAAGGGGTGATTCTTTGAGCATCGTTTAAGAGGCAAGAGGGAAGTTGAGATCTTGACAACCCTCAACCAAAGAATTCTATTAAACCATGTGTATTTTTCAGAATGATTAACTCACCAAGATGTGTAGTGAACTTGAAATGATCTCGTTATCTTATAATTCTAAAACACCACTTTTATTTATCAACCATTAAACTTGTTAAATTAAGTAATTTACTTAAATCTGTTTTAAAAACCACTCCCCTCTTTTAGTAATTCTTATTAAAAATACATTATCTAAAACTATCAACGCTCATTGGGATGTGACCTAGGTTCTTCCATATACTATAAATTTATCTTTAAATCATAACCAATTTTACGTGTCATGACAACTCGGTCAAATTTTGGCGCCGTTGTCGGGGAGCGCTTTGGTTATAGTGTGTGTTTTTGATAAATTTCTTTGTAAATTTTGTGAATGATTGTTTGTTTTATCTTCTACCTTTACATTTATTTTTGTTTATAATTTATTTCTTGTGTAGGTTCTGTGTATGACGCGTTCTACTCTAGGAGACTTATAACCATTAGAACCCGAACCGGAGAGGATCCTACATCAGTGACCCCGAGATACACAAGAGGAACCTTTGAAGGAGGATGCACAAAACATCAACACTCATATCGATCCTTATTCTTCTTCTTTGGAAACCCACATTAAAACTGAAATTAACATGAATAACATGGATTAAAACAATTGAACACTAAAATAACTATCCTCACATGATGTTGATTTCCAACCCACATATATTCAATTACAAGGTGAGGCACCCAATTTTGAACTAAAATCTTGTTTAATTCATCTATTACCAAGATTACATGGATGATAAAACACTATTTTGTTGAATATTTTATTGGTAATAAATGAAATAATTTCCTCACATTGTGTTAAATATGTTTATTTATAAAATATTTGTGATTTGATCATTCATTTGAAAATTTGGTGAAAATTCCAGTTTTACCCTTAATAGTGCACTGTAGTATTTCGAAGATAAATATTTTTATATTTATTATTTGAAATATAAATTTTGTAACAGTGTTCCTAACTTCATTTTATACAACTTTAATTCAGGACACTAGAGCTAAAGAGTGCATTTGGATGGAGTAAATGAGCCATTAATCCAATAGTGGGCTGGACTCGGCAGAATGGACATGGGTTCTGTATTTGGGCCATATCTTCTACATACGGGCTTGTATTGAGCCCAAATTTTGGGGAAAACTCGGGGACAGGATTTGGCACAAATAATCCTTCTGGAAGGATGGTCAATTCACGCGTTTTGGAGGTCAAATGAGTGGTTCAAGTTGGAATAAAATATTTGGCCAAGTTTTTCATTTCACACTTAAAAAGTTATGTATACCTAGCCCTCACAAACTCTATTTAAAGGGGGTTTTAACTCTTTGAGAGGTTTGGTTGAGGATTTTGGAATGTGTGGACTAAAGGGTGTCTCTTGGGAGCCCCTCACAACTCTTGGAAGAAGTAAGCCTTTGTGAAAACCTCTCTTCCAAAAAGGCTCTCCTCTCTCACCTCTTCTTTGTATTTCTTTTCTTTCATATTTGTTTCTTGAATTTTTCTTCAAATAATCTTCTGTGTTCATCCCTCTTCTTCTTATCTTAATCTTATTAATTGGTTTGGAATCAAGAGTGGAGACAAGATTGGGTTCTACCCTTTCAATCCGTTGCTTATGCAAAACGTCTCCACGATGACTACACCACCCATGGAAGAGTAGTTCTTTTTAGTAATTGATCGACCTCTATCCTTCTTCATTCATTTATTTTGAATCAATGAGCTACTGTAATTCACATATTATGATCTATTAATTGATTTTTTAATTTAAATTAAACTAATCATGCAATTGAATAGTTAACACAAAACACGCGAGGTCGGGAATTGTGTGAACTGTGAGAGCGCAACCTTAACCGGTAATTCAAAACCACATGGGATCAATTTGTAGAGTTCAAATATAATACCTAAACTCAATTAATCCTCATTTCCAGAGTGGTTATGTGCCTTAATTTACCACTGACCATAAGCTAATTTTAGAACATCAATCAAAGCAGGGTGTTGCGATTGCATGTTCCGAAGTTAGCCTAAGGTTAAATTCACATCAATCTTCGTGGTAAAGTTAATTCTCGTAGGGTTCGGGATTTAACAAATTAAGGGATCATAATTAAGTGAATATTAATTTAAATGATAATGATTAATAAATGATTGAAGAGGTAGAGGTATATCGATTACGTATTTTAAATATTGTCTAAACAAACATCTTTTTGTTGTGTCATTTTAATCAAACTTCATTTCAAAACTAAAAACAAAAAAAAATACAATCTTCTTCCAGCAAACTTCTTCTAGATCTATAAACTATAAACAACCACCCCCATAATTTCAAGTAGTGTTTTTATTCCCTTTTATTTTGTTTCTAGAATACCTCTAAAAAGTTGTTTTAATTCACTTCCTCCTTTGAGAGACGACCTTGGTCAGCCACTCTGCTGCACCTAAGTACCCCAAAATCACACTAATCATTTGAGGGCGCCCACTACAGCGCTCTTTCAAATTGGCTCCGTTGCCGGGGAGGAAAGTAATTATTTCAACCAATTAGAGGTATTTATTTTATTTTACATTTTATTCTCTTCCTCTCTTCTTTCTTACTTCTTTACCTAATCTGATTTTTCTTCCTCTTCTTTTATTTTCTTCTACTTCTTTTTGGACCATCAACTCAAACTTCTCATTTTTATTTTACTATGGTCCACTTTCTTTCTTTTCATTTTTATTTGATCTATGACACGAACTAATCCCGAATATCTTTTAGATCTTGACCCTGAGATTGAACTTAGACTTAGGGCTCGAATCAAAAATTCTCAGTCTACGGGAATTTCAATATTCAACCAGTTGGTGAATTCCTCTCTTCTGGAAACATTGAAATTGGAAGCAATTCAAATTCAAACATAAAAGAGGAACCAATGGCTGGAAACAATGGAAATGAACTTAATAGAACCATTCGAGAATTGGCTGCACCTGATGTTAACTATCAACCAAATTGTATTGCATACCCAAATCTCAAATCGGACTTTGAACTAAAATCTGGGTTAATTCACTTACTTCAAAAGTTTCATGGCCTCTCTGATGAGGATCCCAATAAACATTTGAAAGGATTTAATGTGGTTTTCTCAACCCTTAAACCAAGAAATGTTTCTGAAGATCAAATCAAATTAAGAGGATTCCCATTCTCACTTGATGGAGCTGCAAAAGATTGGATGTATTACTTGCAACCTGAAGATGTAACATGTTGGAATGATTTGAAACGTCTTTTCATGCAAAGATTTTTTCCAGCATCAAGGACCACATCCATTCGAAATGAGATATCAGGGATCAAGAAAGCACAAGGGGAGTCAATGTATGAGTACTGGGAGTGATTCAAGAAGTTGTGTGCAAGCTGCCCACATCGCCAAATCAGTGACCAACTACTCATCCAGTACTTCTATGAAGGACTCACACCCATGGAGAGGAGCATGGTGGATGCTGCAGCTGGAGGAGCATTGGTGGACAAGACACCAGTAGCCGCACGTGCGTTGATCGACAAGATGGCCCAAAACTCCCAACAATTTGGTGATAGAGGTACACCACATGTCAGGGGAGTACATCAAGTAAGTCCTTCTTCTCTTGAAAGTGATTTGATTGATACTAAGTTAGAATAATTGACAACTATGGTGAGGCAGATTGCATTGGCTCAAAAGACATCCCAACCCCCTCCTTCAAGGCCATGTGGCATTTTCACTGAGACAAGCCACCCAACTGACTGTTGCCCACAACTACAAGAGACAGAGGATTGCACAACAGTATTCCCAAGGAGACCATTTCAGCAGCAACAACAACCATATCCCCAAAAGAAGTTTGATTCATTTGATACAACATACAACCAAGGGTGGAAAGATCAAGTGGACATGAGGTATGGCTCTGGATAACAACAAAGGGCCCCTTTTCAACCAAACTTCCAGCAGCCTCCGCCTTACCAGCAGGGTTTCCAACAACCCCAAAGGAGATTTGAAGCCCAAGCATCAACAAGTCAACAACAAGGGAATCCCCCACCAAAGGTAGATTCTAATACTGATGATCTTTTGAATCAAATTGTTCTTAATCAACAGAATGAGCTGAAGAGTCAAATTTCGGAGCTGAGAGAGTTGAAGACTCAAATGAGTCAGATTGCCACCGCCCTCCCTGAACTTGTTAGTAAGAATTCTGGAAATCTACCTTCCCAACCCACTCCAAATCCAAAAGGGAATGTTAGTGCCATCACATTGAGAAGTGGGAAGCAAATGAACGATACATCTGTACCTACCATTCCACCGGGATTCACCTCAACTCCAGAGAAGCCGCATTCCAAACCAACTGATGAGAAATCCTAGGAGAAAGATGAATGTAAGAAAAATATTGATGATGTTCCTCCTAAACCCCTTCCTTTTCCAAATAGGGTTTTTCAAACCAAGAAGATGGCTGAAGAAGCAATGCAAAAGGAGGTTTTGGACACATTCAAGCGTGTGGAGATCAACATTCCTCTACTTGAAGCCATTAATCAAATCCCAAGGTATGAAAAATTCTTAAAAGAACTCTACACCAATCGAAGAGGGATCAAGGGGAATGAGAGTATCAACCTTGGAAGGAATGTATCGACACTCATTACACCAACTCTAGCAATGCCAACAAAGTGAAAAGATCCTGGGACATTCACCATCCCATGTACCATAGGGGAGTTGCACTTCTCTAATGCTCTTTGTGATTTGGGAGCTTCCATAAATGTGATGCCTCACTCTGTATTCTCTTCCTTGCAGGTTGGTGAGTTGAAGCCAACAAGAGTAGTGGTGCAATTGGCAAATAGAGCTACGACATATCCAGCGGGAGTTCTTGAGGATGTACTTGTTCGGGTAAGAGACATGATCTTTCCAGCAGACTTCTATGTGCTTAACATGGAGGATGATCAGGTAAGTTCTCATGCCCCCATTATCTTAGGTAGACTATTCCTCAAAACTGCAAAAACTATCATAAATGTCAATGAGGGTACACTTTCCATGGAGTTTGGAGATGAAGTTGTGATAATTAATGTTATGGATTCCATGAAGTACCCCTCAGAGGACCATTCTGCTTTTGTTATCTCCCATTTTGAACCACCAAATAAAAACTCCATAGAATTTGATTGTCCTATGCTTAGGGAGATTATGAGTATTGGTTCGAGTTTGATGTCTAAGAGCACTTCCGCACATGTTGCTGATACACAATCCTATCTTGGATTTGATTTTGATGTGGATTCATATTCTGATTTTGATCATGTTCACTCTGATTATGAAATGGCTGTTGAGTATGCTGATGGATTTGATGCTTTATTCTATGATTTTGATGATGTCTATTCTGATACTGATGCTCTTTGTGCACATATTTCAGTTCCTTCAATGTCTCCATCCATACTACACCCTCCTTCATTAGAACTAAAGCCATTGCCACCAAATCTGAAATACTCATACTTGTTGAATAGTGAGAGATTACATGTTATCATTGCTAACAATCTCCCTTTTGAACATGAAGAAAATCTTTTGAATATTTTGAGGGAGAAAATCAGGGCGATTGGGTGGACCTTGGCTGACATATCAGGTATTAGCCCCTCCATTTGCATGCATAGGATTCTCTTGGAGGATGGGGCTAAACTGGTGAGACAGCCACAAAGGAGACTCAATCCCACCCTCCTGGAAGTTGTTAAAAAAGAAGTTGAGAAATTGCTCGAGGCAGGTATAATCTTTCCCATTTCAGATTCTCAGTGGGTAAGTCCAATTCAGGTTGTGCCTAAGAAAAATGGTTTTACTGTTGTTAAAAATGAGAAAGATGATTTAGTTCCAATGAGGGTGCAAAACAGTTGGCGTGTGTGTATTGATTATAGGAAACTAAATCAAACCACTCGCAAGGACCATTTCCCCCTCCCATTTATTGATCAAATGCTCGAGAGACTAGCTGGGAAAACACACTATTGTTTCTTGGAAGGATTTTCTGGATATTTTCAGGTTCCTATAGCTCCAGAGGATCAGGAGAAGACTACATTCACCTGTCCCTTTGGCACATTTGCCTACCGGAGGATGCCATTTGGACTTTGCAACACCCCAGGTACCTTCAAGAGATGTATGGTGAGTATTTTTTCTGATTTTATTGAGACCTGCATGGAGGTATTTATGGATGATTTTACAGTGTATGGGTCTTCATTTGATGAATGTCTAAGTAGTTTGGGAAAGGTGTTGAATCGTTGTATTGAGAAGAATCTGGTCCTGAACTTTGAAAAGTGTCATTTTATGGTAGATCATGGCATTTTCTTAGGGCATGTGGTGTCAAAAAATGGGATAGAGGTTGATAGATCTAAGTTAGACATTATTTCATCCTTACCCTATCCTTCATGTGTGCGTGATGTTAGATCTTTCCTAGGGCATGCAGGATTTTATCGGCGCTTCATCAAAGATTTTAGTAAGATCGCTCTTCCTATGTCATGATTACTTCAAAAAGATTCTGATTTTGTGTTTGATGATTCTTGTAGGACTTCCTTTGATGAGCTGAATAAGTGTCTGACCACTCCACCTATCATACAGCCCCCATGGTGGGACCTTCCATTTGAGCTTATGTGTGACACCTCTAACTTCGCGGTTGGAGCTGTCTTATCTCAAAGGGTGGAAGGACGTTCACATGTGATTGCCTATGCATCAAGGACATTGGATTCAGCCCAATCAAACTACACAACCACAGAAAAGTAGTTTCTTGCTGTAATATTTTCTTTAGATAAATTCCGTTCATATTTATTGGGCTCTAAAGTAGTTGTTTTTTCTGACCATGCAGCTTTGAGGTACCTCCTAAAGAAGCCAGATGCAAAGCCACGACTTATCCATTGGATGCTCCTTCTTCAAGAGTTTGAAATCGTGATAAAGGACAAAAAGGGGTCAGAAAACATGGTGGCGGACCACATGATTTTTCTTACTCACACACTAGAGGATGACACCTTGGATCAGGTACCACTTCAGGACACTTTCGCTGATGAGAATCTCTATACCATCTCAGGTACGCATCCTTGGTATGCTGATTTAGTTAACTACCTTGTTGCTTCTGAAATCCCTACAAATTTAAAGAAACATCAAGTACAAAAATTAAAAAGTGAGTCTAGGTTTTATGTGTGCGATTATCCTTACCTCTGGCGTATGTGTAGTGACCAAGTCATTAGGAGTTGTGTTCCTGATCATGAGTTTGAGTCTGTTTTGCATTTCTGTCATACACTTGCTTGTGGTGGAAACTTTGGACCCCAACGGACAGCTAGGAAGGTTTTGGACTCTGGATTATTTTGGCCTAGATTATTCCATGATGCCCATGTGTTTTGTAAGTCATGCTCTCATTGCCAACACACTGGGAACATTTCTAAGAGACATGAGATGCCCCAACAACCCATACTATTCTGTGAGATTTTTGATGTATGGGGCATTGATTTTATGGGTCCTTTTCCTAGTTCATTTGGATTTTTGTATATTTTGGTTGCTGTTGATTATGTGAGTAAATGGGTCGAGGCCAAGGCCACCAGGACTGACGATTCTCATGTTGTAGTGGATTTCGTCAAGGCTCAAATTTTCTGCAGCTTTGGAGTACCAAAGGCCATCATTAGTGACCAAGGGACACACTTTTTCAATAGGAATTTTTCTTCCCTCCTTCGAAAGTATGGGGTGACACACAAAACATCAACACCATACCACCCCCAAACAAATGGCTAGGATGAGGTTTCAAATCGTGAGTTGAAAAAAATCTTGGAGAAAACCGTGCAGCCAAATAGGAAGGATTGGAGAAAGCGCTTGGATGATGCATTGTGGGCTTATAGAACAGCATACAAGACCCCCGTTGGTATGTACCCATTTCGGATTGTTTTTGGGAAAGCGTGTCATCTCCCTGTGGAAGTCGAGCATCGGGAATATTGGGCTATAAATAAATGCAACATGGATTTGGCCTAAGTTGGAATTCAAAGAAAGTTTCAAATTTAAGAGCTTGAGGAGATTCGACTTTCATAATATGAGAACTCAAGGCTCTACAAGGAAAGATAAAAAGCAGCTCATGACAAAATGATCCAACAAAGGGAGTTTCATGTTGGAGAGAAAGTCCTTCTCTACAGTTCACGATTGAAGCTGATGCCTGGTAAGTTGCGTTCCAGATGGTTAGGTCCTTATGTTGGGACTAATGTTTTTCCTTATGGTGCAGTGGAGATCACATAAGAGGACACTGGAAGGAGCTTTACAGTAAATGGGAAACATTTGAAGAGATACATTGAGGGACTTCCTACTGATGCAGTGGATTTTATCACACTACATGGCCCCATCATCACTTGAGCACATCAGGCTGTTCCTAACCCTTTCACTTTTATATTATTTGTCCTATTTAAAAATTCTTCATTTCATGTGCAAATATCATCTCGTAGGTTCACATTGAGGACAATGCAATATTTTAAGTGTGGGGGAGGGAACCTTTTAGTTTAGTAATTTCAATTGCTTTCCTGTTCAAAAAAAAACCAAAAAAAAATTGTGTGTTTTTCAAATTTTGTGTGTTTATTTTACAATTTTCTATGTGTTTTTGAAACTTTTGATCTGAAATGATTCTCATCACCATTTTTAAATCCATATCAATAAGTGAAACAATTTACCCCTTGAAACTAATCTTAAATGAATGCTGAAATGACTTTGTTTCAAGTTCAAATATTTAGTAATTTCATGAAAAGTACGCAGAATTTTGAATCCCATGCCAATCTCACTGTCTTTATATTTGAAATCACTTTCCTGTGAGGCTTCTAAACCATTATTTTCATATTCTTTACATTCACCTCACTTCTTGAGAGAACCAAACCATACTTGATTTAACCAGAATTTGATCTATTCCGGTCAAAACTTGAGGATTTGAGGTACTTATGTTTAAATTATTGAGGCATTTGTTTGGTATTAAAGCCCCTATTTCAAAGAATCCTTTTTTATAATGGCCTACCTTGAATATTTAATCCTTGTAGCCCTTAGAAGCTATGTAAAGCCTGTTAGGTTAGCCACATTACAAGCCAATTTTCCCTATCCAACCAACTCTTGAAGTGAAATTGCATAATCTAGTTGAGCTTAAGTGTGGGGGAAGTTGTCTTGTGTTTTGCCACCACATTCTGTGATACTTTGGGTGGAAAATTAAATTATGAAGAGATGTGTTTGCTGCTAAAGAAAGTCATTATATTGTAAGTTGTGACTTTTCTGGAGCTTTCATGACAAGTGAAGTTGTGCCTTTTATGGAGCTTCTAATTGAGGTGGAAAGCTGTGCCCATCTGGAGCTTTCAAGAAAATCATGTTTGAGATGACTGAAATTTTTGATGCTGAAATGATGAATGGTGTAAACCTTTCATGACTCTTCATGATGATGGAGTTGAATTGATACTATGGGGATTGAGGAGAAGACCATATTTAAGTGAAAATTAGATTAATGCAATTTTGCTTCAAAAGAGTCAATCCCTCCTCATTGAGCCTCAGAGTTTTTCACATCTTAATCCTACCAACCGAAAGCCACAGAAAAACCCTGAAAAGTCCTCATGATAAACATATGTCCTTGAATCGCATCGGGTAGCGATGTAGGAATCTATCAATCCTATGGTGACCCTTGTATGAGTTTGGATGAGAAATACATTGCAAAAAAAATTGATATTTGAGTGATGAGAGAAAATTCAAGCGAGGTAAGTGTTTTGTGCATGGGAGGATAAATGAAGTGGAAATATATTGAATGATATAAATGGAGAACTTGAAATAATGGTTTTTTATGAGGCATGATATCTTTTGTTTCTTGGTGTGTAATTGTTTGATCTCAAAGATATGTGTTTCAAAATTGGTTTTGATTTGATATTGATGTTTACTTGAAATGAGATTTTGCTCAGGAGTGCAAAAGGGTAAGTGTGGGGGAGTTGATAAAACACTATTTTGTTGAATATTTTATTGGTAATAAATGAAATAATTTCCTCACATTGTGTTAAATATGTTTATTTATAAAATATTTTGGATTTGATCATTCATTTGAAAATTTGGTGAAAATTCCAGTTTTACCCTTAATAGTGCACTGTAGTATTTCGAAGATAAATATTTTTATATTTCTTATTTGAATTCTAAATTTTGTAACAGCGTTCCTAACTTCATTTTATACAACTTTAATTCAGGACACTAGATCTAAAGAGTGCATTTGGATGGAGTAAATGAGCCATTAATCCAATGGTGGGCTGGACTCGGCATAATGGACATGGGTTCTGTATTTGGGACATATCTTCTACATAAGAGCTTGGATTGAGCCCACATTTTTAGGAAATCTCGGGGACATGATTTGGCACAACTAATCCTTCTGTAAGGCCGGTCAATTCACGCGGTTTGAGGTCAAATGGGCGGTGAAAGTTGGAATAAAATATTTGGCCGAGTTTTTCATTTCACACTTAAAAAGTTATGTATCCATAGACCTCACAAACTCTATTTAAAGGGGGTTTTAACTCTTTGAGAGGGATGGTCGAGGCTTTGGGAAGGTGTTTCCGAAAGGGTGTCTCTTGGGAGCCCCTCACAACTCTTGGAAGAAGTAAGCCTTTGTGCAAACCTCTCTTCCAAAAAGGCTCTCCTCTCTCACCTCTTCTTTGTATTTCTTTTTTTCATGTTTGTTTCTTGAATTTTTCTTCAAATAATCTTCTGTGTTCATCCCTCTTCTTCTTATCTTAATCTTCTTAATTGGGTTGGAATCAAGAGTGGATACAAGATTGGGTTCTACCCTTTCAATCCGTTGCTTATGAAAAACGTCTCCACAATGACTACACCACCCATGGAAGAGTAGTTCTTTTTAGTAATCAATCGAACTCTATCCTTCTTCATTCATTTATTTTGAATCAATGAGCTACTTTAATTCACATATTATGATCTATTAATTGAGTTTTTAATTTAAATGAAACTAATCATGCAATTTAATAGTTAACACAAAACACGCGAGGTCAGGAATTGTGTGAACTATGAGAGCGCAACCTTAACCTGTAATTCAAAACCACATGGGATCAATTTGTAGAGTTCAAATATAATCCCTAAACTCAATTAATCCTCATTTCCAGAGTGGTTATGTGCCTTAATTTACCACTGACCATAAGCTAATTTTAGAACATCAATCAAAGCAGGGTGTTGCGATTGCATGTTCCGAAGTTAGCCTAAGGTTAAATTCACTTCAATCTTCGTGGTAAAGTTAATTCTCGTAGGGTTCGGGATTTAACAAATTAAGGGATCATAATTAAGTGAATATTAATTTAAATGATAATGATTAATAAATGATTGAAGAGGTAGAGTTAGATCGATTACGTCTTTTAAATATTGTCTAAACAAACATCTTTTTGTTGTGTCATTTTAATCAAACTTCATTTCAAAACTAAAAACAAAAAAAATACAATCTTCTTCCAGCAAACTTATTCTAGATTTATAAACTATAAACAACCACCCCCATAATTTCAAGTAGTGTTTTTATTCCCTTTTATTTTTTTATAGAATACCTCTGAAAAGTTGTTTTAATTCACTTCCTCCTTTGAGAGATGCCCTTGGTCATCCACTCTGCTGCACCTAAGTACCCCAAAATCACACTAATCATTTGAGGGCGCCCACGACAATGCTCTTTCAATGGACATCCTGGAGTGGATACACACAAGAATTTAGAAGAATTTCACACTATGTGTTCTAAATTAAAACCTGCAAATGTGGATGAAGAAAAAGTAAAGTTAAGGGAATTCCCTTTTTCATTAGAAGACACAACAAAATATTGGTTATATTATGTTAATTCCCCAATAAGAGGCTGGGTGGACATGCAACACCTTTTTCTTGAAAAATATTTCCCAACCTCTTGAACTGCAAAAATAAGGAAAAAAATTTGTAGGATAGTACAATCTCAAGGGTAAACATTACATGAATATTGGGAACTCTTTAAAAGGTTATTTTCATGTTTCCCACACCACCAGTTAAGTGATCAACTTTTAATTAAATATTTTTATGAAGGTTTAATCCCTATTGATCAAAATATGATCGATGCTGCTACAGGTGGTGTACTAGTTGATAAGACCCCAATTAATGCAAGAACCCTAATTGAGAACATGGCACAAAACACACAAAAATTTGCTTCAATGTCAAATGTACCGATTCGAGGTGTCCATGAGGTGAAAAGTGCTAAATTTGAGAATAAGGTGGACACAAATTTTGAAGAGGTAAGTACCCTTATTCAAAAACTTTCTCTTTCCCAAGGGAAACCCCAATCTCCTCCTCCCATCCATTTTGGTATATATTCTTCTGACACCCACTACTCTGACCAATGTCCTCAATTGAGGGAAACATATGAGAGTTGTGAGGCAATATTTCCAGGCCTCCCATATAACCAACCCATTAGGCAAGAACATTACTATCCATCCAACCCTGGGTGGAAGGAGAACCAAGCCTATAGGCAAGGGGGGTATTCAAACCAACCTCAATAATAATGGAACCAATAGGGGCAGAGTAGTCATCCACCACCACCACCCAGAAATCCTAAACCACCTCAAAGGCCTTTCCAAAAAACCCCTCCAAAACCCAAGCCTAGACTAGAAGATATGATGAAACAAATGGATTACAACAATACTAAATTCCAACAAACCCCTCAGGTATCTATACAAATCCTCAAAACCCAATTAAGACAACCAGCTAACTCAGTGGGTGAAATTCAAAGTCACGGATCAGGTAAACTTCCCTCTCAACCAGTAGTTAACCCTAGGTATAAATGAAATGTTAGTTCCATCACCCTTAGGAGTGGAAACCAACTAGAAAGTAAAATGAATCTTCCATTAGAGTCATCCCCTCCTGAGGAAACCTCCATCCCAACCATTAAAAATGTCCCAAATGTTGAAGAACCTTGTCCTGAGAGAAACCCTTCCAAAGGAAAGAGTGTGTACATTGATGAGTCACCTATCCCAACCATTCCTTTTCTATTTCCTCAAAGGGACACCCAACCAAGAAAACAAAAGGAAACTGAACTTGATAAGGAAATATTGGAAATTTTTAAGAAAGTGCAGGTTAGAATCCCATTGATTGATGCTGTGAAAAAAATTCCATGGTACGGCACGTTTCTAAAGGAGATGTGTACACACCAAAGGCGACTTCGAGGTGATGATAAAGTGAGCTTGGGGAGGAATGTTTCAGAATTGATTGAGCCACCACTTCCCACAAAGTGCAATGATCCTAGAACATTCTCAATTTCGCGCACCATAGAGGAGTATTCTTTTTCTAATGTTATGCTTGATTTAGGTGCCTCTATAAATGTGACGCCTCACTCTATTTACTCTACATTGCAGGTCGTGGAACTAAAGAACACTGAAATTATTGTTCAACTGGATAACCGGAGTACCACACACCCCTCTGGTGTGTTAGAGGATGTTCTTGTGAGGGTTCAAAATTTAGTTTTTCCTGCAGACTTTTATGTGCTTAAAATGGAGGCTAATAGGATGAATGGACATGCCCTAATTATATTAGGGATACAATTCTTGAAAACCTACAAAACCATAATTAATGTCCACAATGGTACATTATCTATGGAATTTGGTGGTGAAATAGTCCATTTCAACATCCTTGATTCCATGAAGAACCCCTCAGAAGAACATTCCTATCTCACTGTCAATTCAATTGATGTACTCCCTACCCCTGAAAAAACAAATTTTCTTTCCCCTGATACCCTTTCTGAGTTTTCATCATTGATTGAAATTATAGGAAATGAGTCATGCAATGATTGTTTTAGTGTATTAGAAAAATTTCATGCATGTTTATTAATTGATGATTTCTTGAACATTGAGGATCCACTGACCATCGATGATACTGATAAGTTTGTAAAAGCTCATTGCTCTATTGAGGATGATACCATCGAGCAGTTAGATGAGATCAGTGACCTCTCAATTTTACACACACTCCCATCAACCCAAAATCCACCTGAATTGGAACTTAAACAATTGCCTCAAGATTTAAAATATTCAAATCTTGAGAATAGAAACAATTTTCCCGTCATAATTTCTTGTTCACTCCCTCCTGAGCATGAATTGCGTCTGCTTGAACTTTTGAGGGAGTATAAACATGATTTGGGATGGATACTTTATGACATTACTGGTATTAGCCCATAAATTTTTACACATCATATTTTATTAAATGAAGAGGCTAAACCAGTGAGGCAGCCACAACGTAGACTGAACCCAAACCTCCTAGAAGTTGTGAAAAATGAGGTAACAAAATTATTGACAACTGGAATAATTTACCCCACCTCTGACAGACAATGAGTCGGTCCCATTTAATTAGTTCCGAAAAATACTAGCCTTACAGTAATAACAAATGAAAATAATGAATTGGTTCCAACTCGTGTGCAGAATAGTTGGTGTGTCTGTATAGACTATCGCTGACTAAACCAACACACTAGGAAAGACCATTTCTATTTTCCATTTATTGACCAAATTCTAGAGAGGCTAGTGGGTAAGTGCCACTACTGTTTCCTTGATGGTTATTCTGGATACTTTCAGATCCATATTTCTCCTAAGGATTAGGAAAAGAAAACTTTCACTTTCCCCTTTGGTACATTTTCATATAGGAGGATTCCATTTGGTCTGTGCAATGCATCAGGTACTTTCAAGTGATACATGGTTAGTATTTTTTAGGATTACCTGGAGAATTTCATGGAAGTTTTCATGGATGATTTCACTGTTCATGGATCCTCTTTTGATTAATGTTTGAGTAGTCTTGGTCTAGTCCTACGTCGATTTATTGAAAATAATATTATATTAAATTATGAGAAATGCCATTTCATGGTGAGACAAGGTATTGTTTTGGGGCATGTCATTTATGTGGATGGTATCCAAGTAGATAAATCAAAAGTGGGTGTCATTTCTTCCTTAAAATTCCCCAAAAATGTACGGGATGTGTGGTATTTCCTAGGTCATTCTGGATTTTACCATCATTTCATTCGTGAATTTATTAAAATTGTACTCCCCCTCTCCCGATTACTCCAAAAAGAAAAGGAATTTGTTTTTGATAAATAATGTGAGGAATCATTTAATAAGTTAAAATAGAGTCTCACTTCACCCCTGGTAATCCAACCACCTCAGTGGGGTTTACTGTTTGATCTCATGTGTGATGCCACTAACTATGCAGTTGGGGTAGTCTTGTCACAAAGGATAGACCGAGCTCCACATGTTATAGCCTATGCCTCACGTACATTGGACCCTGCCCAAGAAAACTACACCACAACTAAAAAAGAATTTATTTCTATTGTGTTTTCCTTTGATAAATTTAGGTCATATATTTTAGGGTCCAAAGTCATTGTGTTCTCAGACCATGCAGCCCTCCGGTACCTCCTTAAGAAACCGGATTCCAAACCACATCTCATTCGCTGAATGCTCCTCCTTCAGGAATTTAATCTAGAAATTATAGATAAAAAATGAGCATAGAATGTGGTGGCTAACCATATCAGTAGGATCCTCCCATCCTCAAAAATTGACTCATCCCCCTGTATTCCCATTAATGACATGTTTTCTAATGAGCATTTGTACCGAGTTCAAGATGTTATTCCTTGGTATGATGAAATTATAAATTTTTTGGTATCATCTTACATTCATACTGATTTCAACAAAAACCAAGCCATTCATCTAAAACATGAGTCTCATTGGTACATTTGGGATGACCCCTACCTCTAGTGCACATGTAGTGATCAAGTCATTAGGCGTTGTGTTCCCGATAGTGAGTTTCACCTTGTCCTTAGATTCTGACACACTCTTGATTTTGGAGGGCACTTTGGTCCCCAATGGACTGCTCGTAAGGTCCTTGATTCTAGTCTCTTTTGGCCAACAATTTTTCAGGATGCCCATGATTTTTGAAAATCTTGTCCACATTGTCAAAGAATGGGGAATGTATCTAAAATAAATGAAATGCAACAACAACCATTGCTCTTTCATGTAATTTTTTATGTTTGGGGAATTGAATTTATGGGTCCCTTTCCCAATTCCTTTGGAAAATTGTACACTCTTCTGGCAGTCGATTATGTGTCAAAATGGGTAGAGGCCCGAGACACAAGTATATATGATTCCAAAACAGTTGTGGAATTTTTGAGAACCCAAATCTTCTATAGTTTTGGATTACCTAGGTTCATCATCAATGACTAGGGTTCTCATTTCTGCAACCGAACAATGCAATAACTTTTGTGTCTGTATGGGGTCAGTCATAGAGTGTCTACTACATATCACCCATAGACCAATGGTCAAGCCAAGGTGTCAAATAGAGAGGTAAAATAGATTCTTGAAAAAACAGTCCAACCCAATAGAAAAGATTAGAGTCTTAGACTTGATTATTCATTATGGGCATACCATACTGCTTTTAAAACTCCCATTGGAATGTCACCATATCATATTGGGTTTGGAAAGAGTTTTCACCTGCCAGTTGAGATTGAGAACCAATTATACTAGGCCATCAAACAATGAAATTCTAATATCTCTGATGTAGATTCTCAAAGGAAGTTGCAGATTCAAGAGTTGAAGGAAATGAGAAGAGATGCATATGAAAACTCTAGGATTTATAAGGAGAGAACCAAGGGTACCCATGACTGTTTTATAATTCATCGTCAGTTCCACATTGGGTAGAAGTTCCTCCTTTATAATGTAAGGCTTAAGTTGCATCCAGGTAAGATTAGTTCCCACTGGTTTGGGCCATACACTGTTATCAATGTATCTCCATTTGGAGTTGTTCAGGTTTAAAATGAAGAAACCAAGAAAACCTTCACTGTCAATGGGTAGTGGCTGAAACACTTCCATGAAGCCCTTACGGATTTCCCGATGGAGGAAATCCCTGTTCAAGAATCCACATACTAGTGAAACACACCAGTTTTTATCCTTCCTTCTCACCTTCTCAATTATTACAGTGAGGAGACTACACATTCTAGGTGTGGGGGGATAGGTACATTCCTGGGTTAAATAGGAATTTTCATCATTTTTTTTCTTTCTTATCTTTTTTCCTTATTTATGGTATTTTCACTTTTCCCCATCTTGTTGAGTTCATTAGGATTTCCATTGTATTTCTTCTTTCTTCTCTTTTTCGCCTTTATGGTATTTTCATTTTTCCTCCATCAAGAATTTCAAAGTTCTATGATTTGGTTACCATAAGGGGGGGGGGAGTAAAAATACCCTAAAGAATGGAGAAAAAGAATATTTTTATGAATTTAACATCAGGGATTGTTTTAAGTGAATTGGTTTTCTTTTAATGATATAAATGGATGTATCATTATGAAACATTTGAGATGATTGATGCCCCTTGTGTGAGTAGTTTTTGAGAAAACTGTGTCACTAATATCTCTATTCATTTTTTAACCAAAACACTAATTGTGAATATTTATTACTTAATATAAGGTAAATATATGTTATGTTAATATTTTTCAGCTTTTAATGATATTTCCATAAGTTTGTTCTTTATCCGATTTGTTTTATTACTATACCAAATTAATCTATGCGTTTGTACCTAATGTCCAATTGTTGTATTCCCTAAAAAAATGAGTGTCTCGGGTAGGTCAAAAACCACTCCTCCTCAACCTTTGATATTGTTATAACTATTTCAATTAGTGTCATGATGAGATCAAACAAGGGTTGAGAGATAAGTGTGAGATTTGTTCCAAATGAAACTTCTAAAAAACAAAAATAATAAATGAGAGTGATGAAATGCACAACATATATGGATATCTAGGTCAGGAGATTATGGTTTGACTTCTGGGAATGCTTAAGTGAGTGGGTCTTGAAATATGATTGCAAAGGACGTAGGGTAGGTTTGGTGAAAATTCATTTAAAGATGAATAATTTTAAAATAACCTATATTTATTGAATATAAAGTGGAAAGAATAGCATGGAATGATTTTCATACACACACATTAATAGTTAGTGGAATGGTTTAATTTTTAATTCCTTTCTCATGTTGGTGTCATGAATCTCTTTTAATTTCATTGTGATATGATTTATGAGACATTTTTTCCATTTTCACTAGGAAGAAATCCTTTGTGTGGTTCGTGCATTGATCACATTACTTTAATGAAATAAAATTTCCTCAAATGTTAAATCTTCATGATGTTGGGAATATATATATGCCTAATTTTATTTGGATATGTGACTTTTCCCAGGAGTGAAAATGTTTAGGTGTGGGGGTGTGATCGTACCACGATTCACTGTGTAATTTTCACCTTTACACCACTGTGCTAAACTTGTTTTATATTGAAAATTATAAAAATAATGAAAAGTCTAATTTCATGTTTGAATAATTTATTTTGTGTTTATAACTGTCAAAATGGGAATTGTTACTTGTTTTTATGATTCCATTGCTGGAGGAGGTGATTTGGAGGGCCCATGGTGATGTCCAAGAAAAATGGGCCAAACTGCGCAAGATCCATGCACACCAGTGGACTCATCTGCACACTGCTCCTGAACGGTGCATCCAAATGGGATGAAATTTTGTGTTATGGTCCAAATTTCATTGGGATACATTTAATATGAATAAACCTAAGACTCATTAGGCCATATGGTTTCCCAACTGACATGATCTGTCCAACACACCACATCTGCATGAAGTCAAAAGTGGTGTGCTGTGATCTATCCATATCTTAGGCTATAGGTGTCCAAATTGTACCAAAAATTCAATGGAGACATCCAATATCTGGGTATAAAACGTTTTTATTTTATTAAAATCAATATAAGGCTATCTGGAGGTCGAAACTCATGTGAAAAGTGGTATTAATAAATCAATGTTTTCAAAACCACCTTCTCATTTGCCTATAAAATGGAACCTTGGGCTCCCCATTTGTAAGTTCGGATAGGAGGAAAAGTTATGGTATTTTAGAGATCCAAAGAATTCCTATCATAATACAAGGAGTTATGGAGGCCCCTATCCTTATAGGGGAATCAAGGATGAATGCTAAGTTCCACCCGAGCTTCCTCCTCCTCCCGATGTCGAGCTAAACGGTGGACGATCATTTCGAGGGAGCTACACACACTTGAGAGGGAGTTCCATCACATACTATTTTTGTGTAATTTGTGTGATAAATATTTCACTTATTTCTTATCTTGACATTATTCTTCTTTGATTACATTTCTATTTTTAGAATTACGTGAAACACTTTTTATTTCAACATCAATTGGGTTGAGATTTCAAGTGGGAATCTTGGGTTGTTCAGATTGGACAAGACAAGAGTCCTATTTATCTCACACATAAAAAATATCTCAGTATTCTTTGGTATCCTTTATTATCTATTCTTGATACCTAAAACTTGAAAACACGATTTTTTTTTCAAGGGGTGGTTCTTTGAGCATCTTTTAAGAGGCAAGAGGGAAGTTGAGATCTTGAAAACTCTCAACCAAAGGATTCCATTAAACCATGTGTATTTTTTAGAATGATGAAATCACCAAGATGTATAGTGAACTTGAAATGATATACTTATCTTATAATTCTAAAACACCACTTTTATTTATCAACTATTAAACTCTTTAAATTAAGTAATTTACTAAAATCTGTTTTCAAAACGACTCCTCTCTTTTAGTAATTCTTATTAAAAATACATTATCTAAAACTATTAATGCTTCTTGAGAGACGACCTAGGTTCTTACCTAGATTGTAAAATTATCTTCAAATCATAAACAATTTGATGTGTCATGAAAAAGTGGTCAAATCATAGTTAATGGTTTAATAATGAAGTACAATGATTAAAGAATTTATGTATTGGTATTCAATAATTATGAAACATATGAGGAATTTTAGGTAGAATTTTTTCATTAAGGATGTTCAAGAATATAATGAATTTTATTAATGAACTAGAAAATTGATTTAATAACAATGTGATATTTTACGGAAAACACATGATTAAGGGAAATATTACCCTTAATGTGTTCCTGATATTGAGAAAATGATGCTGGGATAAAGAGATGATTGATATGGATAAAGAAAATTAGATAGTATTGATTTCCTTTGAAATGATTAATGATTTGATGACAAAGTGGTTTATATTATCATTGATGGAATTTATAACATTTTTTTATTTAAGAAATATATTCAATAATCCTTGGTTTAATTTAAGGAATGATGAAGCATGTATGCCTTCATTGAGATTTTATGGTAATTCTGATTATTACTATGTTTCCGGAGAATATATGACCAAGGTATTCACACATTTTTCATGTGATAATTAAGACATACTTTCTGATATTTTAGGGATTTATGTTGAAATTTAGAGACCTTATTTATAAATTTATGAATTTTCAAAGGGTCTTAAGGTTAACCATTTATGGAATGGTTTAAGTTGAACTTTGGATGAGGTTTTAGATATTAATGTATTATCTCACCAGGATTTTTACATGTTTGATAACTTATGATAACCATTTTTGTTTTGATAGTAACTAGAGATAAAAGGAATTTATTATCATTATTTTATGGATCTTATGATTCATTAGTTCTTAAGGAATAAAAAATCATCTTCACTTCTTGGAAAGAGAGATGAAGTGGAAATTGATCGAAGAACAACCAAAGGATGAGATTTTTATTTTGAAATGGAAATAAATAAAGTATATTTTATCATTTTCTATATCTTGATGGTAAAAATCAACTAAAATTTTGGAAAATATTAGGAGATAAAAATTTTGTCCAATTACTTTCATTTTTTTGAACCCGTGATCTTTTCACCTATCACGGATTTATGGCTTTATGGCCATTAAATTTCTCCTGAACATGTTCTCTATCACTCTCTATTAGTATTTGGGCATTAGTTTTCTCTTCCATGTCCATATTTTCAATTCCCACCATTTTTATCCTATTTGGGAACCTAGTTATGTGATGACCTTGATAATTTCTTTTCCCTATTTTCAAGAGAAAGTTTTATTGATCCTTTTTACAATGTAGGTTTTCCACAAAGGGATTTTAAAATGCCAAACCCATGATTATTAATATCAAGTTCAAATTATGAGGTTGAAATTTATTTAATGTGGGTATAATTTAATACATTGATATTTTATGATGTTTTTTTTTCAAATAAATGTAATTTCTTTGATGGTTTGCATTACACACAACACCAAGTTTTAACGAATCATGATATACAATTAATATTACTATTTAAACATGAATGTATTAAAAAAATGTTAAATTTAGTGGTATGAATAGGAATAACTAAAATTTTAAAATTAAGTATAAATTTTTTAGATAAAAAATATATATTTATAAATAAGTACACAATTTCTAGTAAAGTTTTTATATTCTTTTAAAACACCTTTTCTCAAAAAACGTTTCTATTTCTTTCTGTGAAAAAATAATAAAATTATTTTTTGAAACTTTTAGAAAATTTGTTTTAAAAAAATAACTTAATTTTTGGGATCAAAATTTCAAAATTATCTTAGGGTGAGTTTTTGAGAATTTTCTGAAAAGATTAATTTTTCTGTAAATAGTGAAAAGTATTGATTTTTATTTAAATATTGCCTTTTAGTTTAAAGCATTTAAAAAGTAACATATTGTTTAAAAATGTTTTATAAGTGAAATTATTTTAATTATATATTTATTAATACAATTTATATCATTTTGATCAATTTCATTTTGAATTTTTATGTTAAAATTTTCTATACTTATGAAAATGTTAACGTTGGAAAACCATTTTTTGTCATGTCTACAGGTTTAATTTTAAATTAAATTTTGAAAATTATGTGAATAGAATTTGGGAAAATGTAT
Organism: Viscum album; assembly: GCA_963277665.1. Lineage (NCBI taxonomy): Eukaryota > Viridiplantae > Streptophyta > Magnoliopsida > Santalales > Viscaceae > Viscum > Viscum album. Next base: position 2,083,180,798 of record OY728122.1, on the reverse strand, counting down.
TCAATATTTTTAATTAAAATAATTAATATTATATAATAATTTCAACTTAATTTTTGGTTAATGTTAATAGAAAAAATAGTAAAATTAATTATTTTAGTTAAGGTTAAAACAGGTTTACCGAGGGGTTAAACAAAAAGGATAAGGGTTAACATGACCTAAAAACCAGTACAATTAATATATTATGGCCATATTTATACCCTTATTACCTTATAATTTATTTTTATGTGCTTGTGGGGTGCTTTTCAATGAAAGTGACCAAGGTAATAATTTAAGTAAATAAAAGACAAAATTTCACCCACTTGCTTTTAAATTTCAATTATGTGTTCACAGAGAGATAAAAGAAATATGTTATTGAATATTTATGGTCATTATAGGAATAATGAAATTAATTTCATAAGGGAAATTTATTTTTAATTTTTAGTAATTATATAATTACTTTAAAAGCTTAAGAAACATCAACGCAATAATTATTTAATAAATAGAAAAATAAAATAAATTATACTAAAAATGATAAAAGTAAAATAAATTTAATGAATTATTATATTACTTAAATTTTTTAGATAAATATAACATTATATACAGGTTTTAAAATGAAATATTCCAATTATATATTTTTCTTGATGTTTTTTAATTCAAATTAAATGAATTGTATCAAAATTGACATTAATGTTATTTTATAATAAATAATATTTTATTAAATTATTTAAAATTATTAAAATTACTATCCTATTCCAATTTATTGGTATATGTTTAAAATTTTCAACCATAGTCCATTCATGGACCAATTTTCCTTTTATAATAATTATATTGACCTCTAAAGAGTAAGAACTTTGTTACTATTGTAAAGGGTAAAAAATGGTTTTGTGTGTTTCATGTGTTTGTGTTAAAATTAATTTTCCAGACACATAATATTTTTATTTTATAAATTGTATTAAATATTTATAACCTGTGGGTATAAATTATCTAACAATTATAGTTTTATTTGTAGTCTTAAATGATAAATTACCTAGCTAAAAAGGCTAATTTCCATATTGAAAACTAAAATGGTAAAAGTAAGGAAACTTAGAAGTTAAAGAAAAATATGTTTAAACATGAGTTTTTTTGTGTATTGGAGGTTTTTATCAACTACATAATCACTACACTACTTTATTTATCAATTTTTTAGGGACTTGGGGTGAGCATGACTTCCCATTATTGAATAGTTTTGGATATTTACAAAAATGTCACTCTTCCCCCATTATGAAAGGCCACCTAATCCCCTCACTTATTCACACCTATTAATCCATTTGGGTTGACCAAAACTTAAAAAAAATATCTAACCATAATCATTATCCATGTTATATATATAATTTTCTTCCAAAAATTCTAATCCTAGTGTCCTTAATAAGATATCTGAAGGAAGTTTTCCTAAGAAAAGGTAATTATCTTAACTAAAATCTTTCTTTTTTAATTCTTATATTACCACATTAATTAATTTTATATTAATTAGAATATAATAACACCAATATATAACATATACTAATATATTATTATTTTTATTAAACAATCTATATCCATCTACTATTCAATTAAATGGAAAATGAAATCGTCGATCGTGTGTATGGCGAACTACCGTCTTGTGAAGCAATGTGATTCTTTATTCAATTAATCTTTAAATGGAAAGTAATAAGGATAATTTTAATGAAAATATGTGATATATATGAAAAAAAATTATTATTTTAGGGAAATATATTATTTACCTTTATTTTGTTTCATCCATCAAGTAAATGGAAATAGCGTTCATGCATATGCATGACTTACCGTCTCCATGAACAATGTATTTAGTTTTCCATCTCAAAATTTTATGGATTAATATAAATATATATATACTTAAATTATATATTATATTTATATCATTTTTAATATTTCTTAGATTATTTAACCACAATCAAAGTAAAATAACTAAAAATACCAAATCAAAACATACATGAAAAACAAAGCAGTTATTACCCAAAATGTGATTTTAATAAGGAATAGTTAATAAATGAGTAATAAAATTTCAAAATTAAAAAATATATGGTATTATATATATAATTATTTTTATATAATATATTTATAATTAAAATATATTTATTATAAATGAGGTTCAAATATGTACAAAGGAAGCTGATACTTAAGGTAAAGAATTTTTGTCTCAAATTGCCTTTTTTGAATCATATGTTATGTTATGCACATAAATTATTTTGTGAGGTGTATATTTATTACCCTTTACATGTTATATAGTGAATTTATTTATACTTATAATATTTAAAGTTTCATTTAAGGTTATTCTTTCATTGGGATTATGATTCAAAAGATACCAAAGTGGTAAAGGTTTTATGTTGCAATCTCACTAATTTTCATAATTTTTTAGGATTATGCTTACACTAATGAAATATTATGACATATTTATAAATAAAAAATTTAATTTTATTCTAATATCTATATTTTATAAAAAAATCCCTTTATTTTTTTTCTTTATGTACTCAATATTTCAGAATAATATTTTTAAAGAAAACCAACTTTATTTCTCTTTTTGGTCAAAAACCATTTTTATTCCATATCGATGTTTTCTAAAAATATTTTTAATTAGGTTTTAATTTTACTATATGATTTTTTAAAGTTATTTTTACCCTCATTTTACTTTTTTTAAAAATGTTTTAAAATGAATTTTCAGGTTATTTTCTAAAAAAGGCATGTTTGTATTTTTACCAAAAATATTAAAGGAACCCTTATTTTAACATGTATGAAATGAATGGAATTTCCCACCATCATGACCTATAATTTTTTTTAAATCTTAATTTATTAGTTATTAAGGTTATTTTAAAAGAAAATTATTTCCATAATATTTTATGAATTTCTAGTTTTAAAAATATGAATTTCAAAGAATGGTTATTTTCCTAATGAAATGTTCCAAGTGATTTTATTTTCAAAATCATTTTCCATATAAGATTACTTCCTTTGATATTAATTAATATTTAATGGGGATATTATTCAATGATACCATATTTATTCTTTATTTGGATGGTTTATGTAAATGAAGAATTTTTTTTCCGAAACCCATTTCCTTTTGACGGGTTATGCTATGATGAAATGTTTATGAAACCCATTTCTTTTCATGGGTTCTGATAGGATAAATGTGTTAATAATACCATTTATTTTCATGGGTTCTAAAATAATGAATGTTTTATAATCTTGTGTCACAAAAATGTATGGATTACGTGACTGGTGGGACCTATATCTTCATCCAACACATTGGGTAATGATTCATGTTATATGAGATCAAAGGGTACATGCGAGGTTATCCCAAGAATGAAAGAGGGTTCATGGGAGGTTATCCAAAGTATGAAAGAGGGTATATGGTAGTTCATCCCAATCCATAAGTAGGTACATGAGTTTTTATTCCAAGTCTAACATGTTATTAATGTCTTGGTGGATATCCTTGGCATAATATTTTTTAAGCTTATGTGTATGCCAAAAAATTTTATATTATGCTAATGTTATGATCTCATGGATCATGTTATTTGATTTGTTTATGATTCATGTATTATGGATTACTAAGATTTATGACATGACTCATGTTTACGATCTATAACTTGTAGGGTATGGTTTTCAGATGTTATTATAATTTTCTCATACCCTTATGCTTATGTTATGTTGATAACTACCGTGTTTACCCTTATTAAACATCAAAGATCACCCTTTCTTATGTTTCATTTCTCCAAGTTATGAAAAATGTATTAATTATAATATGTATAAGAATGGTTCTAGTTATGAATAATTTAGTGGCATATGATATAGTTCACTTATGAACCAGTTGTCTATGTTTCCTTGTTTCCAAAGACACCTAACTATTATGATCCTCAGGTGTGTATTTGTGCAATGTAATGAATATTCATCTAAAGAGATGTAATATATATGTATGAAAGTTTGGGTCCCTATATTTTATTTCTTGATGCTTCACCTGTCAACATGTAAAGTAATAACATTAGGTTCTGATGGTTTAGCCCAAACCCTTAAGGTACTGTAGTGGAATTAAGGTGGTATATTCATGAATTTCATTATGGGACTTACATGATCATTGAGTGGTCATGATTCTATGTGGGTGACCATTAGCCAAATCACTAAATAATCTTACTTACTTTCCATTAGAGAGCATAATTCAGTGGAAATATTGAGATATGTGTACGTATATGAGATCATCTAGCTTTATAGAGTTTCCTCGATGATGTTTTGGAACATGAAATTGGTTTCTAATTCCAATTATGGTGAATATTGTTGGAGGATTTTGGGACCTAGTTGAAAATGAACATAGAATTCCACCCCCAGATGGAAAACCAAACCAAGTGGACTATTAACATCCTTGAGGAAATGTTGTGGGATTTTGTATTAGACTTTATCCAAAGTTAGTGGGATCACCTTCCCTTATTGGAGTTTGCATAAATTTTTTATCACTATAATACTAGAATGGGACTATTTGAGACCCTATATGGGAGACCCTATATGTCACCCCTATGCTATTTGGAGTTGGGAGATTCAATACTTATTGCTATGGAGTTAGTTTGAGTGATCATAAAAAAAGTTAAGATCATATAAGAGTATATTAGGATAGCTCAGAGTCATAAAAAGTTTGACGTGTATCAATTAAATATGACTTTAAAGTTCAAAGATGAATATCATGTATTTATAAATGTCTCATCTCAGCTTGAGTTATGGAGATTTGGTCTGGGAGGCAAGCTATATTTGAGATTTGTTGACCCATTTAAGATTCTATACAGGATTAGTGAGGTTACATACCTCATGGATTTTCCTCCTTAGTTGGATCTAGTTCATGAAATATTCTACATTTCACAATAGATAAGTTACCTTCATGATCCATTATATGATATTGACTAGGGTAATTGGTTGTGCCCAAATTTACCCTACTGGTAAAAGCGGTCATTGAAGTATAAGTAGGGATCGAATCCACAGGGACTGAAGAAGAAACCTTGAGACACTATGATTTGTTGATGGATTGGCTATGAAGTGGCCAACTTTGAGGTAGATTTTAATTGGGGAACTAAAGATATAATTTAAATAACATATAATAAAAAATGATGTGAACTAAACAATTATTGATGGGGGGTTGATCTTAGGGTTTTTCTTGGGGTGGATTGGATGAATTTCTTTTCTTAGAAAATTTTATGTCATTAATTCAAGACATATCCAAACAATGAGATAATTCTTCCAAATCATTCACCAATTTAATCCCTACACAATTCCAAGTCCAATCACCAATTCACTTTGAGGATCACTTTAATGAGAACTCAAAGGAAATAGATCATACTAGCACTCAAAATGTGTCATCGTTAAAGTTGGAAAAGATGAGAAAGAATGTAACTCATCAAATGGAAATCCTAAAATAATGAATAGATTTAAATATTAAGTACATGAAATAACATTCAATCCCTGACCTTGATACTCCCTTGGATCAACCCTTAAGATGTTATCCCTCCATTGATTCTATTCTACCAATGGAAGCGGGATGTAGACTTATGGGGGTGGAATTGAAGAAAAAGAAAATTATTAAAAGAACGAACACTCCACCATTGTGTGATTGAAATCACAAGTGCTGGTGTGAATAATTTCACACCTTGATTCAACAGTATAAACGTGTGAAGAAAAGTAAAATAAAAAATGAAGAAGAATAAATTTTATTAAAATACTTAACGTGAATGAAAAACTTACATTAGAGAAATTGACGATGTCATTACAAAACGAAAGCGGGAAATTACAATTGAAAGAAAAAAACATGGATTCAAATAAAAATGTTAGATGATAATTCTCTTCACCACCATCTCCTTATATAGGCATATTAGGAGCCTTAGGTCCACCCCAACAATTAATTCACCCCCCAACAATTAATCGAGTCAAAAGGAGGGTGAATATCAAAAGGAAATTGATGTTTCAAATTTGACCCGGAAAACTGTCTAGATTCGTCCACCATATTGTCATGTGCATTTGTAATTGAAGAAGGCCGGATTTGGAGGGGTTGTAGAAGATAAATATCTTCATCCATCTGTCCTCTATGAGCTGTAAAAGTTTCAAGAAATTTGACTCAGCCGTTTGGAAGTTATGGTCGAAATGGTGGTATGGATTTCTGTGCATTAATGTCAGGTCTACCATTTAAATCTCAACTTCATATCCATTTGTTTGATGGGACTTAGGCCCATTATGCTTTTTCCAGCAAGTTTCTACCTTCAGGTGAAAAAATCTCCATCTTCACTTGTGATTCATCTATAAGACCTAAAAGAAAAAATGTTCCCAATAAAGTGATGAATCATATACCAAAATATCAAATTAAAATGATGAATATTGTAATTTCCACAAGCAAATTATTGAGTGGTCCCAAATTGACACTTTAAGCATGAATTACACAATGATGGGAAATGAAGTTAAATTTCTGAATTGGACTAAAATTGATGTTTATGAACTTTTAAACACATTAATATTAAGATCTTAACAATGAATATTATCCATTTTTAGTGACTAATCACACCCCCCCAACTTGAGTTTTGCTAGTCCCGAGCAAAATATATTACAAATATGAAATTCAAATCCCCTTTTCCAAAAACATTTAAATACACATTGCTCACCCAAACACTTCATACCAAAAAAAAATTATGGAACCCATTGAAATAATTTAAAACAAGCTAGGTCCATAAGCATATCCCAAGCCCAAGCCCATTCCTTTGTTCAAATTCATCACCACATTTAATCCAATTTCAATTAAGCATGATAAAGTGTTGTGCATCACAAAATATATGGGGCCCATTTTATTGTTCAAGGGGAAAAAATGGAAGCGCTAGGTGGGAATCACATTAAACCTTAATATGAGTATCCATTTTTTTTTGATTTTTTTGATGATTTTTTTATCCACAATAGATATGAAAAGACTAACTATGGGCAAGACAACTGTGGAGTCACGATCCCCAAGTGCCAGACGCCACACATATTGTCAATTTCATGCTCTACAATAGAGATATAAAGCCTAACTCTGGGCAAGACAACTATGGAGTCACAATACCCAAGTGCCGGATGCCATGCATTTGGACAAAACATTGCTCTATGTGGTCAAAATTATTTTTTTGTTTGTTTTTTTTGTTTTTTTTTGATACTCAAATTAAACTAAAAGTGACCCCAAAACCCTATTCTATAATTAAAGGGACCCAAGAACTCAAATTTACACCCATGATCTAGTAGACATGCATTGTGGCATTTTTATTAAGAGGATGAAAATGTAAACATTGAAAAATCACATCGGACAACCGCACTTTCCAAAAACTATGCTCATGAACTTAACCTTGCATTAAAATTAGAATCAAGGCATGAAAAATTTATTTGATATCCAATTTTAGAGTTTGCAATGTGTGTTATCATGTTTATGGTTAATGGAATTTTTCTTTTCATGCATGTTTTTATTCACAAAAAAAATCATTTTTTGTTTCATCTCCCCCCAACATAGAATAACATTGTCCCCAGTGTTTAAAGAAAAAATAGAAGGGGGTATGGGAGAGTTGTTCAAAGAGGAAATTTAAAACGATAATCATGGAATGAAGTCACCTGGTGGTTGATGATGAAAGCTTATGCCACAGTCTCCCTTCAATCCTAGATTTGAGTCTCAGCGGCTTGGACGGTTGTGAATGGATTTTCCTTATGACATATGACATGTACTTTTATTTTAACCTATAAAAACATAAAAATAAAACAAAACAAAATAAATTGATGATATATTGTCTTCTTTTTAGATTTCTGGGTAAGGTATTACTCAGAGATCACGCCACGTGACACAGATGAATATGGCGCTCCCCTTTCATACCCATCCTTACTCATAAATGAAGAACAGGTCAACAGTCTATGGTAATTTATTATATGAAAAAGAAAATGATTCAAAACAATTAGAAAACATGAAAACCATGGGTTGCCTCCCATGCAGCTCTTTTGTTTAACGTCGTTAGCTCGACTTGAACCCCATAACTTATCCAATTCAAACTTTCAAAATTTTAATTAACCCATCTTTCTCCACTTCAACAAGATTGAGATTGATTGTTTTTTCGAAATTTGTTTCGTATGAAATCCTATTTTCTACAATGTTTGGTAAAATCCAAGGAATATCTAAAATGGTTGATCATGTTTTATCTGGAGTATTTCCTAATATATCAAGGTTCATTCCTACTTGGTGAGATTCTTGATGAAAATTGATGATAATTGAATGGTCTTGGTTATCATAAATAGAGGGATTATTGAGTAGGGAAGGAAGTATTAAAACACCAAGTTCAGTTTGATTGAATTTTCCCAAAGAAGAATGATAATTTGAATCAAAAATTGTTTCATCTTTAAAAACATCTGAAAGAATTGGTTCCTTTTGAAAAGATGATTCATCCCCAAAATTTTCCATTTGAATTTCATGAGTGGGTATAGGCAAAATATTCGTTATATCTCCCAATGTTTCAATAATCGGTGATTCTAAAAAATTGTTTTTGGAGAAATATTCCGAACACTCAATCCATGAAGACAAATTTTTCCCTTGTGAATCCATAAAATTAATTTCCTCTTTATTTAAGCACCCATCAACAATTCTTTATTATCTTCAACTATCCCAAATCCAATGGTTGTTTCTTCAATAAATTCATGTGAGGTTTTTGGAAGACAATATTCTTGTATTAGTGATGAGGAAGAGACAACCTCAGTGGGAATGGGTTCCACAACCATTTCAATGCTTTTAAGTTCTACTCTTAAGGATGATACCTCAGAAGTCATTTTCTCCATTTGCTGACACAATTTCTCAATGACTTTTTGAGGATTAGGTTGGAAATTAGTTTTAAAATCTTGGACTTCCTCATTATTTATCTTTTCAATCATTCTTGATAGGTACGGAAATTGATCTTTTAAACATTCATCATTACAAATATCTTTCATGTTATCGGGTGTGGGGTATTCATTCAAAGGTTGATCCAAGTAATTAAAAAAGGTTGGTGATTCCCAAAGTGAATTTTATAATTGATTCCATCCTAAGTTTGTGAAGGGATATTGTTGATTATACTCCATTGGATTCATTTATAAATTTGGAATCGTGATTTTCAGGAGTCAAAAAAAATCGAAAGGGGAAAAGAGAAGAGAAATGGGGATGAGAAAAGAGAAATGAGGGAGAATAAAAAGATGTTCTAAGGTGACTTACTTGGTCCCCGACAACAGTGCTAAAATTTGGTTGCGCCCAAATTTACCCTACTTTTAAAAGCGGTCGTTGAAGTACAAGTTGGGATCGAATCCATAGGGACCGAAGAAGAAACCATGAGACACTATGATTTGTTGATGGATTGGCTATGAAGTGGCCAACTTTGAGGTAGATTTTAATTGGGGAACTAAAGATATAATTTAAATAACATATAATAAAAAATGATGTGAACTAAACAATTATTGATGGTGGATTGATCTTAAGGATTTTCTTGGGGTGGATTGGATGAATTTCTTTTCTTAGAAAATTTCATGTCATTAATTCAAGACATATTCAAACAATGAGATAATTCTTCCAAATCATTCACCAATTTAATCCCTACACAATTCCAAGTCCAATCACCAATTCACTTTGAGGATCACTTTAATGATCACTCAAAGGAAATAGATCGTACTAGCACTCAAAATGTGTCATCGTTAAAGTTGGAAAAGACGATAAAGAATGTAACTCATCAAATGGAAATCCTAAAATAACTAATAGATTTAAATATTAAGTACATGAAATAACATTCAATCCCTGACCTTGCTACTCCCTTGGATCAACCCTTAAGAGGTTAGCCCTCCATTGATGCTATTCTACCAATTAAAGTGGGATGTAGACTTATGGGGGTGGAATTGAAGATAAAGAAAATTATTAAAAGAACGAACACTCCACCATTGTGTGATTGAAATCACAAGTGCTGGTGTGAATAATTTCACACCTTGATTCAACGGTATCAATGTGTGAAGAAAAGGAAAATAAAAAATGAAGAAGAATAAATTTTATTAAAATACTGAACGTGAATGAAAAAACTTACATTAGAGAAATTGACGATGTCATTACAAAACAAAAGCGGGAAATTACAATTGAAAGAAAAAAACATGGATTCAAAGAAAAATGTTAGATGATAATTCTCTTCACCACCATCTCCTTATATAGGCATATTAGGAGTCTTAGGTCCACCCCAAAAATTAATTCACCCCCCAACAATTAATAGAGTCAAAAGGAGGGTGAATATCAAAAGGAAATTGATGTTTCGAATTTAACCCGGAAAACTGTCCAGATTCGCCCACCATATTGTCATGTGCATTTGTAATTGAAGAAGGCCGAATCCAGAGGGGTTGTTGAAGACAACTATCTTCATCCATCTGTCCTCTATGAGCTGTAAAAGTTTCAGGAAATTTGGCTTAGCCGTTTGGAAGTTATGGTCGAAATGGTGGGACAGATTTCTGTGCATTAATGTCGGGTCCACCATTTAAATCTCAACTTCAGAACCATTTGTTTGATGGGACTTAGGCCCATTATGCTTTTTTCCAGCAAGTTTCTGCCTTCAGGTGAAAAAATATCCATCTTCACTTGTGATTCATCCATAAGACCTAAAATAAAAAATGTTCCAAATAAAGTGATGAATCATATAACAAAATATCAAATTAAAATGATGAATATTGTAATTTCCACAAGCAAATTATTGAGTGGTCCCAAATTGACACTTTAAGCATAAATTGCACAATGATGGGAAATAAAGTTCAATTTCTGAATTGGACTAAAATTGATGTTTATGAACTTTTAAACACATTAATATTAAGATCTTAAAAATGAATATTAGCCACTTCTAGTGACTAATAAGTAATATAAAAATTGAGGATGGAACTAACTACTTCGAGTATCCAAAGGTGATCAAGGATCAGTTGGAGAGGACCCTTCATGGGTGGGTGGTTTCACTTGTGTGCATTCTTGGTTAGTATGATATTATTCAATGGAGCTTGTGGTAGTGGGAGAACTAGATGTGATTTCAATAGTATCACCAGTTTGTGTAGGTCTTGTTTTTTGGCATAAAAATCCTTGAAGGTGGGGAGGGTGTAATAGATGTGGCTTTTTTTCATTTAATCCTTTGAATATTTTAAATTATTTTTTTTTTCATATGGCCACATAGTTTCCATGAAGTTTCAGGCATTAAAAATCCTCAATATTGATATATTAATAATAACAAATATATTATAACCTAATAGAGATCAAGATCATCCTGGTGCGTAGTTAGCGTATTCAAGGAGGGGTAAAACTATCAAACTGAGGGGTTATTATTTTGGAAGGTTGGGGTGATTTAGGGAGAGTGGGAGGTTGTTATTAGGGGGAAAAGTGGGGAAGGTAGGAAAGAAATTAATTTTTTGTGTCTCAGATGAGAGCTTGGGTGTGAAAACCTCAAGGTTTCCTGAATCAATTTTCCCTCTTCCATAATTCTTCCTCATCATCCAACTGTAAGCCTAATTTCATATGATTTCTATAAAAATTATAGCAAGATTAATGACTGGGTGTGTGTGATTCCTAAAATTTGGTTTAACCTACTGAAAAACACTCACCAGATCAGTGGAATTTTTTTTATATAAATAAAACATCAATCACGATCTAAATACATGGAACAATTCATGGTATGAGTTGAGGTTATGTTGTTTAAACTTTTTTTAATGGTTTCTACCCACAAATAGAGTTATAGATAATGGGAAAAAGATTTAAAAAACAAGTGGAATTATAGAAGTATATTATAAGAGTTGTGAAACATTTAGAGAAAATTTCACAGTAGGAGAACAAGTGGCCTCGAGTGGAGATAAATCCATTTGGTTCCTAATCAGAAGCTATTGGAACAAAGTAGTTGGTGGATCTGATCGCGATTTAGATTTTATAGAAACCTAGTTTGTCTTCCGATCACTTTCCAATTACTAGACACATTGAACTTCTATTTTTTGATTGAACAAATGCAATAAGTTGGCTAACACAGGTGGAACTATATTTTAAAATTAAGAAAACACTAAATTTGGTTAAGTTCTAGCTCAATTCAATAAGTATAGAGGGGGTATTGATCCATTGGTTTTTGATATTGATTTAAGTGCATACAAATTTTAATTTTTTGGTATTTTGAGAGGAATTATTGGAGTTTTTAGTGGATTGTTGATCCAAAATCTATATGATGAGATGATTTCACTTAATTAATAGAGGATAGTTCAATAATATGTTAAATGGTTTGAGTACTTAGCTTCATTTATATCACATCATCTGAAAAAGTAGTATATGGGGTATTTTTTGCATGGTTTTCTAGAAAACATATAATCTTGGGTGTGCATCCATAATCTTATGAATCATTTTCCAGTAATGAAAATTTATCATCACATTGAGTTAATAGTGAATAATGGGATAGGTTCATCCATTTGTGGTGGAGGATCTCAAGTTGGATTACTCGTTGACTTTAATGAAGAGTGGGTAGCGGATCAGAAGTATCAAACTCAGAGATTAGTTTTCATATGAATAATAGTGGATGGGGTGCTTAGTATTTTACAAACCATGAATGGGAGGAGAGATAGAGAAAGGGGTTGTGTTTTAGATATGGGTTTTCCTATACTCCCATTCATAGGTGTTATGACCTAAAAATATAGGTTCTCTTATTGGGGAAGGAAGATAATAGAGAGGAAAATGACCATCTTATGGAGGAGTTTTGGTGCATGAAGATAGTGTAAGAAGCTAAATCTAGATAGTGAGTGTATAGTTGTTAAGGAAATACAATATGATTTTTATTCTATGAAGGTCTAAGGCTCAGTGGCGGGGATTCTCATCCTCATACTCTTGGATAGTATACCCACTCACAATTTTATATCTCCCAAATTGGTTAAGTTACCTGGGAATATTGTGAAATATTCCCAGTGATGACTATTAAAATTGGGGATGGGAATAAAGTAAGGTCCCATAAAATATTTCAAAGGATGAATCTATATATGAGAGTATATAAATGTATAATTAATGCACACATCCTGTAGCTCAGAGGGTTAGACCTAATTTTGGGCATTTCATAGTTGTGAACTCTTAGAGATAAAATAACTAATTGGATATTGTTGTTGATGAAATTATGGCTAGAGAGAAAGAGTGTCTCTTAACTAGATAAAATCACCATTTACAACTAACTTAATCTTTAAAAACCTAGGCTACCATCCCATAGGGGTATTGGTAAACATTTTTGGGAGGGAAATTGGTAAACATTAGTTTCAATTAGGGGTGAAAAAACAAAAAGAGTTACAAAAGTAACTTCAATATCCAGGAATGGTTTTCAAATACCCCATGGGTCTACTTACGTGGTGATTATGTGATCATGGAATTCGATTGATATTGGGATAAGGTTCTGTGAGAGTTAGACCATATAGGTACCAACAATTTCAAAAGAATGATATTGAGAAGAAAGTACAAGAGTTTTTCATATTGGGGATAATCATGGTTTGTTAAAGTTTTTTTTCTAGCCATGTGTTGTTGGTTATGATGAAATATGACTCTTGGTGGATGTGCTTTGACTATAAGTCCCTCAATAAGGTGATCAAACCTAATATGTTCCTGATTCTCATGGTGGAGTATCTATTAGATGAATTTCATAGAGTATTATACTACAAAAATCTTGACCGTAAATAGAGTTACCATCAAATTCAAATGTAGGATGAGGTAATGGATAAAACTTATATTAATACTCACAATGACCACTAGGAATATTTTGTCACGAAATTCGGTTTGACCAATTCTCCCTATACTTTTCAAGAAATCATGGATGATTTGTTTTATCCCCTAATTTGAAAATATTTTATAATATTTTTATGAAATTTTGATCTATAATTCATACAAGACAACTCATTTAACCCATTAACAAACCACTTTGCGGGTGTTGCAGTCCAACAAGTTTTTTGCTAACTAAAAGAAATGTCACTTTGGAAAATGTGAAGTGGAATATTTGGGTCACATTATTATGATTATAGGAGCCTCATACACTATACTAAAATTCATCTGATCCTCTATTGGCCCATATCAACCAAAGTTAATGGAATCTAGGTATTCCTTGGCCTCAAAGGATATTATCATAAATATACCGAGAACTATGGTTCCATTTCCCAACCACGTACATCTTTAACAAAAAAATTAGGTCCCAATGGATGATAAAAACACATAGTGCCTTTCAAAATTTAAAACAACTCATTAACACAACTATTATCCTCACCTTTAAAAAATTTTCTAAGGATTTTAAAGTAGAATTTTATGCATCTAGTCGAGGACTCGAGGTTGTCATCATGCCTAACCAACAACCCATCACTTTCTACGGAAAGGAATTAACTAGAAAGACACTATCTAATTCCACCTATGAATGGTATATCATGGATATAGTGTTAAATATCTATCATTGGTGTCCATAATTTCTTGGAAAACCTCTCACGGTGTATTTAGAACAATAAAACCTATAATTTTTTCTTTAGTATAAAATTACCTATTCAGATCAACAATTTTAGATAGACAAGATTTTGGGATATCAATTTGAAGTGAAGTTCAAACTAGGGAATATTAATTCGACTACTAACACTCTCTCCTGATGTGAGTAAGTGAGATAAATTCATTCAATTTAGTTTACTCCTATTTATATGGATGATTCCAATCTCACAAAGGATGTTTCGACTGACTCATACCTTAGTAAAATCATTACAACCCTTTAAATCAGCGAGGGGTCCTATAATGGATTTTATTATCAATAGGTAACTCTCTAATATTATGGGTGGTTGGTTATTAAAGATTATTCACCTTGAGTTCCTAAGTTACTAGATTAGTTTTATTCTACTCCCCAAGATAGAGGCCTTATATACTAGGTGGGCATGAAAAGATAAGTAAAAAATTATATCCAACAATATAATATTTTTCAATGAAACAAGAATTATTTATTATCTCTATGTTAACCTATTAATCCATTAGATATTATTTAAGTTATTTGGGATGATTTATCCATTTATTTTATTATTGGTTTTCCCAAGTAAAAGGGATCTAAGTGGATTTTTTTGGTTGTGGATACACTACTAGAAAATTTCCCTATACCCACTGTTTGAAACCGTGGGTATAGCCCATGAAACCGTGGGTATAGCCTATACCCACGGTTTCATAAACCATGGGCTCCCAAGGTGTCGAGATAGCCCCTGAGCTATACCCACAGTTTAGGTAATTTTGGGTATAGGTCCAGTCCACCGTGTCACTCACCATTGTACTGTTTCATTGACCTATACCCACGGTTTTAAAACTGTGGGTATATCTTTGACAAAAAAAAATGCAGTGATGGGATTCAATCCTTGGACCACTCAGTTATTCCTCCCACTCCTAACCACTATCCCATTTGTATTATTGGTATATAGATATATATTTAGTTATATATATTTATATAAACTGTGGCTATAAGTAGAAAACTGTGGGAATAGGTGTTCCCGTGATTTTTTTTTGTGCCCCACGATTTTTTTGCTCTATAAGGTGGGAAATCTATCCCCATGGTTTTGTAAAACCGTGGGTATAAGTCTTCAAAAAACAACCCTATACCCATGGTTTTTGTTAAACAGTGGGTATAGGTCTCAAAAAAACTACCCTATACCCATGGTTTTTCCAAAACCATGGGAATAGGTTCCTATTCTAGACCAATACCCATAGTTTTGGAAAAACTGTGGGTATAGGGGTGCTTATACCCATGGTTTTGGTAAAACCATGGGTATAAGCTCCCATAAAATACCTATACCCACGGTTTTTAGAAAAACGTGGGTATAGGTCCATTTTATAGTAGTGATGTATTATATAAATATGACCATTTCATTATCTTAAAACATAATTATATGACCAAAGTGGTAGATGATGTTTTTATAAAAGAGGTTTTCTATATTCATGGACCATATCACTCCATTTTTAGTGATTAGGATCTAATTTTTTTCATCCATTTTAGGATGGGATTATTCAAGTTGAAATATACCAAACTAAACCTAAGTTCATCTTACCACCCACAAACTGATGGAAAACAGAGTTGTTCAACAACTTCCTTATGAATTAATTTCATTTTTTTGTCAATAAACTACCTAAGGAGTGTTATTGTTAGATACCTTGGGTTGAGATTTTTTAAAATTACACTTTCAATTAATTCCATGAGATTTTAAATTTTAAATGGTCATAAGTCACCCACAAATTTCCATTTTCCTACCTTTTTAAATTATTATGGATAAAATGGATATTGCTTTACTAGATCGAGATGAGGATTTGAAATAGTTAAAACATCACTTGAAATAATCTCAAGAGTTTATGAAGCATCATGTAGATCACCATAGACACCATTTTTCCTTCAAAGTGGTGGATTTGGTTTATCTTCAACTATGACCACACAACCCAATGCATCAACCAGAAATTATCCCCATGATTTGATAGGCCATTTACTATCCTAAAGAAACTTTTATCAATGACAATTGGATTTTCAAATTTTAGTATGTGTCCACCCAGTGTTCCATGAATCCTAATTAAATAAAGTATAATGTCAACAAGAGGGTTAACTTACATTACTCATGGACCTATAGTGGGATTTATCAAATTGGCCATTTTGAAAAGCTATGTTTTATAAACAACACAACTCACACCAAGGGGACCTGTATCTTAGTGTCTAGAAAAATTATAGGGATACCTAGTAGAAGGTTCTACATGGGAGGATGAATTTTTTCATTCATAACCAATTCCCCTATTTCAGTCTTGAGGAAAAGATTTATTTTCTAATTCTAATGAGTAATAGATCCCGAGATCAACCTGACATCTAAAAAGTGTACACGAGGAAGGGTAAAACTATCCAATTGGGGGGGGGGGGGTAAAGTGTAGCGGCCCATACTTTTCATACAAAGATATCACATCTTTATAGATAAATATTAATTATATAACATAATGATCTATTCCAGAATCGTATAGGTCCAATGAATTTGGAAACTTGGATACACAAACAACTGGTTCATGAGTGAACTACATCATCTCCCACTATGTTATTCGTAGCTATTATCCTTCTTATACATATCTTAATTAATACTTTTCTTCATAACCTAAGTAAAGGAAACATAATAAAGGGTGAGAGATGATACTAAATAAGGGTAAACAGGAGAGATATTAAGGAGTAATTAAACATAAAATGAGCATAATGGTATAATAACATAAGCATGAAATTTTAAAACAATGCCCTACATATCATATATTATAATCATATGTCATGGAATAAATCTTCATAGTTAATAAGACAAAAATCATAAATGAATCAAAGAACATGATCCATGAGAGCATAACATAGGAATAAGACATGAGTTTGTGGCATACAAATAAGCATAAAAAATCATTTCTTTAGTAGTCAAGGATTACTACTGATACTATAATAGTGTATTGGTTTTATTCTCAAAACCATCATAATAGTCAAGGTTCACTCCCAAGACTATCATAGGGGATAGAGTCCCTTATTGAACTAGGTTCACACCCCATTCCAATCCTTTTTATCTCATGAGATATCCATATTTACCTAACTAATTAGAGGGATATATAATTTCAGGACCACCTATCACATAATTAAAATAATACATATATGTTCCATAAGATTATAAAACCTTCATTATATCATAACCCATTAAAAGAAATGGGTTTCATAAGCATTTTATCATGGTATAACTAATAAAAAAACATATTTTATAAATATCTTTTAATCATAATCACAAACCATACATAGAAATAATAAGGATGGTATCATTGGATCATATCCTCAATAAAACTTAAGTAACATCTAAGGATGTCATCATAGATAAAAAATTACTTTAAAGATGATTTGAAACATTTCTTGAGGAAAATAATATTTTCAATTTGAAGTCACTTATTTAAAATCTAAAAAATTTCAAAATATAAGGAAAACATATTCTTTGAAAATAAACTTGGAAACTTGTAAATTATTCTTCAAATAATTGAACGGTTTTGATAGTGGGAAATTCTGTTCATATTGTACAAGTTAAAAGAAAACATTCCTTCCACACTTTTTTAAAAAGTCAAAAAATACCTCATTCAGAAAATGACAAGAAGAATCATTTTAAATGATTTTATAAAAAGTAAATCATGAGTAAAAATGAATTTAAAAAATCATAGGATAATATTAAAAACAATCTTGAAATTTTTTTATAGAACATGAATTTGAAAGAAAAAAGGATTTTTGACTGAAGAGAGAAATAAAGTAAATTTTCCTTAAAAATATCATTTCAGTCACTTGAGTTATTAAAGAGAGTAAAATGAAATTAAAACATTTAATATATTTAAATAACCATATTAGAATAAAATTAATGTGATTACTTATAGGTATATAATGAAATTTCATCATCAGAAACATAATTATAAACAATCCTAAAAAACAATGAGATTGTAAGATAAAACTCTTACCTAAGGCCCGAATTCCTTCATACATGATAAAAAATCCTGTATAATAAATATATTATAAAATAATACTCAGATATTTTATACTATAAATTATTAATTATAACCTTTTATCACCCATTCATTAATAATTATTTATTAAAATCACTTTTTGGGGTTATAACTGCTTCGTTTTTCATGTAGGTTTTGGTTTGGTAGTTTTATTACTTGTAATTTGATCATGGTTAAATCATATAAATAATGTTAATAATTATATGAATATAATATATATTCATTATATACATATTTATATTTATCCATAAAATTTATAGATAGAAAAATGAATTACATCGTTCATGGAGACAGTAAGCCATATGTACGCATGAACATTGTTTTCATTTTTTGATGGATGGAATAAAAGGAAGGTAAATAATAATTAACCTTTAAAAAATAATTATTATATAATATAAGTCATATATATTCATCAAATTCATCCTTATTACCATCCATTTAAAATGTAAATGAAAAACGAATCATATCGCTTCGTGGAGGTGGTAGTCCACACGTACGCATGAGCAACACCACCATTTTCAAACAGATTGGAAGATAAGAAGGTAGATATAATATTATAATTATATAAGTATAATTATTTCATAAATATAATATATATATATGTTAGATATATCATTATATCTAGTCATGTGAGGTGGTGATGGAAAACAAATTGCATCGGTTTGCGAGTTGGTAGTCCACCGTACACATGATCAACGGTTTCGTTTCCCATTTGATGGAAGAGGAGGTGGATATAGGTTATTAAATTAAAATTATAACATATAGGTATATTTAATATAATTATTTTTTAATTTAATCATATTTTAATGATATTTTAATGATATAGAAGAAGAAATAAAATGAAAGTGCGTGGTTAAGAACTATACCTCTTCTTCGGACAACCTCTTCAAGTTTATACGTAAATCCTTCCCAAGATATTTTTCTAATAAAATCATGGGATCTAGTTTATGGGGATAGATTTAGGGAATGGATTAATATAGTTATTGTATGAACCAAAATTCTATTGAATTTTTTATAGGAGAGGAGAGGGGGTGTCCTTTTATAAGAGGGGGAGATGACACACTTGGAATTTCTGAAAAGAATAAAATATATTAATATATTATTCAGAATAAATAGCTCAAAAATATACCATTATTTAATATTATATGATATAGGGTCTAAATATGTTCTAAAATATAATTTATAAAAGTTTTTTATGTCATTTTAATCCTTATATATTTAGTTTAACCCCTGATAAACCTGTTTTAACCTTAATCGTTGTAACCAATTTTTATTGTTTTTACTATTAATTATGACAAAAAATTAAGTTAAACTTATTAAATAATATTAATTATTATTATTAAAAATATATAATCCATTTTATCAAATTAAATTTATATAATTGGTATAATTTAATTTAAAATTAAACCCACAAATGCGACGAAAAGTGATTTTCCAAAGAAAAGGTTTTCTTAAGTATAAAAAGTTTTTATAATAAAATTAAACATAAAATTGATTCCAATGAAATAAATGAAATAAATTATATTAATAATATAATTTAACTAATTTTAATTTTAAAACCATTTTAAAATAAAATCGAACTTTGTAAATTCTTTAAATAAAAAGAAATGTTTTAATAAAAATCAGTATTTTCACTATTCATTGAGAAATTAATCTTTTCAGAGTATGATCAAAACATAAATCTAATATAATTTTGAAATTTTGATTTTAAAAATTATTTTAATTTTTAAAAATAAAATTTCTAAAATTTCTAAAATTTATTTTAAAATAAGTGCGCAAAACGCAATGAAACCACTTTTTAGAAAAATACGATTTTTAGCATAAAACCTAATTTATTCTTTTATCATGTATAGAAAAAAATATTTGATGAATTATAAAATATTTTATTGAAAATATAGTATATAAATTTTATTAAAATTATTCAAAAATAGTTATAAATTTAATTTATTAAGATAAAAACATGTTGCATGCATAGAAATAGTTTTTTCAGAAAAAAATTGTTTTAATTTCAAATGATTTTTATTTTCAATTATAATCAATTGATAATGAATGAATTTATTATATACGTGTGTAAAACATAAGTTTTTTATAATTTATTTAGTCTTATTTATACCCTCCCATTTAATAGATAGGTTATAACGATATAATATATTACAGTTCCTTTAGACTCATAGTTGCGTGTATTACAAGATATCAAGGAGATTAAAATTATTTAAAAAGAAATATATCATAAAATATAAAGGTTTTACATAAATTATTTCATTTGTATAGGGTTACATGGCATATAGAGAGGTTATTGTTATTTTAATGAGTGTGGAAGGTAGGTAGATAATTGGTTTGTTGTGTCTTAGATGAGAGCTTGGCCGAGAGAACCATAGGTTTTCCAAATGACTTTTCCCTCTTATATAATTACTCCTCTATGTATAAATATATGTTTGATTTCAAAATATTTCCAGGAAAACTATAGCTAGGTTGTTGATTGTGTGGTTTTATTCCTAACATAATCATGTTCATGAATTATTTTGTAAATAATTATTTATTTATAGATTCTTGGATGGGGAAAATGAGACTGTTGTTGAATCCAGAACATAGGTTTTACCATGGCATGACATAAGTTTTGTTTTTTTCAGACCAGTGATGATGGTAAATCACTGTAGGATTAAAATGGTTAATTAAAATAAATAAATAATTTTTTTTACTTTTGTGTTAGCCTAATTTCTCACCTATAAAATCCCTCCTAATCTATTATTTAGGGAAAGCTATACAACCCTATAGTTTGGAGTGATTTTCAGTTGGGGGATTTTTGGAAAAGGATTGAGGAATGATAAATAATGTGACTGGAATCATTAACAACATCGATGGATAATGTACTATCCACCAATGATTGATCCTTTTCAAGGTAGGGATTTTGTTTTTGATGGATTTACCCCATATTTGATATTGCTATGAACATGGATTAATTTCTATTGAATTGAATTTGTGTTAAACCCTTTCACGACCTTGTCAATTTATGATTTTCTTAAATATCATGATTTAAGATTTATTTTTTCATGGAATTACTACCATACCTTTATCTTTTGAATTTCTATCTTCTGATCGATGGTAAAATTATACACAACCATCGTAGATTATGTAGGTTTTAGGAGTATACATCCTTTTAAGGAATAAAAAACTCACATTTTAGTCTTAAATCACTTGTAATAATTTATTTACATGATCATGAGATCATGTCCAATAAAAAATAATAGATTAATATACTATACTAATAAATCAAAACCATGAGGAGGGAATCATCACATGTAATATATAATTAGTTTATAAACAAATCTAGAATTAAATTAACTTGTAATTCCAATTTTGTTGATGATATTATGGAATAGAATTCATCACACTATTGTTGCGATATAAGATTATAGTGAATAATATCTTTAATGGTGATCCACACATACACCATAATCTCTGATCAACACCATAGAAACATCGAGTTCTAGCACGGTTGATCCTGACCACTTATGTTATTCATGGTTGATCACAATAATATTATTTATGAAGGATGAATAACCCTTGGGGTTCTCTCGAAGGATTAAGATAAGAAGAAGAGAGAGCGCACTCTAGATCTTGAGACAATCACTCCTTATCCATTGTTCACAACAAAATTGAATTAGGAAAGTGATAATTATATATTTATTATATCTGTTTTAGGGTTAGAAAATCACACACAATCCCCAAGCCATCTTTATATTATTAAATCACCTGATGTCAAATAATAATAATAATAATAATACTCTAAACCAAACATATATTTTAACGGTGGTTTTTTAGCGACAGTTCATAAAATAGACTCTAAATAAAATTTAAATTTTTTAGTAGTAGTTTTTTAAAAATCGCTACTAATTTTTTTGTAGAAAATTAAAAAAATCTACCCTCTCCCCAAAAAAAATTACCCCCCCCCCAATCCAACCATTCTCCCCCGAGACCTCGACGTTGAGGCCTTGAGCCCTTACAAGCATTCCCTTTTCATTCAACCACTATGTCCTCACCACCACCGCTCCCACCCTCACCCTTAACCTCACCATCTCCCTTATTCCCCTTTCCCCCTCTAATCTCCCATCCCTCACTATCGAGCCGTTAGCACCCACGAGTCCTTGCTGTCGAGACCTCACTTCCAATACCAATCCGACGATCCACTAATGCCTCATCACTTCCCCTTATCCCTCTCCCTCGACCACATGGTCTACCTTTCTCCCCTTTACCCCTCTGCAACCCCATCCCATACAGTCACATGACTTTGTCAGCCCCCTTTACCACTAGTCATGGTTTATTTTCATGATCTCTCTATTTCAGTTTAATATATTTTAATTTCAATGTGTTTTGTTTGTCTTTATTATCTAATTTAAATTACCTATTGCAAAACTATAATGACATTCTATTCTAGTCATTGTTGATATTATGGAATAATGTATAAAAATCGAAGGTGGGTTTTATCCATAACTCAGTTAATTTTATAATTATACTTGAGTGTGGATTGTAAGGTTATTCAATTGTTCGAAAATTTTTATCATCATACTATCATATAAGTATTTCAATTTAAAATAATTAATCATTCTTATAGATAAGATATAATTTTGTGATGGATAATATAGATTCAAATTAAAATCTAATAAAATTATGTTGTTTAAAAACATAATTAAATTAATCTGCATAAAGAATTTTTTTAATATTGATTTATAATAAATTAGTAATTTTTATTTAAATGACATAATATTTATTATGTTTTTTTAATTTTCTACAATAAAGTGTAGTTACTTTGTGATATGTGGATAAAATCTAGATCACATTACCGAGGAAAACACCTTAGTATGCTAGGGTTTAGAGGAGTTTTTAGATTTTGAAATTTCCAATCAATCTGTTTATGGGACAATATGATTTATATTCCAAAAATGTAATTTTAAAATATAGTTAAAGAGACATGAAGTTTATGAACACTTGATATTGAAGCAATTCCCTGTCCAATATTTGTTTTGTATTTTTCATGGAGAATAAAACATTATAGAAATATTGAGACCAGATGTCAGTCAACAGAAAGATATCCCAACTTCATTGATAATGGAAAATGAAATTCAGAACCATATAAATGATTCTTTAAGAATTGCAAGGAAACATCATCATCATCATAAAAACATATGAGTATAACCATTTGAGGTTTCTACCAATAGTAACTTAATAAATGATTTTTTTGACTATAGGAAAACTATATCAAGATTATAACATATCATTAGATCCTCTACTTGATGAAAAAAATATTCATATTATAGATGGTAGTCAATGAGTGATATTGGAAGTCTAAATCAAAAAAATACTATGAATAAAAAGAAAAAGAACATATTTGAAAAGGTTTCGTGTTACTTCCCTTTAAAACCTATATTACAAATATTATTCATGTCATTTAAAACAACCAAACACATGAATTGGAATCCTATAGATAATAAAAATGATGCGTTAATACTGCATCCAAGAGATTAAAAATCATGGAATACATTTGATTCATTACATTCATATTTCTCATCCAATCCTAATAAAGTGTGATTGGGATTGGTTGCTAATGGATTCAACCCATTTAGAACCTTGAGTAATAGTTATAGCATTTGTCTGGTTGTTTTGATCCCTTACAATATACCTCTGTGGATGTGTATAAAACAAGCATATTTTATCATTTAAATAATTATTCATGTAAAATAAATTCCTTGAAATTATATTGACGTATACTTATAGCCTATAATTGAATAATTTAAAGAGTTATGTAGAAATGGTGTTGAAGTATATTATGTATCTTCTAAAATAATGTTCAAAATGCATGTTTCTCTAATGTGGTTCATAAGTGACTTCCCTGGACTTGGGAACTTATTTTTTTATAAAACTTACATGATTTTGGCTTTTATGATTTGTAACATTGATTTTAATTCAAAATTAATAAATTATAATAAAAAAGGTGATTCTTGTGTCATCATAGATTTCTCAATTCATCTAATAGATTTTGGATGAACAAGTCAAAATACAATGGGTGTATTGATTGTAAACCACTTAAAATGTTATTGATAGGTTTTAAAATATTGGTAAAATTAGTAAATGTTGAGATAAAATTTGGGAATATGTGTCATTTGAATAATAGTGGCAAATGAGTTTGAAGTGCATCATCAGTTGAAATTAGACTGCAATAATAGAATAAAAAATTATATTCTTCAAACTTATGTATTGGTAATTTAATTTGTCAATTCATAATCTTGATGTTATAAATATTGAGAAGAATTATTGTGACAATTTTATTTTCACGTTCATTAAGATCTTGTAAAATCTAATGATCTTCTCATTTCTCAGAAGGACTTACAAACAATGAATATAAATCATGATATATAGCCATATGGGAATGGAAAGTATGATTTGAAAATTTTGCAATGAAAAATAGGTATAAATATATATTCCTTCAAGTTTTAAAATATGTGAAAGTATTTTATGGGTATTCAAGTAACATCTCAATGTGTGTTGAAATAAAGAATAATAGGTTAAGTCATTATTCACATATTCTATTATAGTAGTTACTACCATTTTCATTTCATACATTGTTACCTGAAAAGGTTATGTACTCTAATTCTATACATTCTTTATACATCAATGTGAGAAAACTCTATAACCAGCTGAGCTTGACAAGCTTCAGGATGGATTTTTACTGACACTTTTTGTAATGCATATTACCTCTCCTCAATCATTTTTTACTATCATGATGCATTTAACTATGAATTTGATTGAGAAAACTAAATTAAGAGGTCCCATACATTATCAATGGATGTATCCAATTGAGTGGAACTTTAATTATATATTTTTCATCTTAAGTAATCCATTCTTGACCCTTAATTAAATACATAAATATGTTTTATTCATTTTATTTCATAGATACCATGGTTATTTGAAATCATATATGAAAAATAAATCTCATCCTAAAGGATATATTTTTGAAGGATATTTAGCAGAGGATCATCTTACCTTTTGTTCTAGATACTTGGATGATATTGATACAATATTCAATCGAGTTGGATGTGTTAACGACATATCGACCCAATCTCAACTACACAGGAAATCAAAAATATTTCCTACAATTGGTTGATCAGTTGGGAGGATCTCAAATATTACAGTGACTTAAATGGAATTATTATAAGCATATAGATATGTGCTACAAAATAGTAAAATAAAAAATTCATTTATTGAAGATATTAGGATACCAATAAAGATATGTCTGAGAAGTTGAACATGAAATGAGAAAGATAAAAAAATCTATTAATAAAGAGATTGTAGAATGGTTTTAACATCGCCTAATTTTTTAAACACCATAATCAAAATGGATATTATGTAGACACATGCATTTTGTAAATCTAATAATGTATATTACTTTTTCTTGATAATGCGTAAGATCCTGAATTATTTATAAGGTATGTTTGTTTATGTTTTAGTTTAAGCCCCTTATTTTGTTTAAATAAGTGTTTCCCTTGTTCATGAGAAGGATAATGGGTGTTTCAGGGGTTCCAGACATGAAAGAGGAGGATAAAGGATTCTTCTTGGCATGTTTCATAGTTTACACACAGTTAGGGCAAACAGTGTGGAGCATCCCAGGTAACTGTATAGCCTTGGATAAAGGCTTGAACACAGTTATTTCATAGTTAAGCTAACCATGCAGAATTACCAGGAAACCATGAAAAGGGGTGATTTTGGGATAGTGTCTCATACACGGTTTGCACACGATTTGGAAAACTGTGGGGGTAAACCATACAACTCAGTAAAGTTAAGAAATTTAAAAAATTTCCACTCTGATACTTTAAAGCATCACTCAGGATTTTACTCCTTTCTCATCCCCTACACCCTAGTGATGAACAAGATCTCCCAAGAGCTTACAAGGATAAATCTCCTTTATCTCTATGCCATTTGGAGCGCTTTTAGTTGTAGATCAAAGATTTGAGTGAGTATAATCTCATCCTTGCTTCCTCTTATCAATTTGGGTTTGTATCTCTCACTCTTATCCATAAAAATACCTAAAGACCTTGTTTTCTAGGGAAATATAGGTTAAAGATTTAAGATTTGGTTGAATCTAGATCTAATTCCATGTTCGGGAGTGCATTCACCAATGGATTTGAGGTAGGTGTTCTACAAGTTATATCCCATAGTTTCTTTGTAGATTTGCGCATGTCTAACCTTGTTCTTTGTCACCTCTTGTTGTGATTTTGACTCCTTTTGAAAGGTATGGAAATTTGGGTGTCTAAATGATAATTAGGAATCCTCATAGTCCCCAAGGGGTGCATCGAGTATGATTTCATCCATTTAAGGCTATCCATGGGGTGCACAGATACTTTCTAGACCTAGAATTAAGTAAGTTCTAGGTTGTTGTGTGATCATGTAGATCCATTTTTGAGTATGTTGATATTCTTAATGGAAGTCCAAATTAGGTATTGGTTAATTGTGTTTGTGTTATTAGTCTTATTAAATATGTTAGATATGCATAAGTGGGTTAGTGCACGCGAACTATGAATATGATGAATTGATAATGGTATGTAAAATGGGAAATATGTTGTAGGGGATTTCATAAGGGGTTTATGAATATGTATAACGGGTTGATATAAGGGAATTATTAAATATGCTTAGTGAACTAGTCATGAGAATGTGAATTGGGATAAATGGGCTAAGTGATGTAAATAGAAATGTGTTAATGGGTTATGGAAAAATATGATTTACCGTGTTGATTTGTTATGGATTATGACTATTATATGTATTGGTTGTGTTTATTTCTAGTATGATTATGTGCGGTGAATGTACGAATAAGAATGTGCAAATGGATTTAGGTGTGGGATAAAGTACTGAATCTTCTCCCATGGGTCGAGTTGGACTGATGCTCTAACTCCACCCACAATTTATGGGTTAGGGAAGGGGATAGAGCACTATTTCCTTAACAGTTGCATTCCACCCTGACTGAGGCTTCGAGGTGTGGATATTATGATGTTGTGATATGTTATCCCTATTGATTTAGGTACTTACTTATCCCCTTATAAAAATGATGAATTCCATGAACCTTATGTGATTGATGATGAACTAGTAATGAAATATATGTAATGATTTGGCACCTTGGTTAGTATAACTAAGTAGATATTGTTAACTAGTGGCTCCCAAATTGTCTTTCCTTTTATTTTTATTTATTTATACTTTCATGCACTATATGTTAGACTGGATATTTGTAGAAAACATTGGTAGTGTCCTACTGAGTTGTACTCACACCCTACTCGGGTCGTCGTTGGGTACCCGAGCAAATTTCATGCTTATAGGTCATGATAAGGGAAAGGGCCATATGCTTGGGAGTTGAGTTGGACATGGGAAATGCATGGATGAGGAACCCGACTTAAAGTGAGGAACATTTTTGGAATTCTGCTATTTGTCTTCATTTTGGGGTTTTTTTCACTTGTCATTGTATCATGATATAACATATTTACTATTGATTATGGTTTGTACCCAGTTGGAAAATGGTTATTTATGGTTTTTCATTGATTATATCATGTTATATCTATTGTTTAAATGTTTTATGCTATGGGTTACTTTGGAAAGAGGGTATAGTCTCCCTATGTGACAAATATAGACCCTCGCTACAAGTTAGCTACCTTTGTCATACAGAGAGGCACACTTGAGGTCATGTGACGACCCGACTTAGGGTACCGATTTAGTGGAACCTAGGCCCAGGAAATTAAAAAGTGGTATCATAGGTGGTCTTTTTATATGACTTACTATTTTTTAATGGTAGATAAGAGGTTATAAAGGTTTCGGTCTATGGTAATGATATCATTCTTGGGAGTATCTAACCCAATTACGGGGGAAAACCCAAGTCACCCAGGGTTGGAATTGTTTTTCTTGTTGTGTGTTGTTACATTTGATGATATTTCACTATTGGGTGGTGCACATGTGGTGTGATGTGACTATTTTATGATATTTTTATTATGTCTAGAATGTCATGAGGTTTCACATTCATGCATCACTCTAGGAACCTATGTAAATAAGTGACATGCAACATAGTAGGCACACACACATGGGATGGGTGTGTGGGACATAGAGGGTAGAATACATTTGAATTTCTTAAAAGTGGTGATAATTGTGTTTAACAAAACAATACAAATGGGTTAAAAAGAGGAGAAAAATGTTAAAAAATAATTAAGTAATTATGCTTGATAAAGGGTGGTATGTGAAACTAAATGTTATTGGAGTAAGTTGTGATGTGAGAATAGTTTTGAAATGGTGTAGAAGGTAAGTCTTGTAGTCATGTGAGTTAGTTACCTCATGTTAGCCATGACCTTGGTAGGGATGGTTGAGGGTAGTGTTCCGGGTATGACCAGACTGGT
The DNA here is from genome assembly GCA_963277665.1 of Viscum album. NCBI lineage: Eukaryota > Viridiplantae > Streptophyta > Magnoliopsida > Santalales > Viscaceae > Viscum > Viscum album. Next base: position 2,083,151,809 of record OY728122.1, on the reverse strand, counting down.
TTGGGTGGTGTATGTGAAATGGTTAGTTGGTGGCTAGTGAATATCCTTCCTTTATATTTGTATAAGCTTTATGATTTTTGTTCTAAATCTTGTGTTTGAAACTGTAGAGAAATGCCTCAATGAAGACGTTTTCCGGTTGGGAGATATGAGGACGTTGCTAAGAATACTCCCCAAATAGTGGAGCAAGAGGATTTAGTGGTTAAAGATAATAGGAAAGAGAAGTTCCATGAGAATATTGCTCATTTTATACAAATGATGGAATGGGACCCAGGGTAGGTTTTGTCGAGTACGTTCGAGCTGACCAAGGAGTTTCATCTGCATCACCCTCCGAACTTTACCAGAGAGGGTGGTCCATATGCAGTAGAGTTTTAGATAGAGTCTATATAGACTATTATTGATCATCTAGAGACTCTTCTTGAGAAGCGAGTCAAGTTAACATCCTACATGTTAAGAGGAAAGGCCATGCATTGGTGGGATATTATGGTTCAGATGGAGCAGGTTGAAGGAATGGAATGGAAGGATTTCTAGGAAACTTTTTTGGAAGATTACTACCTAGAAACCTTGAGGTATGAGAAGGCTGTAGATTCTATGAGTTTGACTCAGGTGTTGTGTCAGTGATGGATTATTCTCATCATTTCAATGACTTGAACCGATTCATCCCCATGATGGATAGAGACGAGGTGACGACGGAAAAATGATTTTAGGATGGTATTAGGCATGAAATTAGGTCCCAGGTGAACATATTCCATCAGAAGAGGTTTGTTGAGGTAGTGGACCAAGACCTTATATTAGAAGGGTACCTAATGGGAGCTTTAGGAGGAGGATTTTTTGTGCCAATTGGGTGGACATATGGTACAACCTATGAGGTAAGGAAGCATCGTTTTGGAAGTTTACAACAAGGAGAAAGTTCCTAGAATAGTCAAAATAGAGGGTTAGCTTCTCAAGGTATTGATCAGGTGTTCTATTACCAATGTGGTAGGCCGGGGAACATTCAGAGTCAGTGTCCCTGACCACCAGTCTAGTGTCAATCCTATGGAAGGTTGGGACATATATAAATGTTATATAAGAAACCTTGATAGTCGGGTATATATGGGAGTCAGAGGTAGATGTTGAGTGTGGATAAGGGATTAATCACCTCATATCAGGCAGGTTTTTAGAGTTCCACTAGACTTACTAGTAGGGGTGGTTGACGTGGAACTTTAGGACGAGACCAACCATTCTAGCTGGTCAGTTAAGTGTAGGGTACTCAGGCTGGATACCAGGGTAGAGGGATAGGCCATATTCATGTAGTTCGGTCTACACCTGTAGGTGGTGAGGCTAGACCTTATACCATTCAAGGTACGATTCTTGTATCTTCCACACTTGCAAATGCTCTATTTGACACAGTTTCCACACAGTCTTTTATCTCTACATAGTTTTTGGTTTTTTTGAACCTACCTATGGAACATGTTTGTGGGGATATATTGATTAATACTCTATTAGGAGTGTGAGTTGAGGATATCAGACATTGTAGAGGTTATGCCTTATAGGTTGGTGGTTATCATTTTTTTGTGGAACCTATTTGTCCTCGAGATATCAGGTTTTGACCTGATCTTGGGTATGGATTGACTAGTGTTGTATCAATCCCATATCGATTGTTACCTTTATAGGGTAACATTTACGTCTCTAGATAGAGGAACTTATGTCTTTCATGGTGAGTGGGATATACGAGCAGGCCACATAGGGCTAATTTTTCAGCAGTTGGGAGAACTCACAACCCAAGTGGCATGCCTTATTCTTGATTATGGAGAGGTGGAGAGACATGCATTTCCCCTTGTGGTGGATCAGTTTTAGGATTTTTTTCCTAATGATTTCTCAATACTACCACCCAAAAGGGATGTGGAGTTCACAATCGAGTTACTGCCATGGGAGGAACCCATTTCTATACCACCATATCGAATGGTGTCAGGAGAACTCCAAGATCTTAAGGCTCAACTGGAAGTATTGAAGTAAAAGGGATTCATTTAACCCAGTACGTCTCCATGGGGATTATCTATGATATTTTCTAAGAAGGCTGATGGGTTGTTGAGGTTATGTTTCGATTACAGGAAGTTGAATCAGATGAAGATTAAGAATCAATACCCACTTACCAGAATTGATGACCTTTTTGACCAAATTAGGGGTACCTCAATGTTCTACAAGATCAATTTGAGACTAGGATACCATCAGTTGAGGGTGATACCTTCTGACATACCACAAATAACTTTCTAGAGTAGGTACAGATTGTATGAATTTTGGTGATTCCATTAGGGTTGACTAGTGAAACAGTTGTGTTTATGACACTAAGGAATTAGATATTTCACCCCTATCTAGATCAGTTCATGGTTGTCTTTTTTGATGAAATCTTAGTGTGCTCACAAACTCTTGTAGATCAGTCCAAACATCTTGAAATCGTCTTAAGTACACTAAGAGATCATAGGATTTACACCAAGATATAAAATTTTCAATTTTGAATTGATAAAGTGCATTTATTATGGAATATAATTTCTGATTCAAGTGTGTCGGTGGATCCAGAGAAGGTGCAGGCTGTGGTGTCTTGGTATTAGCCTAAGAATTTTTTTGATGTTCTAAGTTTTCTGGGTTTGGTTGGTTATTACTAGAGATTCATTAGGGATTTTTCCTATTTGGAATCACCACTCTCAATCTTAACTAATAAGTGTGTTAATTATGAGTGGTCAGAGGTGTTAAAAAACTTCTTTTCAAGAATTGAAGTTGCAGTTGACTAGCGCACCAATTTTGATTTTACCTAAACCAGTTAAGAGGTACACCATGTTCTATAATGCATTTAGTATGAGACTCAGGGTAGTGTTGATTTAGGATGATCGGGTTGTAGCTTATGGATCAAGACAGTTGAGGCCCCATGAAAGAAATTACCCTACCCATGATCTTGAGCTATCTTTTGTAGTTTATGACTTAAATTGTTGGAAGCACTTCTTGTTGGGAGAGAAGTTCTCAATGTTTACCGATCATAAAAGTCTTAAGTATATCTTATCTCAGTGGGATTTGAATCTTTAGTAGTGATGGTGGGTCGATTACTTGTAATCCTTTGATTTTGAGTTGGTTTACACAATGGGAAAAAGTAATTGTATTACAGATTCTATGAGCCAGAAGAATCAGAATCAGGTAGTTCAGGAATCCAACTATAAATGGAAAATGGTGGATTTGTTTACTAAGATTCACTTGGAAGTGTAGGATGGGTATGGAAAAATGATACTTTCATCTATAAAGATTTTGTTTATGATTTTTATCTGGTTCAAGGAAAGCCATCTAGAATATTTAGAGTGTTTTTCCATAAAGGAAACTCTTAAAGGTGGAGAGTCACATTGTAGTTGTTCTATTGGTGCTGATGGATTCGTCTATGTTTAGGTCTGTGTTGTGGTATGGCAGGTGTGTGTGAGGAGTTGATGCATGAGTTCCATGCATCTAAGTGGGTAGTACATCCTTTCTTGACTAAAATGTATCGTGATCTTCATCAGAAGTATTGGTGGCCGATAATGAAGAAAGAAGTCATAGGTTTTGTTGTGTGATTCCTTACCTGCCAATAGGTGAAGGCTGAGCTTCAGCGTCTAGGTGGGTTGTTGTAGCCATTACCTGTTCTGTAGTGGAAGTGGAATGACATAATGATGGACTTCATAGTGGGTATTCCAAATAATCCTAACAAGAATGATTCAATATGGGTTGTTGTGGATTAGTTGACTAAAGAGGCTCATTTATTACTGATCTAGAGAAACATATATAATCGACCAGTTGGGTGAGTTATATGTTTGGGAGATAGTGCGACTGTATGGTGTGCCGTGAACTATAGTTTCAGATCATGATTTGTGTTTCAAATCGTGCTTCTATAAGTGGATACATAAGGCTCTTGGTACTCAAGTTTTTTTGAGTACATCTTATCACCTGCAGATGGATGGGAAGTCAGAGCACACAATTCAGGTATTGGAGGAAATGTTGAGATCTTTTGTTCTGGATTTTAGTGGTTAATGGGAAAAAAACTTTCTTCTTGTTGAGTTTTCTTACAACAACAATTTTTAGGCTATAATTTAGATGCCACCTTTTGAGAAACTCTATAGGAGTCCATGTAGATCTTCATTGTGTTGGTCGTAATATGGGGAGTCTGAGTTGTTAAGATTGAGCGTCATGCAAGAGACATCTGAGAAGGTTTAGTTGATTCAGAAGTGGATGGAAATAACACAGAGTAGGAAGAAGTCATATAAAGATAAAAATCATTGACCTCTTGATTTAATGGTAGGTGATAATGTGTTTCTTCAGGTGTCTCTAAGGTTGAGTCACCATAAAATCCAAAAATAGGGAAAGTTAGTGCCCATGAATGTGTGGTTATTTGAGATTGTTGAGAGGATCAGAATAGTGGCTTACTTATTGGCTCTGACTCAATGGTACTATAGGAAGCACAATGTTTTTCATGTTTCACAACTCTGGTAGTATCAACCTAATCCATCTCATGTGATAAATGTTAATGATGTTGATCTTGAGCTAGATGCGTCCATTGAGGAGCATACTATTCATATTGTGGATCATAGTGAGAAGGAATTCTGGGGCATTTTTGTGCCTTTGGTTCATGTTCTATGGTGGTATGTAAATGTTTAAGAAGAAAATTGAGAGCGAGAATCAAATATATAGGCTCAGTGGCCCGATCTCCTTTCTTTGGAAACCCAATTATGCTCGAAAGAGTGGTTCGAGGAAGAGCCATCCTAAGGTGGGTAGGTTATAAGATCCTAGATTATTCATAAGGTATGTCTGTTTATGTTTCAATTTAAGTCCCTTATTTTGGTTAAATAAGTGTTTCCACTTGTTCATGAGAATTCTTGGGGGTGTTCCGGGGGTCTAGGACATGAAAGAGGAGAAAAAAGGAGTTTTTTGGGAATGTTTCACGATTTGTGCACGGTTAGTGCAAACTGTGCAGAGCATTCCAGGTAACCATGATGCCTTGGATAGTGGCTTGCACAAGGTTGTTGCATGGTTAAGATAACCATGTATAATTCCTAGTAAACTGTGCGAAGGGATTATTTTGTGATAGTGGGTTACACACAATTTTCACATGGTTTGGCAAACTGTGTGGGTAAACCATACAACCTAGTAAAGTTCATAGATTTACAAAATTTCCACTTTGGGATTTTAAAGCCTCACTCAGTGTTTTTCTAATTTCTCCTACCTTAAACCCTAGTGAAAAACAAGAGATACCAAGAACTTCCAATTATGAATCTCCATCATCTCTAGGACGTTTGGAGCACTTTTGGTTGCGGATCAAAGCTCTAGGTAAGTCTAATCTCCTACTAGCTTCCTCTTCTCAATTAGGGTTTTTATATTTCTCTCCTATCCATCTGAATTCATAAAACCATTATTTTTTGAGGAAATCTAGGTTAAAGATTTAATATGTGGTTGAATCCTAATCTAATTCCATGTTTGGGAGTGTGTTTGCCAACAGATTTGAGGTAGGTGATCTACAAGTTATATCCCATAGTTTCATTATAGATTTGTGCATGTCTGACCATGTTCTTTGTCACCTATTATTGTGATTTTGAATCATATGGTGAGGTTTGGAAATTTCGGTGTCTAAATGATAAGTAGGAACCCTCATGGTCCCCAAGGGACGCCTTAAGGATGATTTTACCCATTTAAGGCCATCCATGGTGTGCACCGACACTTTCTGGACCAAGCATTAGCTATGTAAGTTCTAGGTTATTGTGTGATCATGTATCTCCCTTATTGAGTATGTTTATATTCTTATTGGAATCCCAAATTAGGTATTGGTTAATTGTGGTTGGGGTATGAGACTTATGAAATATGTTAGATATGCCTAAGCGAGTTAGTGCATATGAACGGTTAATATGCTGAATTGATAATGGTATGTGAAATGGGAAATATGTTGAAGGGGATTTCATAAGTGGTTTATGAATATGTATAATGGGTTGATATAAGTGGATTGTTGAATATGTTTAGTGAGCTAGGCTTGAAAATGGGAATTGGGCTAAATGGGATAAGTGATGTAAATGTAAATGTGTTAATGGGTTATGGAAAAATATGATTTATTGTGTTGATTTTTATGGATTATGATTATTATATGTATTGGTTGTGTTTTTTTGTGGAATGGTTTTGTGTGGTAAATGGATGGATAAGCATGTGTACATGGATTAAGGTGTGGGATAAAGGACTGAGGATCCTCCCGCTGGTCGAGTTGGATTAATGCTCTAACCCCACCCACAATGCACATATTATGGAAGGGGACAGAGCTCTATTCCCCTAAGGGTTTCATTCAACCTGAACTGAGGCTTTGAGGTGAGGATATTGTGATGTTGTGATATGTTATCCATAGTGTGTTAGGGACTTACTTATTCCCTTATACTAACGATTAATTCCATGAAATTTGTGTGATTGATGATGAAATAGTATTGAAAGAGACATAATGATTTGAAACCTTGGTTAGTATAGCTATGTAGAGATTGTTAATTAGTGGCCCCCAAATTGTCTTTTATTTGATTGTTATTTATTTATACATTCATGCACTATCTATTAGACTGGATATTTGTAGATTTCATTGGTGGTGGCCTTCTGAGTTGTACTCACACCCCACTCGGGTCGTCGTTGGGTACCCGAGCAGAATTCATGCTTACAAGTCAGGACAAGGGCAAGGGCCTTATGCTAGGGAGTTGATTTAGACATGGGATATGCATGGATGAGGTCCCCAACATAAAGTAAGTACTGCTTTTGTAATTATTCTATTTTCCTTTATTTTGGTTTTTTGTTCACTTGGCATTGTAGTATAACATGACATATTTACTATTGGTTATGGTTTATACCCAATTGGGGAATGGTTCTTTATTCTTGTTTATTAATTAAATCATGTTATCTCCACTATTTATATGTTTTATTCTATGGATTACTCTATTAAGAGGGTATTGTCTCCCCATGTGACTAATCTAGACCCTCAGTGCTAGTCGGCAACCTCTAGAATATGGGGAGGCGCGCTTGAGGTCATGTGACGACCCGACTTGGGGAACCAATTTAGTGGCACCCAAGTCAGGGATGTTACATCATGAATATTGACACTCAAGATTATTTTTTAGAAATTTGAAGTTTTCATATTGAGGTCCTCTAAAACTTGCTAGAAATTTCGATTCTTGCAATGTGAATGACTTTAAATTTCACACAGTCGATCGGGAAGAGGGTTTGAAAACATAGAATAGTGGTATATTTTTAGTTTTTGGATAACGGGACAATGTAAAGTTAACTAGTATTATCAAATTAAACTACCATAGTAATTTTTAATTTGTTTTATTCAAATTCAATTGGGTCGATATTACTAGGGGTATTAAAATAAATTCCTTGCAATTTAATTATTTTAATTATCTCACTTGATGGATGTTGGTGACCATGAAGTACATGATCTATATATCTTCACATCTCCCCCAAAAATGGTATATTATGTGGAAGATGTTGTGGATGAAATTTGAAGTGTAGTTGTTCAAATAAAATGAAGATACTTGTATGATATGGGTGATGAAGTGGAATATTTGACCACTAACATTGAATCCCTTATAAAAAAAGAAATTTATTTATTTTTCCATCATGATATTGAAAATATTATTATTGAAAGTGTGGATGAAGCTTATAAAGTAATGATGGAGTTGGATAATGTCATGATTGAAGGACAAAATGATTGTATATGCAGTCATCCCTTAACTTATCTAACTAATTATGTTAAATTTTATTCATTTTGGGTATCACGGATTTTTTATCATATTTAAATTGATTTTTATGCATGATTTGTTTAGTTTTGAAAAGGAAAATGTTATATTTGTTTTTATGTGTAGTCATTTATTAACCTATATATGTATATTACGTTTTTCAGTACTCTTCATTTGCTATCATTTATAAATTTATCTTTTTTCCTGAATATTTTGAAATATAGATTCTGAAATTGTTTTTACTTGTTTAAATGATAGGAATTCCAAATAAGAGGTGATTCACTAATTGTAGTTGACTCCCAGTTGACGTTCCCCTAACCATACAGACATCATTAGTGTTACCTGATGATCCATAAATCTCCCTCCTTATAGAATCTGGGACTTCATCCATCTCCCACCCATCAGTGTTTACCACACCATCAATCTCCATCATGTCAGCATCTTCCACACCCTCCATCTCTCTCTTATTAGAGTCTTCCACATCCTCCACCTCCCTCCCATCAACATCAACCACACTGCCTCCTGATTCAGTAAGTTCAAAACCCGATGACTCTACATCTTGGAAAAATTTGTTCACTCCTATTTCTTTATAAGGATATTGGAGGTCAATGGTTACAGGTACAAATTTTAATGTGAATAAATTTATTTTACTTTTTATACTAATAACTATTTTTTTCATAAAAGGTGGAAATAATGTTACCACTAAGACAAATATTAATAGTTCAAATTTGTGTAATTTGAATGTATTGAAGATAGTTTCCCCCTTTAATTATTATGGGGTCCCAATATATGATGTTGTAGGAATATTTGGCTAGATTCCAAGCAAGGATGTGAAGGTAATTGCTCAATAAAAAACATTGGTTGAATAATATCAGAATATTACTGGATGTGTCCCTGGTGAGATTGGGTCGATGGATGGTTTAAGTGAGTAGGTAAATTATACAATTTTATAATCATTTAGTGCACAAACTTTTTTTTGGTTTTAATTTAAAATGTAAATATACAAAATTGTTTAATTTTCAAGAAAATTTTCATACAGGTGTCCGGAGAAAGGAGTGGAAACAGAGTTGGAGACAGAGATGGTGTCGATCTTTGTTCATCGGGTAACGATGAGGATTGAATTTGTATTCAGTGGTGGTGTTGTGTAACTAAAATCATGATATAATAACACCATGATATGGTGATTGAGAAACCATGTTGTGGTTTGAGGTATGGGATATTTGTATTTCTCTTCAATTATATAAAATATATATGCTTGGTTGATTTGTTATGTTTTTCCCAAATTTTACCTTATACTCATCATTATTAGGCTCATTTGGGTTATTTTTTAAATGATTTCATATAAGGTCATCAAATATAGTTCAATTACTTTTTTCCATTCACTTTTAGTGGAGTGAATGGATGGGAATAGTCTTGGGAAGTCAGGAGTTAGTCTATAATTGTTGATGGATGGTGGGAACCTTTTATTAGGGGTTAGTGTTTGGAAGTTATTTTCTTTCATTTATTTCATTGAGACTAATACAAGTAAGTGATGTTGTTATATCTTAATACAGGGGAAGAGTTTGGTTAAATAGAGAAATATGGTGTGTGTGAAATGGATATGTAGAGGTGGTGATGTTGTGAAATGAAGTGTGGGGTTCTATATATATGGTGGGGTTATGTGATCATGCGGTGGAATGTAGAGATGTGGTAATATTATGGAATGTATATACATGTAAACATGAATGAATTAGAAACATGATTAAGTTTTTGATTTTACAAGAACTTATTTTTTATTGATTTTAGTGGTAGATTTTGGTGTTTTTATAAGGCCTTTCATTCATTTTTATTCAATATTGTTTCATGATATTTATAATCCATTGATTTTAGATTTTATTAAGGTTTATTATTTAGTGATTTAATGTTCTTTTTGGTTTGAGAATTATTTTTTAGTTTATACATTTTTATTTATAGTTGATATGGTTAATGAATTGGTATGAGTATCATTTATGGCATTGTGGTTAAGAGTTATTATTTTCCTAGTATTTCATATGTTTGATAGTTTTTAGGTTTGTAAAATTTTCAAGTTTTATTTTTTAAGCAGCAATATATAGCAGCAGTTTAAACCACCGCTATATATGATTAAATATAGTATCAGTTTAAACTAATGCTAAACCCTTGATAATTTTGAGAGATAAAACCACCACTAAAAATTAAAATAATGGTTGCTAAATATTATTCTATGATACTTAGTAGGAACCACTACTAAATGGATGAAACTGATGCTAGTTTGTTTCTGGTGAAAATTTTATCGGTGGTTTACCAAAACCATCATGAAACCATTTGGAAACATTTTAAATCGCCATTAAACTAAAACAACTGTCACTAGTCCCCTAATCTATTGTAGTGTTAATTGATTAACATGTGTGACTCATTAAGAATATATGTAAATATCATTTATACTATTCGAACCATTAAGCTTGGTTCGCTTTCCCTCATTGACATTTACCGATCCTAAAATAATGGCTATTTAATTAAATAAATGGCATTGTATTATTATATGATAAATATAATAAGTATTATATTTTCCAAACTTAAAAACTAATATTTATTAGTATTGTTTAAATCACTTATTCTTTGGAATAACTTGTGATTAAATTATGGAGATCAACCAAATCTAAATTAATATTATTTATTCTAACTTGTTATATTCAATACTTGAATTTAACTATGATTGTGTGTAACACCCCAAGATTTTATGGTATGTCTCTTTTAAATTTAACATCTTTGATAACTTATGTTTTACACAAACCCAAGTTTTAAAACATGATATACTATAAAATATTAACACGACTGTTGGAATAGTAATATGACCATTAGGAATAGTAATCCATCCAATAGAATAGTAACCTCACCCATGAAAGTATAAATAAAATTTAGGTATCTTATGAATTAAAATACTATATAATTATATCATGGAATAAGAAAATAAATGTTTTAAAAATGATAAATTAAGTGTTGGTATTTTTGTAAAATGTAAATGTGTATTTATAATTTTATAATTAATATAATGATTTAAAAGAAAATTTATTTTCAAAAAATAGATTCATAAATTAATATTTTTTTTACTTAAGATAATAATATAATTTTGTAAAACCTTATTTAGTTTTTCAATGTATCATAAAATCAGTAATAATTTTAAAATCAATATTTTTTAATAAATGATGATTTTTAATAAAAATTAAATTTATGATATTTAGAAAATTATTTATATAAAAATGAGTTCATTTTTTATATCTACACATTAAAAAATGGTTAGGGATAATTTTTTTGGATTTTCTTGAAACAGTTGAATTTTTGGTGAATAATGAAATACGGTAATTTATGGTATTTAACTAATACATGCATTATGGAGTCATGAATGATGTATGGATGAGATAAGAAACCCTTGGTTAGAGCTCACAAGTACAAATTACTATATTTTTTCACAAGAATCATCACTCTTTATAGCTTTGAGACAAAATATTAAACAAATGACTAAAATAATCAAAAAACACCCCTCTCCTCCACTATAAATTTCACCCCTCACCACCCATTCTCCTCACACGTTCTAAGCCTTGGATCTTGATTATATTCTACCCAATTCCTCTCCCAAAAATCTTCCCTACGTTTTTTTGTTTCTGGTTTCACCAAAATACCATTTCCAAGTCCCTTAAGGAGGTTCTCAAGGAGATGACACTCAAGAGGTAAAACCTTCTCTCTCTATCTCTATCTTTCAATTTCTTTTTATTTATTATCCTTACATAAACACCCCAATAAAAAGTAAAAATATAAATCCTATATCATATATATACTATAATTTTATTATTTTAATGGTATATCCACCATCAATTCTCTTCTCTCCCCATTTTTTTTCTAAAAATGAAAACATCATCCACGTTATGTCGATTCAGCACCTTCGTGGATGATAATTTTTTATTTTATTGTACCACATAAAGAATGGTTATAAAACCATTAAAATGGTTAAAATAGATTTTAAAATTTATATTACAAATTATTTAGTGTTATGGAATGAGTATATATACATAATATTAATTAATAAAACAAAACTAGTGCGTGATGATCGAAAAAACGCCAAAATAATATAAACAGTTATCATTAACATTTTATCTAAGGAATCATCCACATATCTGGAAAAAATGATATATAAGACCATTTAATATTTTTTAAGTTAATTAATAATATATAATTTCAATTCTATATAAATATTTCCATTTTACATGATCTTTAATACATGTATACAGGTGAACCAATCATTAAAACAAAGGAAACGAACACTTTCAAATAATGAAATTGAATCGTATAACTCATAAATATTTTTATCATAAAAAACTATCTTAGTTCATTTTTGGTTTTATTAAGACAATTATTCTTTTTTCCTCTTTAAAGAATATTTTATATTTTCCCTTAAACCTCATTGAAGTGGCTCATTTATAAAGTTTCTTAAACACTCTTTTTAAATGTTTTCTATTAAGTTGGAAATAAATTATCATGATATATAATTATTTTACCTTCTTAATATCCATTTATTATTTAAATTCATTTTTTCATAGACACTATTATGATACGCTGATTTCTTTATGCCTTATGATATGATTACGATACCCATTTATTTCCATGGGTAACCCTTATGTTAATTTCTTATGATTAATTGAGGTTGAACTCCTATGATACCATATAACATATTTTATTAAATGGTTTATGATCATTTTGACTAGGAATATACTATCTTTATACCATTCACCATATTAATCTAGATATTTTATGATTTTGTTTACTAAATGGGGAAATTATTTACATTTCATATGTTTGTATCAATATGAATTCATATGTTGATTATGTTTCACCCATTTCATATAAGGAATGTATTGGACTTATTAAGTGTCAAGAGAGGCCTCTTATATCCCCTTGATGCATAATTATGTCTCATGAGACAAACTAGTTTAGGTATTGGATGATGTATTACCCGATTATGTATGGTGTCTTGGCCGAAGTTTTGATGGTATGTTTATGATTCCCAACATTATGAATTCCCTCATTATGAGATTAGTTATTGATAATTAATGTTATTATTAAACTATTAGAATATCCATGGTTAATTTTCATTCTTATTTTATTTTTAATATGGTATTATTTGATCATATTTTATTCTTACCATATCATTCTCTAGATTATGTTTTAATGGAATGTATTTTTAGTTATTAATCTTGCCTTATTATTTATGTCTTCTTATGTTGTATTTCTTTCCCTTACTAAGAATCTGATATCTCCCCTTTCTTATGTTTTATTTTTCCCCAGGATTCCAAGATATATATTATCACTTACATGCAGGGATAATCTAAGAAAATAAGGATGTTTCCAAAGGAGTTTCTATGTTGTATTTCTTTTTAAGACGTAATTTAAAACTTATGTTTGTATCTGATTTTATAATGCTACTATAATATTCTATCCTTTTTGATAAAAATGATTGTTCACAGTACCAATATAATAAATTAAGGCACCAGATCCGATATGCTAGGGTCCAGGTCTTTACATTTGGTATTTTATAAAGTTTAGTATAAATTTTGGAAACTAGATTTAGGAAAAAATATATTAGGAAAATATAACCCTATAATTGAATTTCAGAATATTTACAAGGTAACCAAGCATTTTATTTAGAGATTAGTTATAATTTAAGTGTTTCAATAGTTTTAAAATTTCATAATATAATCTAGGGTATTCTATTATTTAGAAATGACACCTAGTGGAAGGAGTGGAAACCGTATCAAGGCACGTATTCCATGTCGGGATTACCCTACTATGCAAGATAATGATGTTGGAGCAAGAGATGAAACTAGAGATGAACAACTTATAACTATACTAGGACAATTGACTCAGGTTATGAGCAATAACCTTACTCACATGGAACAGCCTGATCCAAAACGTGGTGTAACTATGTCAGACCACTTCATGTAACAATAACCTCTATAATTCAATGGGACCAAAAACCCATTTTTAGCTGAGAAATGGATAAGTTCCTTAGAGAAGATATTTCACTCTTTGGTAAGTAAAAAAAGGGATAAGGTTATCATGTAATTTTATCATCTCTCAGGAGATATAGATCAATAGTGGTCCTTAATTCAAAACAAAAAGGAGGAATAAATTTAAAATATGACATGGAAGTATTTTAAGGAACTGTTTTTGGAAAAATATTTTCCTAGAGAATTATGAGATGATATAGAGTGGAAATTATTCTGTCTAAGACAAAAATAGGATGAAGATGTTTCTAATTATGAATAAAACTTTATAAGGTTATCAAGTCATGTCGTAGACTACATATGTAATCCATGGAGAAATATTGATCGTTTCTTTGATGGTTTCCAAACCATATTTATTGGAAATGATAAAACATTATTGTTTTTATGATGAGAATTTTCAAAAGAAAATTAAATATGTGAATGATGGGAAATTGGTAGACTTCATATATGAAGATGACATTTTGAAATTTGGGAAGAGACTTTGTGTTCCCTCTATACTTGATCTAAAAATGGAATTATTGTATGATGCACATGAATTTATCTATACACCCTAATATTAGTAATATGTATAGATATTTGAAGGAACATTTTTTGGTGGGATAATATGAAGTATTAAATTGTTGATTATGTATCAAGATGTTTAGTTTTTCAATTGGTGAAGGCTTAAATACAACATCCTAGAGGAGCCATGCAACTTATACCTATTCATATATGGGAATGTTATTACATTTCTATGGATTTTTTCATTGGATTACCAAAGAATCTAAGAAATAATGATGGAATATGGGTAATTGTTGATCAACTTACCAAATCCTCACATTTTATTATTATAAAGGAGAATTTACCACTAGAATGCATTGTAAGACTCTATAATAATGAAGTTGAAAGACTTCATGGAGCACATATTTCAATTGTGTCTGATCATGATCCATGATTTACATCAAAATTCTAGAAAATTCTTGAGAAGACTTTGCATACTGAGCCTCATTTGAGCACTTCTTATCAAACTCAACCAGATGGACAGTCTAAAAGGATTATCCAAACTTTATAATACATGATGATATCATGCTCAATTGAATTTCAAGGTATGAGGGATCAGTATTTACCTTTAGTAGAGTTTTACTAAAACAATAGTTTCCATTCAAGTATTCAAATGGAACCATATGAAGCATTAAATGAAAAGAGATTTCATACACTAACTTTTTGGGATGAAGTTAGTGAAAGGAATATTATTGATCAGAACTTATTGAAGAGACAAAAACAAAGGTAAATACTATTCAGTATCATATCAAATCTGCTCAAAGTAGGCAAAATATCCATGCTGATAAATAGATGAAAGATTTGGAGTTTCAAGTGGGAGATCATATCTTGTTGAAGGTATCACCATGGAAGGGTTTTATAATATTTGGAAATAAATGGAAACTAATCCCCAAATACATTTTTCCTTTTTAAATTTTGGATATAATAAGATTTTTGAATTATCATTTGGAAATTACACCTATACTTTCTAATGTACATGATGTGTTCCACATCTCTTTTTTAAGGATGTACATTCCAGACCCAACATAAGTTCTCAATTATAAACGAATAGAATTGGAACCTAAATTATCTTACTGTGACGAGACTATCCATATTCTAGAGACTATAGAATATGTGTTTATGAATCATAAGACTCAAAAAGTAAGGTACTTTGGAAAAATCATAAAATTGAAGAGGCGTCATGGGAACCATAGGAAATTATGAAGAAGAACTACCCAAGTATTTTTATTAGGTGAAATTCTAGAAATTTCGAGGAATTTTTTTTAATGGTTGGGAGAATGTGACACCCCAATATTTTATGGTATGTATCTTTTAAATTTAATATATTTGATAGCTTATGTTGTACACAAACCCAAGTTTAAAACCACGATATACTAAAAAATATTAACATTATCATTGGAATGTAATGTGACCATTAGGAATAGTAATCTTACCAATAGGATAACAAACTCAACCATGAAATTATAAATATAATTTAGGTATCTTATGAATGAAAATATAATATACTCGTATCATGGAATAAGAAAATAAATGTTTTAAAAATGGTAAATTAAGTGTTGATATTTTTGTGAAATGTAAATGTATATTTACAATTTTATAATTAATATAATTATTTAAAATAAAACTAATTTTCCCAAAAAATATTAATAAATTAATATTTTTTTGTCTTATGATTATAAGATAATTCTATTATACCTTAATTAATTTTTCAAAGTGTTATAAAATTCGTTCTAATTTTAAAATCGATATTTTTCAAATAAATGATAATTTTAATTAAAAATTAAATTTCTCATATTTAGAAAATTATTTTCATAAAATATAATTCATTTTTGAAATCTATATGTTGAAAAATGTTTAGGGTTAATTTTTTGTATTTTTCTGAAATAGTTGAATTTTTGTGAATAGTGAATTATGGTAATTTACGGTATTTAACAAATACATGAATTATTGATTCATGGATGATGTATAGATGAGGTAATCACCAATTGGTTAGAACTCACATGAACTAGTTACTATATTTAGTAATAAGAATCATCACTATTGATATTCTTGATCCAAAATATTAAATAAATGAATAAAATAATAAAAAAACACTCATCTCCTCCACTATAAATACCACCCTCCCCACCCATTCTCCTAAAAACTTATAAACCTTTTATATTGCTTATATTATACCCAATTACTCTCCCAAACCTCTTACCAATGTTATGGTCCTACTAGTCTCACCAAAAGACCATTTCCAAGTCCCTCAAGGAGGTTCTCAAAGAGACGACACTCAACAGGTAAAACCTTCTCTCTCTCTCTCTTTCAAATTATTTTATTTTCTTATTCTCCCGTAAAATCCCATGACCAAAATAACATGATAACTACAGTATCATATATATACTATAATTTTATTATGTTAACGGTATATCCACCATCAATTCTCTTATCTTCCCCGTTTTGTTCTAAAAATGAAAAAATTTTCCGTGAGGTGTCGATTCACCACCTTCATGGATGATGATTTTTCATTTTCTAAATACCTCATTAAAGTGTGGTAAAAAAAATCATTATAATGGTTAAAAAGATTTTAAAATTTATATTAAAACTTATTTAGTGTTCTATAACCAGTATATATACATCATATTAATTAATAAAACAAAAATAGTGTGTGATGATCGAAAAAACGCCAAAATAATCTAAATAGTTTTCATTAACGTTTTATCTAATGAACTATCCTCATATCTGGAAAAAAAGATATATAAGGCCATTTAATATTTTATAATTTCATTAATAACATATAGTTTCAATTCTTGATAACTATTCCCATTTTACATGATCTTTCACGCATGTATACAAGTGAACCAATCATGAAAACTAAGGAAATAGACACTCCCAAATGTTGAAATTGAATCATATAACTCATAAAAAGGCCATAAATAAACTTATGATAAACCAAATAAATGTTCAAGAGGTTCTTAATTACATTTTTAATGAAAATAATTTTATTATCCAGGATATTAAGTGCAAGTGTAGAACACTTTTGAACATAAGGCAAGGGTTTCTTTCTGAACGCCCATTTTTCCTTCACGTTATGATTTCTCTCTATTTACCCTAATGTAATTCTAAATTATTATTATTTAATACTCCTAAATTCTATGTTTATGTTAAAAATATATGTACCTATCTCAATTATTATTTCTTTTATGGGGGAAATACGTGTTTTATATGGTTCCTTTTTTCAATTCCTCCCGCCAAGCAAGCCTGATTAAAGGAAATTTTCCAATTGTTTACCCAGTTTCAAGCACTCTCCATAATTTGTTTTAATACACCAATATTTTTATAAAATAAATCTTTTTATTATGAAAAAATATCTTATTTTATTTTTAGTTTTATATAAATAATTATTCCTTTGTCCGCTTTAAAGAATAATTTATATTTTCCCTTAAACCGCTCTGAAGTGGATCATTTCTAAAGTTTCATAAACACTCTTTTTACATGTTTTAAATTAAGTTGGACATAAATTATAATGATATATTCCTATTTTAACTTATTAATTTCCATGATTTAAATTCATTCTTTCATGTACACCATTAAGATATGCCGATTTTTTATGCCTTATGACATGATTACAATATCTATTTATTTACATGGGTAACCCTTCTGTTAAATTCTTATGCTTGATTGAGGTTGATCTCCTATGATACCACATAAATTTTTTTATTTAATGGTTTATGATCATTTTTAATACTTATTTACCATATTTATACCATTCACCATATTACACTGGATAGTTTATGATTATGTTTACTGATTGGAGAAATTATTTACATTTCACATGCTAGTTTCAATATGAATGTATATATTGATTATGTTTCAACCCTTTCATATAAGGAATTAATTGGACTTATTAATTTTCATGTGGGGCCTACTATATCCCCTAAATTAATTTATAGGTCTTATGAGACAAACTGGTTTGGGTATTTGCTTATGTCTTACCCGATTATGTATGATGTCTTGGTTGAAGCCTTGACGATATGTTTATAACGTTCTACATTATGAATTCACTCACTATGAGATTAGTTATTGATAATCCATGTTATTATTCAAATATTATAATATCCATGGTTAATTTTCATTCTTATTTGATTATTTATATGACATTATTTGTCCATATTTTATTCTTACCATATTACGCTAAAGATTATATTTTAATAACATGTATTTATAGTTATTCACCGTGACTTATTATTTATGTTTTCTTCCAATGTATTTTTTACCCTTAAGGAGCATATGATCTCATGCATTTTTTATGTTTTAT
Source organism: Viscum album (assembly GCA_963277665.1). NCBI lineage: Eukaryota > Viridiplantae > Streptophyta > Magnoliopsida > Santalales > Viscaceae > Viscum > Viscum album. The sequence continues at coordinate 2,083,133,171 of OY728122.1, read as the reverse complement.
TTTTCCCTAGGATTCCAATATGTATATTATGACTGACATGCAGGGATAATATAGGAGGATAAAGATGTTTCTAAAGGATTTTCTATTTTGTATTTATTTTTAATATGTAATGTAATACTTTTGTTTGTATCTAGTTTTCCAAATCTACTAAACTATTCAGTCCTTTTGTATGTGAACACTTTTTCATATTAAAAATGTAATAAAGTAATCCACTGTCTCTAGGATGCTAGGGTAGGGGTATTTACATTTCATAAACACTTAGCGTGTGTCCCTCTAGGCCTCTTTCTCAGTGGCATTAAGCATAACCACCTAAATTACAAGGTTATAATCTAGAAAAAAACCAAGTATTCCATAGATAAATAAGTTAACTTCATAATGATTTCAAACATCTTATGAATTTTTACCATATAGTATAATCCCTTTATCTCAATATTTCAAATTAAGCAGGTTGTATGCGGGTGTCATAAACCTATATGCTTTATGCCTCTTTCTTTGAATTTACAAAAATGAAATTTCCCATAAAACACTATGTCCATGGATTTATTCAGGTGGTTTCATTCCAATAAAAGGGACCAATATATTGACTTTATTCAAGGGATAAAATGGATAAATCCTTTCTTACATTATCCATTAATGTTATATCAATCGTACCCAACGTATCTTACTTCACCATGAACGTATGTCATAACCATTTTTATCAATACATCTAAGTACATGAGTCATAATATAAATTAATGATAATATTAAAGTCTAAATACCGCTACACATATCTACAAATAAGAACATCCAATAACACATATAAATATGGATTTCTTATTGATGAGCCTATTCTCATAACCTCCTATCTTAGATATTACTAAGGGAAAACATCACGAGAAAGTGTATGAATATCTTATGATCCTCCTACCCATGATAGTATGTATCTCTTTTTCCCTATTATAAAATATCATCTGACAATATAAAAAGGTTTAAGAATGACGTTGTGACACCTCTAGGTTATCATCATAGCAGGGAACTACTATGACCATTCAGCATGACATATATTCAAAGACATTATCATATAAAAATATTATATAGAAAAATAATCTTGACTTGATAATAAAAATTATTTAATAAGAAATTTTTTTAATCAAGTACCAAACAAGTTGGTTCTTAGGTACTAACTCCAATAGACTCCCACTTACACTAGAGCCAACTAATAACGACTTTTTGTCCACTAGCTATCACCTGATACTCATGATTCTACTGAGATAGAGCCTCTGTTAAGGGGTCCATCAAATTTTCCTCTATGGATACTCTTCTCACAACAACTTTAACTCATTGAAAAAAATACCTCAAGAGATGAAACTTCCAAATTATTTTTTTTCCTTTAGTGTGACCTTGTCTCTTTGGAGAGATACACCACTACAGTGTTATCATAGTAAAATGTGATTGAATTTTTACTCATAGGTATCACATTAATCTCCTGGAAAAAGTTGTGAATCTATAATATTTTCTTTGTTGTTTCAAAAGTCACAATATACTCTAACTATGATTTTGAATCAATGACAATTGGATTCTTTGAACTCTTTCATCTGAAAAATCTTCCATTGAGACAAAAGACATATCTAGAAGACAACTTTAGAACATTAGAATCTATCTAAAAACTATAATTCATACAACCCATGATGACTAGTTCTTAATCTCCTTTATACACCAAGAACATATCCATAGTATGCCTCAAATACTTAAGAATATCCTTAATAATAGAAAAATGTTGTTCACCAAGATCTACTTGATATCTGAATACCATTCTTAAATCATGGGTAACATTAAGCCTCATACAAAACATGGTATACATGATAGATCCTATCATAGAAGCGTATGACATCGTACTCATTCTCTATATTTCCTCTTTTTCTCGAGGAAACTTTTTATTAGAAATATTTATACCATGTGAAACTAGAACCAATACCCTCCTAGATTATTCCATACTGAACCTCTTCAGAAATTGGTCAATTTATGTTCCTTCAATTATTCTAATCAGCCGCTTGGATCTATCTTGCATGATCTTTATCCCTAGAATATAGAATATTTCACCTACATATTTCATGGAGAATCACTTTATCAACCATTCCTTAACCTTTTATAAGTATTTTATATTGTTTCCAAATAGTAAAATGTCACTGAGATATACTACTATGGAAAAAATCATACTCACACTAAACCACTTGTAAACAAATGGATCACATTCATTCTTAATGAAACCAAATTCTTCTATGTCTTTTTTCAAATTTAATGCTCCATGACCTAGATGATTAATTTAATCCATAAATGGATCTTTGTAACTTGCATACCTTTTTGGAATTTTCAAGAGCCAAAAACCCTTCTAGTTGTGTCATATATACATCCTGTTGAAGGTTCCTATTAAGGAATGTAGTTTTGATATCAATTTTTTGAAATCTCATAGTCATGTTATGCTGTCATGGAAAGCAATATTCTGAAATATTTAAACATTGAAGCTATAGAAGAGGTTTTATCATAGTCAATATCTTGATGTTGTCTAAATCCTCTAGCCACTAGCCTTGCTTTATAGGTATTTAATCTACCTTCCATGCCTAGTTTTCTCTTGAATAATCATTTAAACCCAACATACTTTACATAAATTGGAGGGGCAATGAGAAACCAAACTTGGTTTTGATACATGGAATCTATATTAGAATTCATGGATTCTTTCCATCTTGTAGCTTTCGGGCTCTATAATGATTTCTTATAGGAGATATGATCATTATTGTAAACCAATAATGAGTAACTATCATTAGTGACTTAAAACCATATCTATATGGATATCTTAACTCTCATTCACTCAAACATAGAACTTGTGTTTTAGGAACAATGTATTATATAGGTACTTTTGGGATTTTTCCATTTTTTTTATCTTTAGCATCAACTTCATAGAAGTTAATATTTCTCCCACCATCCTCCTTGAATATATTCTACATCTCAATAAAGTCAACATGTATTACAACAATTAATTTCTTGTTTAAAGTTTTGTAAAGATTTTATCCCCTTGTTTCCTTGAGATTTCCTATAAAGAAACATTTCATTTGACATGGTTCTAGTTTGTTTCTTGAGCTATCCATAACAAATGCCTCTCAACCCCATGCATGAACATGTGAAAAATGGTTTCTTTCTACTCTATAACTTGAAGGGAATACCATTTTTTTCTTTAGTTGGTACTTGGTTTAGTAATTATATTTTTGTCTATAATTCATATCCCTAAAAGGGTAATAGAGGGATTATGTGACTCATCATCAACCTTACCTTGTCCAATAAGGAATGGTTCCTCCTTTAACTAACACCATTTCAATGTGGTGTATAAGGCAGAGTGATTTGAGATAAAATCCTACACTCCTATATAAATTTAATAAAGTCTTGGTTAATATATTCACCACCCCAATCTGATTAGAGGTTCTTTATCTTATTACCAATATAATTCTCAACCTCGTTATTGAACTCTTTGAACATCTCAAAGGATTTATACTTGTACCACATTAAGTATATATAACAATAGTAAATGTTATAAAGGATGATTATGCACCTCTATACTCTACTTGAAAAGGTCCACACACATCAGTGTGTACCAAAACTAAAATCTTTGTGGCCCTTTCACCCTGACCACTAAATGGAGGCTTGGTCATCTTACCTTGTAAATAAGCATGAAACCTTTCATGTGGATTTAGATCAAAAGAGTCTAAATAACCATCTTGACATAGATTTTTCAAATGAATCTCGTTTATGTGACCAATAATGTGATTCCATAACCGAGTGTTATATAATCCACACATGTTAGTTTCATCAACTATTTCTAATATTTGGTTTTTGTAATTTAATACATAAATATCGTTATTCAGTTGTGTCATACTATAACATATGACATATTTATAAAAGTAACAATATTTATTTACAAAGGTGAAAATAAATCCATCCATATCTAAACAAGAAATGAAAATAATGTTCGTTTTAATACTAGGAACAAAATAACAGTTCTTTAAAACCAAAATCAATTCCATCGAAAATGTGAGATTGTAGACTCCAATGACTTGAGCGGTCATCCTCACTCCATTGGAAACTCATAGATCCACCTCATCTTTGGTAATGTTTCAAAATATACTTGGTTCCTATATTTGGATACAAATATGACTACCATATTTAGTATCTAATACCCAACTTGTATATTTGGAAAGATTCTACTCAATAATGAATGCACTTGAATATTACCCTTGCTTTTTTGTTTGGGTTCAATTCCTCTTCCATTGGCCCAACTTTCCACATGAAAAATTTCATGACTCGTCCCCCATGGACCGTACCTTAACTAACTCAAGATTGCCTTCCATAGTCCAGGGGATGGTGACTATTACCAAAAAGGCATATCCCAAAAAGAGAAGGCATTGCCTTTAAACCTGTACACACATAGACAAGGAAAACTTCACAAAGCTAACCAAAAAGGAAAGAAAAGTAATATAACCACCAAAAAGTACCACCACTAAGAGTAAAGTGTGTGAACTGAAAGTAAAGATGCCAGAATACAATCCCAACTGAAAGGAAAATACATCAAAAGAAGTACAGGATTCGAAGGTAATCTACCAAGGGTCTTACCTAAAGGGTAGGTACAACTCTATGTTAGATGTCACTGTAACACACCACATCTATAGATCCACCTTTGAGAACCATCTAGTCCAGGATCCCCAAAGTCCTAGTCAAAGATGCTCATCATCTTCGCAAGACACAACAGGTGCGGGTGTAACCTGTGTAGGGGTGAGTATAACAATACTCATTAGGGTCCCTAAGAACCCCGAAGGTCTCTTAGTAATCCACAAAGGAAAAAACCATAAAGGAAATACCACAGAGGAAATACCACCAAGAAATATCTCAAACACATGTCACTGAGTAAAAGACACAGCTCACAACAGGTATAACTCAAGTACACAAGTAAGGATGAATAGTCATAGAGATAGATCATCTTATTCTATTGAGAGGATCTGATGTTGATTCACATAGGGTCGCTAGGTGATGACCCACACAAGTTCGCTAGATGCTGACCAACAAAGGATCACTAGGTGCTGACCCACACAGGATCGCTAGGTGCTGACCCACACCGGATTGCTAGGTGCTTACCCACATAGCCCTAATGGACCGAAGGCCTTCTTTTTTATTGATTTTTGATAACCCCCATTTCAAGGGATGAGGGGGAACCCTTACAAGTCATATAGGCTTCACTACTAGAAATTCATCCTATACCAACGCCTCTATCCCATCGGTTTATAGAAACCATTGGGATAGGATTCATATACTAACGGTTTGTTGAAAACCGTTGGTATAGGAAGTTTTAGACTGTATTTTCCCAATAGTTTGAAGAATCGTTGGGATAGGCATAGTTTTCCCAATGGTTTTTTGAAACTGTTGGTATAGTGGAGAGTGTACCCCCCTTATGCCAATAGTTCATTGAAACTATTGGGATATATTTGATAATATATCCAAATGGTTTTTAAAAACCATTGGGACAAAATGCCACAAATGCATCACGCGATTCTAATCTTGATCCACCCACATTGCACCCTAAACGAGACCTCCATTATTCCAGTGTGCAAACCCTTATTCCTAGAAACTCATTTTTTGTTCTTCCACATCAGATCTTTAAGTTATAACTCAATTTTATGTTTTACCTCCATTTATTCCATTTTTCATTCGAATTTCTTTGAAGATGTGGTTGTTTTTTGTTTTTTGTTTTGATTATCCCTAAACGGCAACTCCCCTATTTTTTGAGAACCCTTTTTCCCAACCTGTGATTCATCCTTGATTTAAGTAAGTGTTTGTTCTTCCACATTTAACAGATGAAAACACAGTGTATCCTATATCCCCTAACATAACACATGATTCCTCTAGTATAATATCTATTCAAATGATGATTCCTCCAGTTTAGAAATTTTTATCTATGGAATTTTATGTCATTTAATAGAGTTCCTTTGCACATCATTCCACTGCATAGAGTTCCTTTTAGGTGTTATATTGAGACCCTTTTGATTAGAAGCATGGTTTATGCCTTATAGTGATATTTTAGTGATGTCCTATTATATTGATCCAACATGGCAGTGAGTTCTTAAATGGTAGGGAGACCTACTATGGGTCTCCATTTCATAATTTATTTTTTTCAAGGGAATGGGAGGGGGGCTGTGCAGTGGGAGGGGGTTTGGCTGGGGGGGTTGTGCAGTGGGAGGGGGATGTGGAGGGGGGGTACATTGGGAATGGGGGGCTGTATAGTTTGAGGGGGGATGTGCGGTGGGGGGTTGTGCAATGTGGGGGGTGGGGCGGCATGGGGGAGGTGGGGGAGGGGGATGTATGGTGGGAGGGGGTTGTATGGGGCTGTAGGGTGGGAGGAGGGGTTGTGCAGTGGGAGGGGGTGGCTGGGTGACAGTGGGATATGCAGTGGGAGGGTGGGCCTGTGTAGTGGGAGGGTGGGGCTGTGCAGTGGGAGGGGGCTTTAGGGGGGTGGTGTAGTGGGAGGGGGGTTGTAAGGGGTGTGTAGTGGGAGTGGGGGCAGAGTTTAGTGGGGGAGGGGGATGAAGGGGGTGGCTGTTTAGGGTGGGGGGTGTAAGGGGTGAGGGGGTGTGTAATGTGGGGGGGTTGGGGCTGTAGGGGGAGGTGGGGGAAGGGGACTGTGGGGGGGGCTATAGGGGGGGGTATGTTGTGTTAGGTGGGGGGATATAGGGGGGTGCAATGGGATCAGGGGATGTACACTCCCAACCCTCAAATCATTTAAATCCATGAAAAATACATGGGCCTTTCCATATCCCAAACATATAATAGCTCATCCTTATTTTATTTTGGCTATAAAAAGACCAAAACTTTCCTCCATCTCAATTGCACAATCTTCATTGTCACAAAATTTGATATAACATTGAATGTATATGTATCATTCACACATGACTAGAATACCCCAAATAATAAATATAATTAATCAATCCCTTCTATGGGAACTCCCCCCATAGGAATTACCTACCTCATCACTTCATGACCGAAGGTATCAATATCCTGGTGGTTCCACAGCAACCATCATCCCATAACAACCATATTAGAAGCATCACATACCATTATTTCCCACATCCCATCATATTATAATTTTATAATCACACCATACATGATGCCATTAAAATACCACATCAAACTCAATGCTCATACAAGTCTTGCGTCACTCTTTATTCCCATATATTAACCACACTTTGTTAATTCACTTATCACACATCAACCTCATGAACCATTTTCTATAATAAAAAACCAAAAGCCATAGTCAAATGCTCAAAATGTAACTCTAACTATCATGGGCTCTCTGAAATGTGAGTGGGCTCTCACTCTTGATTCCCATATATACCTTGCTGAATTTTTTGGAGGCATAATTCAAGATGTTCTCTCTCTCTTGGTTGGTGAGTGAAATGAAGCCGCAGAATCAATGTATCATGATTTTAATAGACTAATGACACTTAGTAAATAACCATCCTACTAAAAATTAAAGTTTTTTATTAAATATTGTACGATTTATTGAATTCATTATATAACTATTCAAACTCACCTAAAACAATGGATAGTTAAATTATCTGTGGACAGATCTCCCACCCCCTGGACACCCCACCCCCTAGACACCCTACCCACCCCTAGGACACCCCATACCCCCCTGGACTGCCCCGCCACCCCTGTGGATAGCTCGCCCATCCCCCAAGACACCCCCTACCCCCAGGAAATCCTTTTGACCCCCATGGATAGCCACCCACCCCCTAGACACTGATACCCCCTGGACAGCCCCCCCCCCCCCACCCCCATGGAAAACACACCCACCCCCTGGACACCCCTACCCCCTAGACAGCCATGCCACCCCTGTGGATAGCTCGCCCACACCCTAGACACCACTACCCCCTGGACACCCCTAACCCCTAGACACCCCCCCACCGTCGATAGCCCCCCCCCCCCACCACCCTAGACACCCTCTACCACTGGACAACCCCGCCACCCCTGTGGACAGCTTTCCCACCCCTGAACACCCCGTACCTCCCTGAACAATCCCACCACTGCCATGGATAGTGCGCCCACACCCTAGACAACGTGTACTAATGGGACAACCCCCTCCACCCCTATGGACAGCTCTCCCACCCCCTTGGACACCCCGTACCCCCTGGAAAACCCCTCCACCCCTGTGGATAGCCCGCTTACCCCCCGGACACACAGTACCACCGTGGATAGACCCGCCACCCCTGTGGACAGCCCTCCCAACCCATGGACACCCCATACCCCCTAAACAACCCATCCACCCCTATGGACAGTGAGCCCACCCCCCTAGACACCATGTACCCCCTAGATAGCCCCTCCAACCCTGTGGATAGCCCTCCCACCCCCCTGGACACACCGCACACCCCTAGACCCCCCCTGTGGACAGCCCTCCCACCCCCTAGACACCCCCACCCCCTAGACAGCCCCTCCACCCCTGCGGACAGCTTTCCCACCCCCTAGACACCCCGTACACCCCTAGATAGCCCCGCAACCCCCTGTGGACAGCCCGCCCACCCCCTGGACACACCATACCCCCTAGATAGCCCCCCACACCTGTGGACTGCCCGACCACCCCCGTGGACACCCCTACCTTTCTGGACATCCCCGCCACCCCCGTGGACATGCTGCCCACCCCCATGGACACACCCTTCCCCCCTGGACAGCCCACCCACCTCTGTGGATATCCCTCCCACCCCCCTAGACACCTCGTACCCCCTGGACAGCCCCACCACCCTCGTGGACAACCCTCTCATCCCCCTGGACATCCCGTACCCCTTGGAAAACCCTGCCACCCCCCGTGGACAACCCACCCACGCCCCTGGACACACCATAACCCCTGGACAGCCCCACCACCCCCGTGGACATCCCACCCACCCCCTGGACACCCCGTAACCCCTACATAACCCAGCCAACCCCGTGGATAGCACGACCACCCTTGGACACCCTATACCCCCCATGGATGGCCCCACCACCCCTGTGGACATGCCACCCACCCCCTAGACACCCCCACCCCTATGGACAGCCCTGTTACCCCTGTGGACAGCCCGCCCACCCCCTTGGACACACCGTACCCCCTAGATAGCTCCCCCATCCCCGTGGATAGCGCGCCCACCACCCTGGACACCCCGTACCCCCTGGACAGCCCCACCACCCCTGTGGACATGCCTCCCACCCCCAAGACACCCCACTCCTGTGGACAGCCCTGGCACCCCTGTGGACATCCAACCCACCCCCTGGAAACATCCTACCCCCTGGACACCCCCCACCACTATGTCAGCCCGCCCACCCCCCTCGACACCCCCTACACCCTGGACAGCCATACCAACCTTGTGGATAGTTTTCCCACCCCCCTGGACACCTCCTACACCCCTCAACATCCCCCCACCCCCGTGGACATCCCACCCACCCCCAGGACACCTTGTACCCCTTTAGAAAGACCCTCCACCCCCGTGGATAGTGTACCCGCCCCCTGGACACCCCTACCCCCTAGACAGCCCCACCACCCCCATGGACAACACACCCACCCACTTGGACAGTCCTGCCACCCCTTTGGACAGCCCCACCACCCCCATGGACACCCCTATCCCCGTGGACAACCCCCCCCCCCCCCCCCGGCCACACTGTACCCCCCTAGACATCCCCACCACCCTCGTGGACAATTGGCCCACCCCCTAAACACCTTGTACCCCCTGTACAACCCCGCCACCCCCATGGATATCCCACCCACTCCCATAGACACCCCTACCCCATGGATAACCCACCCACCCCCCTGGACACCCCCCACCCCCTAGAAAGCCCCGCCACCCCCGTGGACATCTCACCCAACCCACTGGACACCCTGTACCCCCTGGACAGCTTCGCCACCACTGTGGACAGCCCACCCACCCCCTAGACACACCGTACCCCCCCTAGAAAGCCCTTCCATCCCCATGGATAGCCCGCCCACCCCCCTGGAGAGCCCCCCACCCCCGTGGACAGCCCCCACCCCCGTGGACACCCCCTACCCCTCTGGAAAGCCCCTCCACCCCTGTGGAGAGCCCGCCCACGCCCATGGACACCCTGTACCCCCTGAATATCCCCTCCACCACCGTGTATAGCGCTCCCACCCCTATGGACTGCCCGCCCACCCCCTAGACACACCCTCCCCCCGTGGACAGCCCCCCACCCCCACTGATAGCTCGCCCACCCCCTGGACACCCGCCCACCACCCCCTGGACACCCCCATCCCCCCAGACAAACCCACCCCCTGGAAAGCTCCCCCCACCCCCTAGACACCCCGACCCCACTGCATAGCCCTGCCACCCCTATGGATATCCCGAGCACCCCCTGTGGACAGCCCGCAAACCCCCTGGACACCCCGTACCCCCCTAGACAGCCTTGCCGCCCTCCGCCACCCCCCTAGACACCATGACCCCACTGGACAACCCCACTACCCCTATGGACAGCCCGACCACCCCTCGTGGACAGCCCGAAAACCCCCCTTGGACACCTCGTACCCCCCTAAATAGCTCTGCCACCCCCACCACCCCCCTAAACAGCCCGCCCACCCCTTGGACACCTTATACCACCTGGACAGCCCCGAACCCCTGTAAAGCCCCCCCCCCCCACCCCTTGGACACCCCGCTCACCCCCCCCCCCCCGGACACCCCCCATCCCCGTGGACAACCTGTCCTTCCCCCTGAACACCCCGTACCCCCTGGATAGCCCCCACCCTAGTGGATAGCCTGCCCACCCCTATGGACACCAGCCCACCACCCCCTAGAAACCCCATCCCCTTGGACACCCCCACCCCCTAGAAATCCCCCCACCCCTGGAAATCCCCCCACCAACCTTTACACTCCCGACCCCACTAGACTGCCTCGCCACCCCCGTGGACAGCCCGACCACACCCCGTGGACAGCCCACCCACCCCATTTGACACCTCGTACCCCCCTAGACAGCCCCGCCACCCCCCATGGATAGCCTACCCGCCCCCTAGACATCCCATACCCCCTAGATAGCCCCTCCCACCACTTGGACACCCCGCTCACCCCTTGGACACCCCGTACCCCCTGGATAGCCCCCACCCCTGGAAATCCCCCCAACCCCTGGACACCCCCGACCCACCTAGACAGCCTCTCCACCCTCGTGGATAGCCCGCACACCCCCTGGACACCCCGTACCCCCTGGACATCCCCCCCCCCCCACCCCCATGGACAACCTACCCACATGGACACCCTAACCCCCCTAGACAGCCCTTCAACCCCTGGACACCTCAGACCCCCTGGACATCCCCACTACCCCCTAGACACCCTGCACCCCCTAGACACCCCCACCCCCTTGGGAAATGTATGTGATCACTCAAATAATCTACTAAAATATAAAATTTCTTCGATCTAAAATTTAGTCAATTCCTGAATAATTCTCCTCCATAGGTATACATGATCTTGTACACTCAAGTATATTTCTTCAAATATATTTTGTTATAAATATAGTATTTTTTTGTCTTTTATATTATGATTCTCATATAGAGTAGTGTGTCAATTATGGTTTCATATAAAGTGAAAAATTCTTGTTTACTTAAATATATATTCGATGAAACTTCAATATTATTGAATTGATTTTGACAAAATGACTTATAACAATTTTTTTTCAGAATGAATAGAAGTTGTATGTATGAAACTGATCGGATATCAAGCGATTTTCAAAACAATTTGGAGAGATTTTTAGATTTTTCATTTCACAATGCTTCAGATAGTGGTCACATACATTGTCCCTATTACAAGTGTGTTAGAAGACCATGGCTAAGCCATGAAGAAGTCAGCTAACACATAACCAAATATGTTTTTCAAGCAAACTACTCTATGTGGTATCACAATGGGGAGTAAATGACATCTCAAATTGTTGATGATCCAAATGAGAGGACTAGATTTGAGAATTTGTGATATGACTGGTTTCCATTTATTCATCATCATGAAAAATAAAGGATTCTAAACTAATAATATTTCGATATGATCACACATGATGTGTCTAATGAAAATTATGACGTTGTCATGGTGAAAAAATTGAATGATGCTTCCACGACTCCAGTATATCGACAATGCTGTAAAATGAAAAAGCTGGAATTTTTAATCTGATTATTTCATGGGAAAACTATGTATGGTATTTCTAATATTGTCATCGATTACATTTTTACCTTCTTTAAGGACTTACTTCCAGATGATGCAGATACTCCCTCAAACTACTATATGGAATGGAAGTTAGTTGAGGAAATTAGATTTTCAAGAAACAAAATTCATGTTTTCCCAAAAGATTGCAGTTTATTCTGGGAGGAAAATGCTGAATGGAATGATGGTATAACATGCGGAACATCCCTCTAGAAGCCAAAAGCTAATGGAACACCATCCTGTGTGCCACAGAAAGTAATTTGGAACTTTCCATTGATCCCCAGACTCTAGAATCTTTTTATGTCTGATGAAATATCAATAAAAATGTGATGGCATGATACCAAGATAAATAAGACTAATGATGAGTTGGTTCACCCTACATATGGATTTGTAAGGCATATATTTGATTCTCGATATCCTGATTTTTTTGCTGACGTGCGTAATGTGAGGTTTGTTCTTTCATGTGACGGTTTTAATCCGTTTGGGTAGATACTTACGTCGCATAGCACATGGCTTATTTTTATACACATTTATAATCTTACCCCATGGTTGTGTATTAAAAAACCTTTCAATTTCCTGAGTATACTCATATCTATCCCTTCTGATCCTGACAATGATAGACGTATACATCCAAGCTTTAATAAAAGAGTTGAAACTTATTTGGGATGTGGGTGTGCGCACATATGATGGATGTTCAAAATACATATTTCATATGCGTGTTGCGCTTATGTAGATGATCATTGATTTTCTTGCTTATGCGAAGATGTCTAGATGGAGCACGGAGGGAAAACTATCATGTCCCTTTTGTATGAAGAATACACAATCCAGAAGACTGAAACATCGTTGTATTTTTAGTTTTATAGGACATCAAATATTCTTTCCAATAAACCATCCATTTAGAAATAATCGTCAAATATTTAACAATACCATGGAGATTGATGATCCACCTCAGTGTATGTCTGGAACTGATGTGATTAATTAATTGAAAGATTTTAGTTTTTCATTCGAGAAGGGTCAAATGAAATCTGGAAAGAGAAACAATGTTTCCACTGAAACCTGTTACAATTGGAAGAAGAGAAGTATATTCATCAATTTTCCTTATTGATCAACCAATTTGTTACATCATTTCTTAGACGCAATTCACATTGGAAAAAAATTATGTGAAATGTTGCTTTAGATTCTTCTAAATGTTAAGGGAAAGACAAAAGATGATTTATGGTCTCGGTGTGACTTGGTGGATTAGGGCATCAAACTAGAATTGAATCCTATGTGTATCAGTGAAAATAAATGGAAACTTCCATGTGATTCTTATGTGATGACACATACAGAAAAAAATCATTTTTTGGAATTACTAGAGACTATTAAAGTTCCTGATGGCTATTCAGGAAACATATCCAAACGGGTCAACAAAAGAGAGTTGAAGCTAAATTTTTTGAAGACTCGTGATTATCACATCCTTCTGCATGAGTTGATTCCAATAGAAATTTGTCATCTCTTTTCCAATAATGTAAGGGTGGATATTATTCGGTTTTGCCACTTGTTTAGAGATCTTTTTGCTAATAAGTTGTCCAAGTCTTTCTTGCAAAACATGTTGGTATATGCCCCATTAATTTTGTGTGAGTTGGATAAAATATTTCCTCCTTCATTTTTCACATGCATGCTGCATCTAAATGTCAATATTCCAACTGAAATAATTCTTGGAGGACTTTTTTTTTTGATGTATCTAATTGAAATAAATATGTACACATCAAAGTCTTATGTCCATAAAAAGAATCATCCCGAAGGTTCTATCGTGAATGGTTACTTGGCTCAAGATTGTATGTATTTATACTCTATGTATTTGTCTAATCTTACTACAAGAATGAATAGACCAATCAGAAATGAAGAAGAACAGTATAAAAAATTTGAACCCAGTTTTCCACCACTTCCTCAAATAGGAGGAATTCCTGGATCATATACATTGACGACATTAATCCTTGAAGAGTGGGAGACGGAACTTCGCAAAGTTTTGTTCAACTGTGATTTGTTAGATGACTACAAATTGTAAGTAAATTGTATATTTATATATTATATATATATATATAACTATTCCTATTTTTATCTACAGGGAACATAAAGCAATGATAAATAGAAAGAATCATTCTTTATCTTTGAGAAGGAGGAAGACTTTGCATAGAAAAGAGTTTTCTGCTTGGTTGAAATTTAAGGTCATAATATTAATATTTAAAATAATTAAAAAAATAATTAATTAAGTTTAATATTGATTTATATTTCAGGTATTGAGTTTTCCTGCTGACTCTGTATCTGAGGAAATAATTGCTTTGTATTTTGGTCCTAATACCGTGGTTCGTGACTGTAAATCAATTGTTATCAATGGGTATAAATTTATTATCACTAAATGAGTAGATAACATGAGAACACAACATGATGTTGTTATGGTTACTGCCACAATAGACTGTTATGCTAGTGCATCAGATAGTAGACCGTGATTTGAAAATGTAGGTTATTATGGAGTCATTGAAAAAAAATATTTGATTATTATTCTCATGGACGAGTCACACTGATGAAATGTAAGTTTCTTGATTTGATGATGAGGTAGGGCACATATATTGATGATTGTGGATTTCGATTAATTGATATGACTCACACTCTTTCTACCGATGAACCGTATGAATTGGCATCAATGGAAAAACAAATTTTTTATGTCAACGACCATCTTCAACCTAAATTTGGTGTCATTATTGAAGTAATTCAAAGACATATTTTTGATGATATTGATGATGGAATTGACACCATCCCGAATTCCATTGGAAATGATCCATTTATAACTTTTGATGAATCAAATAGCTCAATTGTCAGAGTTGAATGTGAACCTAAAGTTGTGGTGGGAAATATATAAAATCAACCATTCATGTTGTCAATTATTTTGGTTTACCTTGACTTGGGTTGTTAAGGTTGGTAATATTCAAATTGATTTAATATTGATTACAAATATGTTGAATCTGACTTGACCGTTATGTGAATTTTCAATGTTTATTGGTTGCAATTTTATTTTAATTTCATTTTCTAATTTGGAATTGAACTGTATTTAAACCTACGAAACCAACATTTCTTACTTGGTGAACATTTTAATGCTTCAACTGTGATTTGTATAAAATTTGTATGACTCTAAGACCTATCTTTAACATTTTACCAGGAAATTAACATGATGGTTTGTATTCTTCTACAAAACATGTATTGAAACCTGCATCATCTACCTGAGCTAAATAAATTAAAATTTTCCTTAATTTTGACACCTACTTTACCACTTATGAATCTGGTAGAATCAATGTTCCATGATTTTAATAGACTGATGACACTTAGTAAATAAACATCCTATTAAAATTTAAATTTCTTTATTACATGTTGTACAATTTATTGACTTCAATATATATTTGTTCAAGCTCACCTAAAACAATGGTTAGTTAAATTATCCCTGAATCTACCTATTCCCTCTCAATTTTTTTGGGTTACACATTAGTTATCCTTTTCTATTTACTTCCATATTTGTTTTCAAATGAAGAAAATGAAACCAATTGTATAGAGGCGATGAAAATAGATTATAGACAATAATCATCACATGACTGAGCTGGGCATTCCACCACTAGTACCTGCAGTGAGTATTTTATTTCAAATATATATATTTAAATAATATATAATGTCATGTGATTTATTTTTTTTAAACATTTTTCCAAGATACATCTATTAGGCGACAGTTATTTGATGAGAAACCTAGTAGTGGTCCTAGTACTCAGGGTGTTTGTATGAGGGGAGGTGGTACGAGAGCTAGAAGATCTGGTCCGCGTAACCGATTAGAACTTGCCCCTCCCACTGATATACCATCCATCCCACATGCTGATCCCGGTGTTTCATTAGGGACATGCAGGATATTTAGGCCTCCAATTTTTTCACCAGCGTTTACATCTGAGCCTCCTCACCCGTCTGTACCATATCAGATGAGGATTCCCACTACCCATCCACCATTCGGCCATCCATCTGTGTTATTCTGTTTTACTTATGATTCCTTCTCTCCGTGCTTTCATATTCCATCTTCTTCGACTCCTACTCCACCAAAGTTTGTCCCTACAGAGCATATATTGGGACCCACTCCATTTGTACATGGTATTCCTTCAATTTCTGCGGATCCAGCGACGCCCATTGATCAGATTACCGCATGTATACTTATACAAACATAATAAATTTTTACACCATTATTTATTTTCATTATAACATGTATTGATAAAATATTTATTTTTATTTCATAAGAGATACATCAACTGATAGGAGGCGGAGGCGGGGGTGTACACGCATGCATGTGGTGTGGAACCATCATACGCAGTTGATGGTGGACTAAAATGAAGATAGTCAGATAATTGAAATATCAGGGCAGCAATGTCGGAGTTTTTTGGCGACGCATTCCAAATACTCTGACATCATTCCTGTCAGGCCACTCTCATGGAGACAACTGCCAAATGGAGTCAAGGATAAATATTGGGTAGAGATACGGGTAAAAAAATCTGTTTTATTTAATGAAATATATTAAATTTTGTATTTATATGAATTAATATTTTGGTGTCAGCTGCGGTTTAATTTCCCCGATGGTGAGGGTGTATGGGAATCACATCTAAAGGATTTAGGAAAGATTTAGAGAGATTATAAGCATGATTTGTACATTGGATGGAGTGCTAGAGTGGGTACAGAGTTAGAGGCAGTCCCTGTCGTGGATGATTTTCCATTAGAACAGTTCCAACAGATGATTACTCATTGGATGACTAGCCAATTTTTGGTATTAATCAAATTAGAGGTATTTAAATGAAAATTTGCATGTTTTTCTTTAATAATAATTACTGAATTTTATTTAGGATTAATCTTAATGAAATAAAAAAGCAATGATGCTAAGAAATACATCAAAACATTGTGACTTACTATGATTCTAGATCATGAGAGGCAACAGTTATGACAGTTTATAATCTTTCTTTATTACTTTCACTTTCTATTGCTTCCTCCATAATTTATTCAATTGTTAAAGTTGTTATATAATTTTAGTTATGCAAATAATATTTTTTGGTATCCTATTTTTAATTATGGTTTCCTACATTCAATGTCATTATAGAGGCATACATTGAATATAGAAGGATGTGTTCATCGAGCAAAACTATTTTGCTCAAGTAGAAAGAAGAAAGATGGAAGTGCGGTTAATGAACCGACTCAACAACAGATTGTAAGTTTTACTTTGTAGATTTAAAATTTTAATCACTATTTTGTAACTTAATAATATATTTATATTTGTAACAGGATACTTTAGAGGCCCCTGATTCCCAAGAACCTGAAAATTTTGGGCCAAATGATCACTTACATCAGGTGTTGGGAGATGAGCACCCCGGTAGAGTGCACTGCCGACCTGGGAAGAGTATAGTTTTGATGAGGTATTGGCCCTCCTTGGGTATGAGTTGTAGTGCCACCGAGTTGTCGTAGGTTAAGGCATAGGAAGAACAGGCTGAAAAAAGGGCCACAAAGATGGCAGAATAGTCTGCTAGGGCAAACACTGCATTTATGAAACTGATGGAAATTTTAGGTCCAACACTTATACTAGAGGCCAGCACTACTTGTGATGAATATATTTCATTGATGCATTCTATATATGGTTCACCAGGTGGTTGTTCTAGTAGTATTCAAGACAATGGCGAGGAGGAGGCTGAGGTGGAGGAGGAGGAGGGTGAGGAGGAGGCCAAGGTGGAGGGGGAGGGCGAGGAGGAGGCCGAGGCAGAGGAGGAGGGCTATGAGGAGGCTAAGTCTGAGTACGAGGGTGAGGAGGATGGCGGGGACGAGGATGGGGAAATGATGAGGATGAGGGTGAGGGTGATCATGATGGTGATGACAATGATGGTGATGAGGGATAGATTGATTCGTTGCATTTTTTACTAATATTACTGACCTTTGATATTTATTGATTTGTTATGCCTAAATATATGTGTGATTAGGTAGATCACATTATCTTTATTTTTTGATCTATAAATAATAAAACTTGACTTGATGATTTTTTGTGACTGATTCACCCCTCCCCTAGACAGCCCCCCAACCCCTGGACACCCCCACCCCCTGGACAACCCGTACCCCCATGGACAGCCCCGCCACCCCCGTGGATATCCCTCTCACCCCCTGGATAGCCCCCCACCCTCTGTTCATGGTTTTTCCAGTTGTGTGTGTTGATTTGAACATTGATAAAACATCAGTGGTTCTATAACATTTTTCCCCATAAATGAAACCTTAAATTTAATGATTGATATGAAATGAGATTCAAAATGATTTAAATGATTATTTATATATTATGAATGTTTTATTTTTAAAAAGAATGGATATTGTGAAATCCCCCTTTTTTAATGAAATTGTAATTTTTGAGTGGAATTTTGAAAATTGGTGGTCTGATTAGAAGTTGATATAATGAAATTATTTTTTTAACCTTGAAAGAATTTTCTTAGAAAATATGTAAATACCATCCCATGAAAATATGTAAATACCACCCATACCTCTCTTTTAATATGACTATCATTTAAAAAACATGTTTTTTTGAAAATATGTAAATACCATCCCATGAACAATTTCATTTTGATTTAAATATAAAATTATTTAATTGTTATGGAATTTACTATCGAATAATTGGTGAGACACTACTGGGTTGTTTATATAACACCCTACCTTTTCCATCAACATTTTTGTAGATTATCTATTTCTATGTCAAATTAATGGGAATACAACACATATAAGTGGTAGATGTTCCTTGTCCATAGGACCTAAAGTGATGAAGGTTTCCACTGGATATGTGATCAAACAGTTACATGGGATATGTCTAAGCTTTAATCTTATTGGATGTTGTGTCACTTGATGATGTGTTTTTATGGGTACTATTTTACCCGTCTGTTTCATGTACCTTCTACATGAAGAGTTTTGACATATAGACTTTTATTATTTTTCTTTCTCTATTTTGTAGGAAAAAAATCATCATTATTCTTGTATTATTTATGGTTCTGGTCACCAATATGTGAGGTTCAGGAATTCCCCTCAGGCTATGTTAGAGCTAACTCAAGTAGCAGTGTACCTTGAAATCTGAACTAGTTCATGGTAGATTATTATCATAGATGAGGATATGCATCTCTCCTTGATGTGGTTATCCATTCTATGTTGTCTTGGTAGACATGACATAGGATTTCAGGAACATGGGAGGTTATTATGAGTGATTTATTTGTCCATCCCTTATTTTCACAAGCTATAAGTCACCTTAGGAATTTAGAAAAAGTATCACTGGGGAATGTTTTTAACTGATTCTATTGAAAATAGTTAATTATGTTTTCATGAAATTAATATTCATATATATCATATTTGAGTTATTGATCTCTGTATCCTTACTGATTCATTTAGTGTGACTTATTGATATTGAGTAGAATCATTCCTCTTAGATGAAATTTTAATAGACCATATAACAAAGTTATTGGTTAACCATAAGAGAGTCCCTATGTGGATAGAAGTGTGGTTGAGATAATTGTGTGTGCTATCTAAGATTTGGGACATGAACATGAACCCATTCATGTTCTCGCTCTTGTAGTGGAACCAAAAAACGATGAATCAAGAGATCAAGGTCAAGAATTTATTCTCAAAAAAACACTAGTGTTCTAAGGAAAAATAATATAAATCACACTTTGTATTAGTTTAAAAAGATAGATAAATTATTAATTTTCTTGTAAATACCTATTTCTATTAATGTAAAATGTGGTACCATCAGGATGGAATGACTTGGAAGGATATAGCGGTACTCTACACCATAGACATCCCCCACCCCTGTGGACAGCCCTCCCACCCCCTTGGAAAACCCCTACCCCTATGGACAACCCCCCACCCCCCCCCCCACCCCCTGGACACCCCATACCCCCTAGACAGATCCGCCCACCCCCGTGGACAGCCCACCCACCCCCCTAGACACCACCTACCCCCGTGGACAGCCCGACCACCCCCATGGACATCCCGACCACCCTCATGGACACCCCTCCCCCTATGGACATCCCCCCACCCCTAGATGCCCCGTACCCCCTTAGACAGCCCCGCCCACCCCCTAGACAGCCCCTCCCCCTATGGACAACCCCCCACCCCCTGGACACCTCGTATCCCATGGATAGCCCCGCCCACCCCCGTGGACAGCCCACCCACCGCCCCTAGACACCCCTACCCCCCATGGCTAGCATACCCACCCCCCTGGATAGCCCCCCACCCACTTGGACACCCCCTACCCCCTAGACAGCTCATCCACCCTCGTGGACAGCCCGCCCACCCTCGTGGATAGGTTGCCTACTCCCTGGACACCCCTTACCCCTAGACAGCCTCGCCCACCCCCATGGATAGCCCGCCCACCCCCGTGGACAGCCCTCCCACCCCCGTGGACACCCCCTACCACCTGGACAGCCCGACCACCCCCGTGGACAGCCCACCCACCACCTTGGACACCCCCACCCCCTGGACACCCCCACCCCTTGGAAAGCCCCCCACCCCCTGGACACCACCCCACCCCCTAGACATCACCCCAGCCCCTGGACACCACCCCACCTCAGACACCACCCCACCCCCTGGACACCCCCGAACACCACACCATCCCCAAACACCCCGATGGACAACCCCCTCACACACCACCCCACCCCCTGGACACCCCCATGGATATCCCCCCCCCCACCCTTGACAGCCTCCACCCTAATGGACAACCCCCACCACCACCACCCTAGACAGCCCCCACCCCCTCAGACACCCCCATGGACACCCCCACCCCACCACCATGGGCATCCCCCCCGGACACCCCGTACCCACTGGACTACCCCGCCACCCCTATGGACAGCCCGCCCACCCCCTGGATGGCCCCTCCCCCTGTGGACATCCCCCCACCGACTGGACACTTCGTACCCCCCTGGACAGCCCCTTCCACCCCATGGACACCCCATACCCCCTGGACAACCTCACCCACCCCTGGAAAACCCCTCCCCCCATGTAAAGCCCCCCCCCCCCCACCCCCGTGGACAACCCACTCACCCCCCTAGACACCCCTGCCCCCTGTGGACAACCCACCCACCCCCCTGGACACCCTATACCCCCTGGACAACCCCACTAGCCCCCGTGGACACCCCCTACACCCTGGATAGCCCCCCCCCCCCCCCCCCCACCTCCGTGTACTACCCCGCCCACCCCCTGGACACCCCCGATCCCCTGGAGAGCCCCTCCACCCCTGTGGACCGCCCCCACCCCCCAGAGATCCCCCACCTCCTAGACAGACCCCACCCCCTGGACAGCCCCCCACCCCCGTGGACACCACCCCACCCCCTTGGACAGCCCCCCCCCCCCCCCCCCCAACCCCGGGACCGTACACACCCCCCTAAACACCACCCCACCCCCTGAACACCCCCACCCCCTGGACACCCCCCACCCCTGGAAAGCCCTTAAACCCCCTAGAAACCCCCCCCGGATACCCCCATGGATAGGCCCCCCCTCCCCCAGGACACCTCCAGGGACAGCCCCCCCACCCCCGCCCCGCCGAACACCCCCATCCCCTCGGACACCCCCACCCCTCTGGACACCCATACCCCCCTTGGAAAGCCACCAGAAACCCCTGAACAGCCCCCCAACCCCCTAAATTATGAATTGAATTCTTTATATATTTAATTAACTTATAAATTATGTGTTAATTGTGTATGGGTATACATGTTTCATGTGTATACTTACTATAATTACCTTATGAATTATGTGTTAATTTGGTAGGTGTGTAGATGGTAATTAAATACAGAATAGGAGGTATTTAGATTTATGTTTGAATTATGTGTTGGATGAATTATTTATGTATTATGCAGGTATACTTGTTAATGGTATATTGTGTTACTTTTTGTATACTATGCACATATTCAGTTGTTTTCTTACTGGTGGAATTGATGCAGATGCACAGGGGGAGGCCGCCAAGCCGGCTTGCTGTTGTAGGTATAAAAAATATATGCCAACAGTTCACAACCGTTGGCATATGTGTAAAACCAAAACTTATACCAAAGGTTTTATGTAAACCGTTGGTATAAGTATATTCCAACGGTTTATAAACCGTTGGAATATATAATTTTACTTGAGATTTACCAATGGTTTATGGAAAACCATTGGTAAAAGTATACACCTACGGTTTACACAACTGTTGGTATAGAGATCCTTCACGTTATTACTCATGGTTTAAAACCATTGGAAAACATTTATACCAACAGTTTACTGAAACCGTTGGTATATACTTATTTTTTCAGACATATCCCAACAGTTCTCATTGAGCTGTTGGGATATGTCTATCCCTACGGCTCAAGACCCAACGGTTTGGACAACCGTTGGTATAGTTTATACCAACGGTTGTCTAGCCTTTAACAATGGTTTTAAAACATTTCTAATGCTAAAATTTCCAGTAGTTATTAGAGATTACATGAACCTAAGGCCTTAGAAAATTATACATACTATACTTGGAACTCCTCCTCCCAGCTTCTTAATCATGATATCAGCTCTCTACCTTCGCATGGCTATTTGCCTAGGCTTCCCATGCAAGAACAGGCTAGTCCTTATGGAAATTTCATACCCTCTCTTTTTAAATAATCCTTTTAGATTCTTCTCTGGTTAATGTGCCTGCTCTGATCCCCATCTGGAGTTTTCTCATTGTAGAGTATGTCTGATCATTAAGCGCGATTTGAGGTGGCCCAAAGGCCTAGAGGTGGCCCGAAGTCCTTGAGGTGGCCCAAAGGACTTGAGGTGGCCTGAAATACTTACTCACCCGAAGGTCTTGGGTGGCCTGAAGTCCTTAAAGGAACCAAGGCCGAAACCGGTGGTTCGAAATCCCAAACCGATGAATAGTTCCAGCTACTATAGTACCAAACA
Organism: Viscum album; assembly: GCA_963277665.1. Lineage (NCBI taxonomy): Eukaryota > Viridiplantae > Streptophyta > Magnoliopsida > Santalales > Viscaceae > Viscum > Viscum album. The sequence goes on along the minus strand of OY728122.1, from coordinate 2,083,109,985 downwards.
GTGTCTACTACAGTACCTGTTATAGTGCTTACTAAAATAATGTAACAATACTGCTATAGTATTGCTAAAATAACCCAAAAATATGTCTCCACCTAGTTTTGAACTTAGGTCTATTGGATGCACTTGTTGAGTCCTCACCATCTAAGTTGAGGCTCTTGTACAACCTGAAACACACAGGATCACTATTCATTCTTCACATCACATCCATCCATTGGATTCCCACATTTAGCATGCCTGATTTTGGGAGGATCTTATCCGAATTCCATTATTCATACCTCAACCACCACAAAGTCCCACATAGAGTAACTGTAAAGGACTATCTCTTTGTACTGGTCACAATGAAACAGAGGACGCGTCGAACGGATGCCCGGTCTGTAATATATGATATTTTTTGTAAAAAGTCCTCGTTGGATTTGAGTTCAATCCAAACTGTTTGAATTTCAAATTTCACCAAAACTCATATAGAGAATCTTAGAAGGACCCCCTTGTCATAGGGGATCCAACTCCACTAACGGCGTGTTAATTTGATGCCTGATTTGAGAGATAAAAGTGTTTTAGTGAAACTGGGCCCGGTTGGGTTCGGGTTTGGTCCAACCTAACTCGACCCCATCCAGGCTGAACCTAGACCACTAGGATGTAGGTTTGGCCCGGTAGCATGGGTCCGACCTAGTAGCTCGAGTCCAGCCCGCGGGGTCACCCCGTCTACCAGAGGTGGACCAGTATTCAGCCTGGCCAGGACGCAGTTAGAAGTCGTGTCTAGTTCCTCAGCTACTACGTCCTACACGTCACCCACAGGCTTAGTCCGTGAGTTGAATCGATCAACGCAGTTCCAGTGTGGCCCAGCGGATCTCCAGCACCATAGTCGATCGACCGTAGCCTCCACCATTTTCCCGGGCGGCCCAGACACTGGTCGTCGTCTCCATGCCACCGCGGCGCACCGATGGGCATGCCGCCTTCCTCCACCCGCGACCACCACTGCGGGCCACCACTGGCTACTTCCACCAATAATGATGCACCAAAAGATGGTTGTTGGAGCACCAAACGCGCTCTAGTGATCTGTTCTTCATGCCGCCTAGGCCTATGGCCTCTCGGAAGCGTCCTCTTCACCGTGAAGGTCTCAAACCTACCATGTCATCAATTTGGTCAATCCATTAACAAGGAATGCACATGCAGAGGGGATCTGGCCTTGTTCATGTTGTCCCGCACCCTCCGTGTTAGAATTTCATAACCACGGGGAGGCTCCAGGATTGTGGCTCAATCAAACTGTAGATAAACTAATCCGGGATAATAACTCCCAAAAGAAAAGTCACCCTCCCGCATAAATGCACAATTTTCAGATTAACCTATTCATGGGATGATCCTTGCTCATCATTTTTAGAATAATAATGAGGAATAAATTTCACAAATTAAACCCTTACCACTTTGGTTTTCATTGCTTTAGTGTTACTTCCTTGAGGTCTCAAGATTTCAACGTCGTTCGTCACTTCCGACTCCATTCTTCGAGATGCATCAATGATGTTTGATGTTCGCTGGAATTTTTCATTCTTTGTTGAAGAGGAATTTTTCTAGAGGCTCTTCAGAGGATCCTCATAGTTTAATTCATCATTACACCAATGTGTCAACCAAAAATAATGAAAAACACGTCGCAATGTTTCTGTTATAGTGTGACTTTACTTCATTACACTATTACATTTATGAAACAATGTAGCAGTTATGCTTGCACAACGATCCATTAAGGGGATTCCTTAATTGTGCCTCATCACCACACCACAACTCCACTTTCCTCCACTCAACGGTGCGAAATAAAAACAAAATAACTTTTCAAAGTTATTTTATTATTTTTCTGAAAAGTCCGAAAATTAACTTTTCCATTCGGCCCTTACTGGCCAAAATTAAGTCCTTTCTAGGTGAATCCCGACATTTCAAGTTCAACAGTGCCCTTCGATTTTCGATCTATTCACCATTTAAAAAGTTAAAAAAATCCTCTTGCACATGTACTGAACATACCTTAAAAAAAGTTAAAATTTCGTTCTGGGCTCACCAAGCCTCAGAATCACGTGTGGTCAGAGTGTGTGGTCTTAGAATAATTCCATATAATTAAAACAATCACACTAAATTTTAGAGATATTACATTCTCCCCACCTTAGAGATTTAAATCCCTGAAATCCAAAACAAAAACTAATCAAACAGATGGGGGTACAAAGCACGAATCTGAGCCTCCTGCTCCCATGTTCTCTCCTGGAGATTCCCGTGCTGACACTGATCTTGCACCAGAGGAATCAACCACCCACACGGGACCCACTTCTACAGATCCTCTATCTCCACTGGGAACTCCACAAACGTATCCCCATCATCAATTTACAGCTCTCCCCAATCAATGATGTGTGGTGGATCATGCACGTACCGCCTCAGGTGTGACATGTGGAAAACATCATGCACCTGATGCATCTGTGGGAAAAGAGCTAGGTGGTAGGACACATCACCAATTATGCTCAGGATCTGAAAAGGTCTGATGAAATTTGGAGATAGCTTGCCACCGTGGCCAAACCTCTGTAATCTCCATCGGGGAGATACCCTAAGGAAAACATGGTCTCCCTCCTCGAACTCCAGGGGTCTCATTATCCTGTCGGCATATTACTTATGCCTACTCTACGCAATCCTTATCTGCTCCTGGATGATCTACACCTTCTTAGTGGTAGCCCGTACCAATTCTTGACCCATGAGTGTTGACTCCCCTGGGTCTTTCCAGTATAGAGGTGATCTGCATGGCCACCCATACAAGGCATAAAATAGTGTCATGCCAATGGTGGGGTGATAACTATTTTTGTATGAAAACTCCACCAGTGGTATGTGGTCCTCCCAATAGTGACCAAAATACAGGACACAAGCACGAAGCATTTCCTCCAGTGTCTGTATGGTCCACTCGGTTTGACCATCCGTCTGGGGGTGAAATACTATGCTCAAGTATAGTTGAGTCCTGAATGCCTTCTCCAACCACTTCCACAATTGGGATTTAAAGCGTGCATCATGGTACGAGATGATCATATAAGGAACCCCATGAAGCCACACTATCTTCTAGACATAGAGGCATCCCAATCCCTCTACTGATCCCTACTCTCAGATGGATAGGAAGTGAGCTGACTTGGTGAGTCGGTCAACGATCACCCAGATAGAATCATGGCCCCTAGACGTGCGTGGTAACCCCATCACGAAGTCTATAGAGATACCATCCCACTTACACTTCGGCACCTCAAGTGGTTGTGTCAAGCCTATTGAGACCTAATGCTCAGCCTTCACTTGCTGACAAGTGATTCATCGAGAAACGAACTCTATCACCACTTTCTTCATCCCTCACCACAAGTATTGATGTCGAAGGTCCTAGTAAATTGTTTCCACAATAGGATGTACCACCAAAGGAGAAGTATGGAACTCCCTCAACAACTCCCCCTACAAAGTCACTAGTACTAAGGTGCATCCTCTAAAAAGGATAAGGTGCTCCCCACCTATTGAAAATCCATCAGGAGCATGTTCTGAGGATATCTGAGCACGTCGAGCCTCGTATTCAACATCCATGAGTTATGCCTCCCTAACTCAATGTAAGATTGGGGGAGTGACAGTTATAGACTGGAGGTAAGATGATCCATTACTATCCATAAAGGATATATGAATCGCAACTAGCTTCTCCGTCACCTCACTCAGTAGCTGCAAACTAGACCTCCTGCTGAGTGCATCTGCCACCACATTTCCCTTCTAGGAGTATAAACTATCTCAAAGTCATAGTCCTAGAGGAACTACAACCATCACCACTATCTCAAGTTCAGTTCCTTTTGTTAGAGGGTATACCTAAGACTCTTGTGGTCGGATTAGATGATAAACAGTTCACCCATCAAGTAGTTCCACCACATATTCAAGGAAAATACCACTAATACTAACTCAATGTCATGGGTCATGTAGTTCTTCTCATGATTCCTCAACTATCGTGAGACATACCTAAGTGATCACTGATCACTCCTACATCAGGACACAACCCAGTCTGGTCCCTGATGCATCACAGTTGACTTCATACCCAATGCCTTCTTCTGGTAGTCTCAAGACGGGGGCACTCTTCTGTCTTCACCTCAGCTTCTGGAAACTCTGTTGGCATTTATTTGTCCACATGAAGAGTTTTCCATTCTTTGTCAAAGTTGTCATAGGTGATGCTACTCTGGAGAAGTCGGGAACGAACCTCCGGTAGTATTTGTCCAATCCCAAGAAACTCTGAACCTCAGTCATGATTCTAGGTGGATCCTAAGAAAGAAATTCCTCTACCTTCACCAGATCCACTACAACTACAGCCTATGAGATGGCATGTCCTAGAAAGTGGACCTCTCGAATCTAGAACTAGAACTTAGAGATCTTACCATAAATTTGGTGATCCCAGAGTAAATATAGGACTATCCATAGGCGTGCAACATGCTCCTACTCTAATGTTGAATACACCAAGATGTCATTAATGAAGACTACCACGAAACAATCTAGGAAAGGCTGTAATATCCTATTCAGGAGTCCCATGAACATTTCTGGGGAATTCGTCACATTTAAAGGCATCACCAAGAACTCATAGTGGCCATATCGACATCTAAAGTCTATCTTCGGTATGTGCTCATCCCTTACCTGAAGATGATGATAGCCAGATCTAAGGTCAATCTTCGAGAACCACCTCACTCCCATCAGCTGATCGAAGAGGTCATAAATCCTCAGCAGTGGATACATGTTCTTCCCGGTTACCTGGTTCAGGCACCAGAATTCCACGCATAGCCTCAAACTCCCATCTTCCTTATTGGAAAACAACACCAGGGATACCCATGGAGAAACATTGGGCCTTACAAACCCCTTCCTATGAAATTCCTCCAGCTATACCATCAACTCATAAATCTCCATGAGAGCCATCTGATATTCAGGTGTAAATATTGGTGCCATCCCTGGGTACAAGTCAATACAGAAGTCTACCTATTTGCGAGGTGGTAGTCCTAAGAAATATTTTGGAAAGACATAATCGTACTCATCCAACACTAAAGGAAAGCTCAGACTCCCCTCATCCACTGTACCAAAGGTGAGGCTATACAAATAGTGAGTAATCGGCTGCATGATCACACTATGATTCACTATTTCATTTTCACCCTTACAACACTATGTTAAACTAGTTTTGTATTGAAAATTATAAAAATAATAAAAATAATAAAAAATCGAACTTCATGTTTTATTACATTATTTTTTTACCACTATTAAAAAAGGAAATGTTACTTGTTTTGATAATTTCATTGAAGGTGGAGGTTATTTGAAGGACCCATGATAAAGTCCAAGAAAAATGGGCCAAGCTGCACAGGATCCAAGCACAGCAGTTTACTAAACTGAATACTTATACTTAAAAATGCATAAAAATGTGATGAAATTTTGTGTTTTGGTCAAATATTCATTGGGATACATTTCATATAAAGGATCCCAAACATCCTTCATCCATCTGGTGGCCCAATCGACTTGATCTTTACATAACACCGAATCTGCACGAAGTCAAAAGTGGTGTGTTGTGATCTGTCCATATATCAAGATCTGGTTGTCCAAATGGTGCCAAACATTTGGTGAAGATATTAAAGAGGTGGGGAAACATGTTTCTAGTTTTTTCCAAAGTGATATTCGACTGTTAATTGGTCTACAACCATGGTCTAATTGGTTTTACACAATCTATGCGCCCAAAACCACCTTCCACTTTTCCAATAAAATGGAAGATTGGGATCCTCATTTGAATGTTCTAAAAAGGAGTGAAGTGATAAAAATTTGGAGTTACATAGGAGTTTTCTCTTTATCCTATAAGTTCTATAGGCCCCTATCCTCATAGGGGGATCAAGAATGAAGAAGGAGTTTCACCTGAGCTTCCTCCTCCTCCCGATGTCAAGCTAAACAGTGGGTGTTCATTGTGTGGGAGCTACAAACATGTCAAGGGAGTTCCAATGAATATATTAGCTACTGTTTTGGAGTAATTTGGGTGTTTAAACTTTTAATTCCATGTAACTTATATTATTTTATGTTTTAATGCTTGCTTGGATACATGTGAATGTTATTCTCTTAATTTCTAACTGATCGTTGTGAGGTTTTGCGTGCGTGACTTGTGTTGTTACGATTGGACAACACAAGAATAATTTTTATAAACAACTTCTTGAGATTTCAATTTTCTTTGGAATCTATTATTCCATGCATAAGTTATGTACCTTGACAATACGATTGTTACATCATGGTTTGGTTCTTTAAGCATTGAAATAAAATTTTATGAATTAATCAGGATCCCAATTAATTTCATCCAAATAATTACTACAAAACTAAATGAATCTCTATGAAAAATGAACTTGAAATGTGTATAGTGAAATGAAAACAAACCCTTTGTCTCATATTTTTCAAAATAAACTTGGTTTGTCAACTATTAAACTCTTTAAGTTTTGTTATTTTCTTAAAATTGTTTTCAAAATCACCCCACTCTTTTAGTAGTATTTATTAAAAATACACACTATAAGCTACCAACTCTCCTTGAGATATGACCTTGTATCTTATCTAGAATATAAATAAACCTTATAATAATAATCAATTTTATGTGTCATGACAACACATTCAAATTTTGGCACCGTTTCCGGGGAGCGCTTTGGTTTTAGTACGTGTTTTTCATAAGATTTTTGTAAATTTTGTGAATATTTATTTGTTTTATCTTATACCTTTACCTATATTTTTGCATTATGATTTATTTATTCTGTAGTTTTTTGCATGACACGTTCAACTCTGGTAGACTTACCACCTTTCTAACCTGAATCGGAGAGGATCCTACATTAGCGACACCAAGACGCACAAGAGAACCCTTTGAAGGAGGACACACAAAACATTGACACTCTTCTTGATCCTTCCTCTTCTTCTTATAGAACCAATATCAAAAATGAAATAAACTTTCATAATATATATGAAAAAAATTGAACATTAAAAGAACTAACCTCACCTGATGTTGATATCCAAACCACCTATATTCAAATTCAAAGTGAGGTACCCAATTTTGAACTGAAATCTAATTTAATTAATTTATTACCAAGATTTAACAGACTTGTGGGAGAAGATCCACATAAGCACTTAAAATAATTTCATATTGTGTCTTATACTTTAAAAACTACTAATGTGGATGAAGAATAAGTAAATCTAAGGTAATTCCCTTTCTCATTAGAATATACTTCAAAATATTGTATTTACTATGTTAATTAACCAATTAGAGGTTGGGTGGACATGAAACATCTTTTTCTTGAAAAATATTTCCAAGCCTCTCGAACTGTAACTATAAGGAAATAAATTTGTGGTATAAGGCAGTAACAAGGGAAAACATTACATGAATTTTGGGAACACTTTAAAAGGTTATGTTCAAGTTTCACACACCACCAAACAAGTGATCAAATTTTAATTCAATATTTTTATGAAGGTTTAATTCTTGATAAGAACATGATTACTGCTGATATAGGTGGTGTGCTAGTTGATAAGAACCCAATTGATACAAGAAACCTAATTTAAAACATGGTACAAAATACTCAACAATTCGGTTCACGGTCAAGTGTACCCATTCGAGGTGTCCATGAGCTGAAAAGTACAGAATTCGAGAAGAAAGTGGACATGAAGTTCAAAGAGGTAAGTACCCTTCTTCAACAACTTTCTCTTTCTAAAGGGAAATCTTAATATACTCCTCCCATCCATTGTGGTATATGTTCTTTTGACACCCACTACTCTGACCAATTCCCCCATTTGATAGAAACTTCTGAGAGTTGTGAGGCAATATTTTCATGCCACCCCTATTACTAACCCTTTAGGAAAGAACCTTACTATCCATCCAACACTGGGTGGAAAGAAAACCAAGCCTATAGAAAATGGGGTATTCAAAATAGCCTCAACAAAAATGGAACCAACCCGGGCAGAGTAGTAATCCACCACCACCCAGAAATCCTAAACCACAACAAAGGCCTTTCCAACAAACCCCTCAAAAACCGGATCCTAGTCTAGAATATATGATGAAACAAATAGATTCCAAAAATCTCCAATTCCAACTAACCACCCAAGTTTCCATAGAATACCTAAAAACAAAATTAAGCTAACTTTCCAACTCAGTGGTGGAAATCCAAATCCATGGGTTGGGTAAACTACCTTCTCATATAGTATTTAACCCTAGGGATAAGGTAAATGTTATTTTCATCACCCTTAGGAGTGCAAATAAACTTAAAATCCAGATGACCCCACCAATATATTCATCCCTTCATAAGGAAACCACCATCCCAACCACTGGAAATGCTGAAAATGAGGTAGAACCTTGTCCTGAGATAATCCCTTCCAAAGAAAAGAGTGTTTCTATTGATGAGTCACTTATCCTAACCAATCCTCTTCCATTTACTAAAAGGAACACCCAACCAACAAAACAAAAATAAATAGAACTTGATAAGTAAATATTGGAAAATTTCAAAAAATTGTAGGTTAAAATCCCCTTGATTGACGTCGTGAAGAAAATTCCAAGATACGCCAAGTTTCTAAAGAATATGTGTACACACTAAAGAAGAATTCATGGAGGTGAAAATGTGATCTTGGGGAGGAAAGTATTAGCATTAATATAGCCATCAATTCCCACCAAGTGCAATGATCTTGGGACATTCTCGATTCCACGCACCATAGGGGAGTATTCATTTTCCAATGCTCTGATTGATTTTGGTGATTCTATAAATGTGATGCCTCACTCCATTTACTCTTCATTTCAGGTCGAGGAACTGAATCCCAATGGAATTTTTGCTCAACTATCCAACCAGAGTACCTCACACCCCTTTGGTGTGTTAGAGGACGTTCTTGTGAGGGTGAAAATTTTAATTTTTTCTGTTGATTTTTATGTGCTTAAAATGGAAGATGGTAGGATGAATGGACATGACCAGATTATATTGGGGATACCCTACTTAAGAACCACCAAAACCATAATTAATGTCCATAATGGTACATTATCTAGGGAATTTGGTGGTGACATAGTCAATTTCAACATCCTTGATTCCATGAAGCACCCCTAATAAGAACATTACCCTCTCTTTGTAAATTCAATTGATGTACTCCCTTCCTTTGAAAACACTTCTTTTTATTTCCTGATCCACTTTTTGAGTTTTCATCCTTGATTGAATTTTTTGGTAGTGAATCATGAATTGATTGTTGTAGTGGTCTAGAAAAGTTTTATGTATGTTTATTAATTCATAATTTCTTGAACACTGAGGATCCAATTACCATCGATGATACTGCTAAGCGTGTAAAAGCTTATTCCTCATCCAAGGATGATATTATTGAGCAATTAGATGAGATTAGTAACCTCTAAATTTCACACACACTCCCATAAATCTAAAATCCACATGAATTGGAACTAAAACAACTGCCACAAGATTTAAAATATTCATATCTTGAGAATGGAAACAAGTTTCTTGTCATCATTTCTAGTTCACTCCCTCCTGAGCATGAATTGTGACTGCTTGAACTTTTGAGGGAGTATAAAAAATCTTTGGGATGGACACTTGTATACATTCCTGGTATTATCCCACCAATTTGTACACATCATATATTGTTAAATGATGAGGTTAAACTATTGAGGAAGTCACAATGTTGACTGAACCCATACCTCCTAGATTTTTTTAAAAAGGAGGTAACAAAATTATTTACTGCTAGAATCATTTAACCCACATCTGATAGCCAATGGGTTATTCTAGTACAAGTGGATCCTAAAAAAAACTGGTCTTACTATATTAAAAAATGAAAATAATGAATTGGTTCCAACTCATGTGAAGAATAGTTGGTGTGTCTATATAGACTATCTCTAACTAAATCAACACATTATAAAGGACCATTTCCCATTTCCATTCATTAACCAAACGGTTGAGAGGCTAGTAGGAAATTCCCATTACTATTTTCTTGATGGGTATTCTAGATATTTTCAAATCCATATTTCCTTTGAGGATCAAGAAAAGACGACCTTCACTTGCCCCTTTGTCACATTTGCATATAGGAGGATTCTATGTGGTATGGGAAATGATTTGATTACTTTCCAGCAATGCATGGTTACTATTTTTTCAGATTACCTGGAGAATTGAATGGTAGTATTCGTGGATGATTTCACTTTTTATGGATCCTATTTTGATGAATGTTTGTGTCATCTTGGTTCAGTCCTACATTGCTTTATTGAAAATAATATCATATTAAATTATAATAAATTCAATTTCATGGTGCGATAATGTATAGTTTTTTGACATGTCATTTATGGGGATGTTATTCAAGTATATAAATAAAAGGTGGATTTCATTTCTTCCCTACCATTCCCCAAAAATGTTCAAGATGTGCGGTCTTTCCTAGGTCATGCTAGATTTTACCATCGTTTCATTCGTGACTTTAGTAAGATTGCACTCCCACTCTCCTGGTTACTCCAAAAAGAAAAGGAATTTGTTTTTGATAAAGAATGTGAGGAATATTTTAATAAGTTAAAATAGATTCTCACATCACCCCCAATAATCCAACCACATTGGTGGGATTTACTATTTGAGCTCATGTGTGATGCCTCTAACTATGTAGTTGGGTCAGTCTTATCACAAAGGGTCAAGCAAGCTCCACATGTCATTGCCTATGCCTCACGTACATTGGACCCTACCCAAGAAGACTACACTACAACTAAAAAATAATTTCTTACTATTGTGTTTGGCTTGGATAAATTTAGGTCGTATCTTTTAGGGTCCAAAGTCATTGTGTTCTCAGAACATGCGTCCCTTTGGTATCTTCTTAAGAAATCAAAATCCAAACCACATCTCATTCACTAGATTCTCCTTCTTCAGGAATTCAATTTAGAAATTAGGGATAAAAAGGAGCAGAGAATATGGTGGTTGACCATATCAGTAGGATTCAACCATCCTCAGACACTGAATCATTCCCCAGTATTCCCATAAATGAAATTTTTCCTAATGAGAAACTACACTGAGTGCAATTTGATATTCCTTGGTATGCTGAAATTGTAAATTATTTGGCAAAATATTTAATTCCTACTGATTTCACCAAAAACCAGGCCGACCATCTAATACATGAGTCTCGTTGATACATTTATGATGACCCCTACCTTTGGTGCACCTATAGTGATCAAGTCCTCATGCATTGTGTTATCGATAGTGAGTTTCATAACATCTTTATGTTTTTCCATACTCTTGCTTGTGGGGTCCACATTGGTCCCCAACTAACTGCTTGCAAGGTCCTCGATTCTAGTCTCTTTTGGCCCACATTGTTTTGGGATGCCCACGACTTCTATAAATCTTGTCCTCACTATCAAAGAATGGGGAATTTATCTAAAATAAATGATATTCCACAAAAACCCTTGCTCTTCCATGACATTTCCGATGTTTGGGGCATTGAATTTATGGGACCATTCCCCAATTAATTTGGTAACCTATAAATTATTTTGGAAGTGGATTATGTTTCAAAATGGGTAGAGGCATGATCTAAAAAAACTAATGATTCTAAGGTAGTTGTGAAATTTTTTAGAACCCAAATTTTTTGTAGGTCTAGCTTACCTAGGTTCATCATTATTGACCAGGGTTCTCATTTCTGCAATCGAACAATGCAATCTATTTTTTATCGGTATGGGGTTGGGTATAGAGTGTCTACTACATATCACCCATAGACCAATGGTCAAGATGAGGTGTCAAATAGGGATGAAAAATAGATTCTTGAAAAAACGGTTCAACCTAATAGAAAAGATTGGAGTCTTAGACTCAATGATTCCTTATGGGATTACCATAATGCTTTCAAAATTCTCATTGGAATTTCCCCATATCAGCTAGTGTTTGGAAAGAGTTGTCACCTCCCTATTGAGATTGAGCACCAGGCCTAATGGGCCACCAAAAAATGCAATTATAATCTTTCTGGTGTAGGTTCTCAAATAAAGTTACAGATTCAGGAGATGGAGTAAATGAGAAGAGATGAATATGAGAACTCTAGGATTTATAATAAGAAAACCAAGGTTTCCCATGACTGTATCATCCTTCATCCTTAGTTCCACATTGGGCAGAATTTCCTCATCTATAATAAAAAGCGGAAGTTTCATCTAGGTAAGCTTCGTTCCCAATGGTTTGGACCATACACTGTTACTAACATCTCTCCATTTGGTGTTTTCCATGTTCAAAATGATGAAACCAAGAAAACCTTCACTATCAATGGGCAGCGACTGAAGCACTTCCATGAATCCATTCTGTAGTCCCCGATGGATGAAATCCATGTTCAAGAAGAAATCTATGAATGAAACTTTCCAGGTTTAATCCATCCTTCCCACATTCTTTTTTATTATAGTGAGGACACTGCACACTTTATGTGTTGGGATATCGGTATATTCCTAGGTTAGTTGGGAATTTTTATCATATTTCTTCTTTTTCTCTTTTTAGCTTGCTGAATTGTATTGTTACTTTCCCCCCTTTCCCTCTCACTCACATTCGTGACTGAATATTACTTTATTATTCCCTATTTATCATGGAAAATTATTCCTTTTTAATCATGGAAGTTATTAAAAATGCTTGTGGAATTTCTGTATTTCATGTTGTTTTAGAATTCAATTTTTTTTATGAAATGTGCACTTCAACAAGAATTCAATACTATGGTGTAACTTTTTGTTCAAATTTAGTTCTTTTTTGATGATATAAATGTTTGTATCATTTTGAAACCTTTAAGAAGAATGGTTCCCTTTTTGGTGAATAGTTTAAGGGGAATTAGTGTCACTTAAGTTATCTACACAACTTTTCACCCAACCATGAAGTGTGAAAATTTCTACTTAATAAAAGGTAAATATAAGTTAGGTTGATTTTTCTATACTTTCCAAAATCATTTTTCCATACGTTCATTCCTTATCTAATATATTTCATTACTGTACTAGATTGACCTATGTGTGTGTACATATTATTCGACTATTGTACACCCTCATAAAATAAAAAATAAAAAATAAAAATAAGGGTTGTATATTGGTCCGGTAAAAAACCACCCTTTCTCTACCTTTTATCTTGTTATAATTATTACAATTAGTGTCGTGAGGAGATCAAACATGGGTTAGGAGAAGAGTGTGAGATTTCTTCCAAGTGAGACTTTTAAAAAAAATAAGGGGAGTGATGAAATATGAAACATATGGGGATATCTAGGTTGAGAGCTTATGGTTTGACTTCTAGGACTACTTAATTGAGTGGGTCTTGGAATTTGATTGCAAAGGATATAGGGCAGGTTCAGTGGAAAGGATCATATAAGTAGATAATTTTGAAAATAACTTATATTTACTACATAGAAAGTGGAAAGAGTAGCATGAAATGGTTGTCACACACACATGTAGAGAATTGGTGAAATGGTTATCTTTTGAACTATTTCCTCAAATTTGAATCATTCAACTCCTTGAGTTTCATGCTTATACAATTTTTGAGACATCTTTTTGTTTGATCATTGAGAATAACTCCTTGGTGTGTTTTTTTCTTTGATCACAATTCTATCAGTAATTAAATTTTCATTGAATGTTAAATATTTATGATTTTGTAAATATCTACATTCATAATTTTTGGAAATATGACTTTTCCCAGGAGTGAATATGTTTAGGTGTGGGGGTGTGATCGCACTACGATTGACTGTTTCATTTTCACCCTTACACCACTGTGTTAAGCTAGTTTTTATTGAAAATTATAAAAATAATGACAATTTTAACTTCATGTTTGATTCCATTATTTTGTTTTTATCACTATTAAAAAGGTAAATGGTACTTGTTTTGATAATTTCATTGAAGGTGAAGGTGATTGGAGGGCCCATGATGAAGTCCAAGAAAAATGGGCCAAGCTGCACGGGATCCAAGCATTCCGGTTTACTAAACCGCATAATTATACTTAAACATGTATCCGAATGGGATGAAATTTTTTATTATAGTCCAAAATTCATTTTTATACATTTAATATGAGGAAACCCAAACCTCATTCAGCCATCTGGTGGCCTAACCAACCTGATCTTTCCAGCACACCGAATCTGGATGAAGTCAAAAGTGGTGTGTTGTGATTTTCACATATCTCAGGATATAGTTGTCCAAATGGTGCCAAACTTTTGGTGGAGATATTAAAGAGAGTGTAAAACATATTTCCAATTTTTTTTCAAATCTATATTCTACATTAATGTGGTTGAAAACCATAGGAAAATGGTTTTACACAATCTATGTGCCCAAAACCACCTTCCACTTTGCCTATAAAATGGAAGCTTGGGATCCTCATTTGCAAGTTCACCCAAGGAGTGAAGTGTTTCAAATTTGGATTTCAATAGGATTTATCTAATAATACTATAAGTTCTTGAGTCCCTTATCCTCATAGTGGGATAAATAATGAAGAAGTAGTTCCACTTAAGATTCCTCCTCCTCCCAATGTCGGGAAAAACAGTGGGCATTCGTTCTGAGGGAGCTACACACATGTAAAGGGAGTTACGATGCATATATTATCTAATGTTTTGGAGTGATTTGGATTTTTAAACATTTTAATCCATTTAACTTACATGATTTCATATTTCAATTCTTGTTTTGATACATGTTAATGTTATGCTCTTAATTTCTTACCGATCAGTGTGAGGTTTTGAGTACGTGATTTGTGTTATTCTGATTGGACATAACAAGAATCATTTTCATACTGAAATTTTCAAGATTTAAATCTAATTTGGAATCTGTTATTCCATGCATAATTATTGTACCTTGACAATATTATTGTCATGTCAAGGTTTGGTTCTTTAATCATTGAAATAAAAGCTTAGGAATTAATCGGGATTACAATTAATATCAACCAAAGAATTACTCCAAACCTAAATGAATATCTATGAAAAATGAACTTGAAATTTGTGTATTGAAATCAAAATGAATCCTTTTTCCAATATTTTTCAAAATACACTTGGTTTTTCAACTATTAAACTCTTTAAGTTAAGTTATTTTCTTAAAACTATTTTCAAAATCACCACCTTCTTTTAGTATCTTTATTAAATATACACACTATAATATACCAATGATCCTTGAGAGATGACCTAGGATCTTACAAAGAATATAAATAAAACATAAAATCCTAATCAATTTGATGTGTCATAACAACGCATCCACTGCACCCTCCTCATTTAAATCTCATCCTATGCTGCAAAGGTTCCCTTCTCACCGATCAAGGAAAACCTGGTCCCATCCTCACAGAAACACCACACTTTGAACCTAAAATAGTATATATAATAATGGACTATGGATAACCAGTCTATACCCAAGATAACGTCATAAGGCCTCAACACTACTACCAGGAGATCCCAGCCGAAGCTCTCACCTCCTAGAGTAATCTCACATTGCCGGCACCAGTGTGTAATCCTCAAATACCCTCCTATAGGAGTCTCTAATAGTAAGGATCGAGCCAACGGATCCACCGGAATCTTCAATCCTTGAATGAGGTCCAGGGAAAGGAATGAGTGATTGGAACCCATGTTTATAAGAACTACATCTAAGGTGGAGTAGACATAGATCGTACCTGTAATCATCTCTGGAGTGTCGTGGTTGTAGGCCTCCATCGCCTGAAGTTGTCCCCTCCCTTTTCCACCTGATCCCAAAGCTCATAGTGGACCTCCTCAGGGTGGTGGTGGTAGGACCTCAAACCTTTGTTCGCTGCTTTCCACTCGACCTACTCCCCTGCCACATTTGCCACGTTGCGGACCTCCTCGCTCAAACCTCTATCACTGTCTTGGAGGTCCCTCGACCGCCTCTTGGTCATCCACAAGGGGAGTCGGATAATCATGAGCCATGTGCCCCTATCCACCAAAAAAGTAACAAACTCTAGCACTCAGATGCCCTCCTCTACCTCGTGATATTTGCACCACTGACTCTGAGTCTTAGGGTCATCCTCCGAAAGGTCTAGCCTATTTTGGCCATTGCGTCTTCTATCTACTGCCTTTTATAGATGACTCGTCCACCTTTCATCCAGTGGTGGCTCCCACCATCGGTACATACTTGGCTAGGAATCTATCCACAAGTAGGGATCTCTCTAGCACTCATGCCTATGTCAGGATGCTGAGAGAAATCATAGAGGCCTTAATCTCTTTTCGTAGTCCCTACTCAAAGGTCTGGGCCCGGAAGAAAGGGTCTCATACCATGTCAGTGGAGTAGTAGGAGAGTTCTTTAAACCTCAATGAGTACTGGTCCACAGTTAGGCTGCCCTGATGTAGGTTCGGTAACTCCTAAATACGCACTGAGCATAATGTCACTGGTATGAACTCCACCCTGAAGAGGCTCTCGAAGTCTGACCAGACAAGGGTCACCTCCCTGTATTCCAAGACCAACAAACTCCACCACCTCCCTATTGTGCCCTAAAAAAGGATACCAGCTAGAACTACCATCTAGTCTGTAAGTGTCTCTATTAGAAGAAAACCCTGAGTAACTACCTCCAGCCAATCCTCAGCTACTTGAGAATCTGTCTCACCTTGAAACCTCAGATGCCTCTATCTTTGGATCTCATGGAGCGTGCTCAGTTAGCTTGCATTGTTTGATGGTGTGGCTAATAGCAACTGCTACTCTCTGGGTGGAGGTGCTGCTTGTACACCACCCGAAGGTACCATCACTGTAAGTGGTCCCTACAATGATGCCTCGTCACTATGTGGACCATCATTGTGATATCTCACTGAAATCCTGG
The DNA here is from genome assembly GCA_963277665.1 of Viscum album. Taxonomy (NCBI): domain Eukaryota; kingdom Viridiplantae; phylum Streptophyta; class Magnoliopsida; order Santalales; family Viscaceae; genus Viscum; species Viscum album. The sequence goes on along the minus strand of OY728122.1, from coordinate 2,083,093,237 downwards.
TTGGATATTTTTGTGGAGGCATGCTATAGAGTAACAGATGATCCACAATCAATATGTTATAATTTGTGAGATGACTCAAAAGAAATCAGGAGAAAAAAAATTCCAAAACACATGCAACTAGTGTTTCCATGTAGCAAGTAAGAAAAAATAATTCAGGTTCCTAGTGAATAGATACATTGGCAGCCATACCAACACTGGACTCCCTAGAATGAAAGTTGAACTCAAGACACTTAACAATATTACCCCCATTAAAAATATAAACTCTTAGTTCTTCTGGTAGAACCAACAACCCTCTGATACCACTTTGTCATGACCTGTTCCCCAGGGCCCATGTTGTGACTACCCTAAGCCCACCTTCCATAGGCTAGGGGCTGGTGACTAGAACCAGAAAAACATATCCGAAAAATAGAAGGCAATGTCTTTAAACCTGTACACACACAGATAGGGAAAACTGCACAAAGCTAACCATGAAGGAAATAAAATTAATATAACCACCACAAAGTAACACCACTAATATTAAAGTGTGTAAACAGAAAGTAAAGGGGCCTAAATACAAGACCAACTAAAAGGAAAGTACAAAAAAAAAGTACAAGATTCGGAGTCCATATTCCAAGGGTCCTACCTAAAGGGTAGGTACAACTCTCTGTCAGATGTCAATACAACACACCATGTCTATCAATCCACCTCCGAGCATCATCTAGTCCTGGATCCCCAATGTACCAGTCAAAGATTTCTCTCATCTGCACAAGATACAACAGGCACGGTTGAAGCCCGTCTAGGGTGAGTATAACAATACCCAGTAGGGACCCAGAGACCCCCGAAGGTCTCTTGGTAATCCAAAAAGGAAAACACAAAAAAGGAAATACCACATAGTTAATACCACCAAAAAAGATCTCAAACACATAACACAAAGTAAAAGGAACAGCTCACACCAGGTATAACTCAAGTACATAAGTAAGGATGATTAATTGTAGAGCTAGATTATCTTATTCTATTGAGAGGCTCTACTGTTAATCCACACAAGGTCACTAGGTGGTGAACCACATAGGATCACTAGTTGCTAACCCAAATAGTATTTCTAGGTTCTAACCCACATTGGATCACTAGGTTCTGACCCACACATGATCTCTAGGTGCTAAACCACATAGGATCACTAGGTTTGGACCCACACAAGATCACTATTCATTCTTCACGTCACAGCTAGCCATTGGATTCCGACACTTAGAATGCTTGATTCTGGGACGATCCGTTCCTCAATCCATCAGTTATACCTCAACCACCATAAATTCCCACATATAGTAACCCCAAATTACCATCTCTTTGTAAGGTTCTTAATTCAAGAGATGTCATGTCGAACGGATTCTCATTCTGTAAGATATGTGCATTTTTGTAAAAAGGGTCAGGTTGGATTTGATTCCAACCCAAACTGGATGTAAAAAAACTTCCATAAAAACTCATTTACATTATATCATAAGTTCCTCCTATTTTAAAGGTTCCCAACGCAACTGACGGTGGGTCAATCAGAAGCCCGGTTTGAGAGTTACATGTGTTTTAGTGAAACGGGGGCCGGTTGGGTCTGGGTCCGGGAAGACCTGGTCGAACCGACCTGAGCTAACCCGGTCAGGCCTGGGACTAGCCTGTTGAGCTACGTGTCTGGACCAGTAGCATGGGCCTATATCTCAACTTTTTCCTGGTCCACTAGAGGCGGACCGTCCTTCGTCCTGGCCAGGATGCAGTTGGGAGCCGCGTCTGCTTCCTCAGCTGTTGCAGTTGAGTGACCGCAGCCCATCGCATGTTGCACCACATGCGATATCTGAAACATTTGAGCGGTTGTGTCCTCCAAAACACCTGTGTACTGAGTCTACGGGTGGAATCAGTCCACATGGCACCAGCGTGGCACTACAGATCTCTAGCGTCGTGGTCGAGAAACTACAACCTCCGTCGTTCACCCGGGTGGCCTAGATGTGGCCCGCAATATCCATGTCGCCAGGGACCTAAACCATTGTGGCACGCTAACACACGGGCTTCCTCCCTCTTCCCGTTTCTTCCGTCTTGGTCCTCCACTGGCTGCTACCACCGTCGCGCCAATAGATGTTCGACGGATCACTAGACTCGCTCTGGTGGTCCATTCTTTGTGCCGCCTATGCCTAGAGCCTCTGGGAAGCATCCTCTTCCCATAAAAGGCATCAAAAATGCCTTGCCGTCAATTTGGGAAATCTATTAACCAAGAGCACACAAGCATAAGGTCTTAGGCATTGTTAGAGTCGGCATGCGCCCTCTAAGTTAGAAGTTCATAATCACAAGGAGGCTCGGGGATTGTGGCTCAATCAAACAAGAGATAAACTAATCTTGAATAATAACTCCCAAAAGAAAAGTCACCCTCATGCATAAATGAACAATTCACGGATCAACCTGTTATTGGGTTGATTCACATTCATCATTTCTATAATAAGAATAGGGAGGAATTTGTACAAATTAAACCCCTGCCTCTTTGACGTTCCTTTCCGCAACATTACATCCTTGAGGTTTCAAGACATCAACATCATTCATCTCTTCCAACTACGTTCTTCGAGGTGAGTCGAAGATGTTTAAAGTTCGTCGACGTTTTTCATTCTTCGTTGAGGAGGAAGTTCACCAGATGTTCGTCAGAGGATCCTCTTAGTTTAATTCCTCATTCCACCAATGCGTCAACCCAAAAAAAAGGAAAAAAACATCATAAAATTTTTGTTATGATGTGATATTATGTCTTTATGCTTGTACAACGAGCCATTAAGGGGCTTCCTTAATTGTCCCATTCCATTCCCTACATCTGGATTCACTTCTTCTTAGAGGGAAGATGATCTAGGTCCTTAGAATCGATATGATTCTTCTACACCTTTTCCTTATTCATCTTCTTCTTATTCATAATAACAATAGTGGGCTTATCACGCCCCATTTCTTCATCAATATGGAAGGTAATAATAACATGTTCTGATAGTGACTTCTTTCTATTTCTCATATTATAATTCACAATAAAACTTTATAAGTTTTTAGGTAGTAAGGATAGAATGATATTTGTATGCAGCTCATTAGGGATCTCAAAACCTATGATGTCAATGTGCTAAATATACCAAATAATCTTGACTACATGCTCCCTAGCTGGCTCTGACTCTCCAAGTTTTTATGTGAATAGTGCATTGTAGATCTCATATCTCCCTGATCCCTCATTCCTTTAATAGTGACCCTGAAGGTGAGTAACTATGTTATACTCATCCATATCCTTATATTTATTTAAAATATCATTATACATAGTGGATAACAAAAAACATTGAACATCCATTGCATCATACGCATGATTTATATAGAGGTATAATTCTTCCCAACTAACCATTTTAACAAGAAACTTGGGAAGTGGGGTTTCCAGCACGTTTAATTTTCATTCAAGGAATAATATAACATGTAGGATCCTATAACATTTCTATAAATTCTCACTGGTGATAATTTCATCCTTCTCAAGTATGGATCGTAGTAATATTGTCGATGTCGTTTGATTTTCTATTTCTATAATTTAAGAGAAGACAATTATTACTTATTTTGATTACAAAAATAGATTAATATATTAAAAATTAATTCAATTCTTATCAATTTCCCACTATTTTCCAAAACCTAATAGCCCCCAACATCAGTTTAGGAATACATTATCACTTAGATATTCTTGTTTCAAGGATTCATATTCCCCTTATCATGACATATACTTAGTCCTGAAATATATTCGAAGGTTTTTAGGTTGGCATAACATTACAACTATATTAACTCATAGTTCCTTGATCTGTTGAGTGGACTCTCCAATCCTGAAATCTTTTTTTTTTAAGATTTCATCAACCTTTTCCTCTTAGTCACACCAAGTCCAATTTGGGAATTCAAACCTTGATGTAGACAAAGTTAATTCAACCCAAAATTTCAAACAAAAATATCCATGACAATTGAAATCACCCCAAATTGGTTTGGTCAAGCACTTTGAACTATGAAGTTGATTTGAACTTAATTAGTGGAAGACTAAGAATACTTTATTTTTTAGTTTGATAAGTTTTTTCCCTTATGTGTAAATCCCTTTTTTATCTTTTCTTGTGTCTTATTAATATTAAGTGGATTTTACTTAAGTGATTAACCATGTCTGATAAAACATTTATGTATGATTTTATTTTATTTTTTTCCATCTTGCATACTTGTTAATTCATTTATTAGTTGATCTCAAAAAATTTAAAAACATAAGTAATTATCCATGAAATTGAAAAAAAAAATATACGTGTCATGATCATGAGATTATCTAAGGGTTTTTTTATCTAGAAGATGATAAACTAACCCTCAACCCTAGAATAAAACACACCTTGAAATGTAACTTGGTTCATGTTGCATCATTACACATTTTCTCTTATGTATCACCTTGATTGGTTTCACTTTGGTTCTTTAACTTGGACCATATCCTCTCACTTGGGATATCTCTCCTTAAATTAGATTTTACTCAAACATAGGTGAGGGGATCTAATGTATTGGATAAAGGGGGTTTACATAAAATAACTGAAGGGAATGAAAGACCTTACATGATAAGGAGGAGGGGATAACTCGTAGTCCATCAATAATAATTTAACCATAAATGTAAAGACGTGTAAATTTAAAGGAAATTTTTTTTCTTAAATACTTTGGAATTTTACGAGTATGTGGCTTTTGACGGCACTTGATTCTGATGCCCGGTGTGGCTGAAATCAATTTCTGAAGTTTAGCTCAGGTATGTTCAGTAAACGAACGAGAGGGTTTTTCTATATCTTTTGAACCAGTGCTCGGAATTGAAATCTGAGGGCAGCGATGAACTCGCAGCATCGGTAATTGCTTAAGGGGACCTTTACTATAGTTTCTTTTTAAGTGCGTTGAGGATTAATAATTGGGGAATTAGTTTAAAATAAATAAAATTGTTAGAAAAATTTTATTTTATAACTTTGGAAGTTAATCCCCCCCATGGGAAGTTGTTGGTGGGGCCCACAACCATCCAACTTCCCATGTGTGGATATTTGAAAGGTGGGTCCCACACGAGCCCCAACCTTTCACCTTCCCATAAACTTCTTAAACCCCCCTTATTTATTGTGTAAACTCTTCTTCTCCCCCTCCATAAATGAGACCTCGCACCTCCCTCTCTCCTTAATCAATTATGCCAACACATTTCAATTAATTAATTTGAAGAGTTTGAATTAATTTGAATTTTAAGGCACTTATTAAAAATGGGAGAGAATTTTTATTAATTTGGGTTGGAAATATTGGTGGGAGATCTCTTGGAAGAATTTATAAGGAAGTGTTCTTCTCCGATGAAGAACACCATCCTTCCATGAAGAACGACACCTCTTCGATAAGGAACGTCTCCGATGAAGAATGCAAAGTCACCAATGACATTCCTTCTCTTCTAATTCCTCCTCATCATGGGAGGAGACACCACCACGGGGAATGTCACCATTGACAATGGCTCTTCCTCCGACATCAACAGAATCGACATTGTTCTTCCGCAACGTCCAACCACCGCGATGTTTGTCTCCCGCAGATTAACGACGTGTGACATCATCACGAGGAAGGGGTTTTATGTTCAATTTTAATGGATTAAAACTATTCTTGTTCTCATTGTAAGTATTGGATTGTCTTTGGCCATTTCATACCGCGTAACGCGGAGGGCGTGGGCGGAACGAACACAGCCCATCGACCCTCTATTGGATCTTATTTTTTTATGCAATGGAAGCGGCAATGGGAGGCGGTGGGGATGAAGAGAAGCGGTGGTCATGCTCCGGCTGCGTACAAAGGAACTGCGGCCCGCAACCGTGGGCTGCTCGACCGGGGAAGAACCGTCCATCCATAACCAACCAGGCCGAAGGAAGGAACCACGGCGCCCCTTTGGCACCGCGCTGTGGAGAATCGCGGCCCGCACTCCACGGGCCTCTTCGGCGGACGAACCGGCCGGCAGACGACCGGCCGGGTTGAATAAGCTGAGGTGCCTTCATGGCGCCACGCTGAGGAAGAAACATGGCCAGCTTGTATGGACCGCTCGGCGGTCGAACCAGCCGGAAGGAGGCTAGCCGGGCTGGGAAGAACTAGCGGCACCAGGAGGGCGTCGTGCTTGAGGAACCACAGAACTTAGGACTCTGATATTTTCTTTCTGTGAAGCAATAGTGTTAAGGGTACTAAGTGTGGTTTTCAGTTCAGGGAGTCCAGTGTTGGTGCGGACGGCCGATGTATCTATACACCAGTACCCTGACTTCTGATTTCCGACTCAGTGCAGGAAAATACTGATTTCGTGTGTGTTTTCAAAAGTTTATTTCAAATCAACTCAAACCAGGTCATCTCACCAGGTATAGTCTTTTGACCATGTCACATCTGTTTCTTTCAAGATGTCTTCACCCAGTCAGTCAGCGTGGGTACCGAGTGGAGAGCATGATGATAGCCCACCGAGCAACGAGGCCTCCGTACAGGGCCCTCTTCCAATTGAGACACCAGCAGAGGGTGCATGCTACCTGAGTGTGACACACAAGTTCCAGCGACAGAGGCCTCTGAGGTTTCAAGGTGAGTCAGATATTCAGACGGCTGGGTACTGGCTAGAGTTTGTAGCACGATCTTTCCACACAGCTGGGACACCCACTTAATTGATGATGTACCTAGTTGTTAGTCTCTTTCTGGGAGCATCTGAGAGTTGGTGGATCCATATGCTCCAATTTTGCGATGAGATGACCTTAACTTGGTGAAAATTCGAGATTTTTTTTAGGGTGGAGTTTATACCAGCAACTCTTCACTCTGAGTGTGCTCAGGAGCTGCTGCCCTTGCCGCAGGGTTTTCCGTCATTAGCCGATTCATCTGTAGGCAGTAGAAAGATGATGCAGGGGTCCAAGAGGACCATACTTATAGGTGGTCGACCGCACGACTCAGGATCGGAAGTGTGGGGCACCCAGGGTGGAGTCAGAGCCAGGCGTACTAGGAACGCACAATGTTTCTCCGGCGGCGGGCTTGGTCACATGGCACATGACTATCTGACTCCCTGAACAGTTGATCCGCAGGCATCAGAGGAGCCACCGAGACAGAAGCAGTGGTGGGATCTTAAGAAATAGCTAAGCAGTGGACAAGGAAGTGGAGCTCCAGAATCAGGTGGACAGGAGCAGGACTAGTTCCAGGCATGGAGGTCTTTGTTCTTGGTGCTTCTAGTTTCCGTTTTGTTGTTGTTTGAGGTTATTATGTGTCTTTGTACTTTTAGTTGTAGTAATAAAATACACTTATCACTATGAAGTTTACTATCCTATCCTTTTGTATGGTTGATATTAAGAGGTTCTGGTTAAAACTGTTGACTTGACCCTCACTTTCAAGATTTATACTAGAGGACACCTAGTAACCATGTACTGATGCCGACAGTGTGACTCAACCCTTGGAGGTGAGAGTAACAGTTAGATCTCTTAGTAGTAGTGTCGAGGCCTTAAGATTTCATTCAAGACATGAATTGTACCATTCATGTCAGGATTGACTGTATTAGGTGAAGAACGTGGTTCATCCAGGGGATGAGACCAAATTTCTCTTTTCAACAGAGGAGAAATCTCATCAACTCTTGTAGAACGTAGACGAAGAAGGGTGGAGATGAGTTCTTTCAATTAGCTAGTCTCACCAATTGTTCGATGAGAAAACGGTTTACGGTTCTCTCCAACTCAATAGTCTCAAGTGTATCTTCTCTCAGAAGTACATTAACCTGAGACAATGGTGATGGATTGATTTCCTCTAGGATTATGACCTTGAGATAGTCCATACTCCTGGGAAGGGGAACGTTGTAGCAGATTCTCTTAGTAAGAGATCGGGCATTCAGCTGTTAGGAGAGGTGAGACAGTAGCTGACCGCATTTTAGATATACTTTGTGGATAGTGATGGAGTCATCACGTGTAGAACCAGAGATGGTTCAGGCTACGACGGAGAAGGTTCATATCATCCAGGAGTAGATGAAGACTGCACAGAGCAGACAATAGTCCTATGTCGATAGGATACGGAGACCACTGGAGTTTGAGTATGGAGACCATGTCTTCCTACGAGTCTCACATCGATGAGGACAATGGAGATTTGGCTGGGGCGGAAAGTTATCTCCGCGTTTCTTCCAACCTTTCCAGGTCCTCATCATAGTAGGAGAGGTGGCTTACCATTGGGCCCTTCCACTTCAGTTGCACAGGGTGCACGACGTCTTCTTCATAACTCAGCTGAAGAGATATGTGCAAGACACAACCCACGTCATTGATAATGGGGAGATAGACATCGATGTCGGGGCTACATTCATGGAGGTTCTCGGGGAAATTGAGGATCGACAGGAGCGGGTCCTATGTGGACGATTGATTCCTCTAGTACGCATTCTCTGATAGCACAGAAACCTTCAGGGAATCCCATGGGAGAAAGAGGCTCAGTTGCGTGCTCAGTACCCCTTTAGTTTCTCTAGTGTGTGTTGTAGCTTTACGGGGATGTAAATCCATGATCTGGGAGTAATGTAAAGACCAGGAAATTTCAAGGAAATTTTTTTCTTAAATACTTTGGAATTTTACGAGTCTGTGGCTTCTGATGACACTTGATTCCGAGTCCCGGTGTTCCCGGAATCAATTTCCAAAGTTTAGCTCAGGTAAGTTTAGTAAACGAACGAGCAGGTTTTTTTCTATCTTTTTAACCAGTGCTCAGAATTGAAATCTGAGGGCAGCGATGAACTCGCAGCGCTGGTAATTTCTTAAGGGGACCTTTACCGTATTTTCTTTTTAAGCAGGTTGAGGATTAATAATTGGGGAATTAGTTTAAAATAAATAAAATTGTTAGAACAATTTTATTTAATAACTTTGTAAGTTAATCCCTCCCATGGGAAGTTGTTGGTGGGGCCCACAACCATCCAACTTACCATGTGTGGATATTTGAAAGGTGGGGCCCACAAGAGCCCCAACCTTTCACCTTCACCTAAAATTCTTAAACCCCCCTTCTTTATTGTGTAAACTCTTCCTCTCCCCCTCCATAAATGAGACCCCCCACCTCCCTCTCTCTCTAATCAAGTATGCCAACACATTTCAATCAATTAATTTGAAGAGTTTGAATTAATTTTAATTGTAAGGAACTTCTTAAAAATGGGAGAGCCTTTTTATTAATTTGGGTTATCAATATTGGTGGGAGAGCTCTTGGGAGAATTTAGAAGGAAGTGTTCTTCTCCGATGAAGAACGATGCCTCTTCGACAAGGAATGCCTCCGATGAAGAACGCGAAGTCACCGACGACGTGCCTTCTCTTCTTCTCCCTCTGCGTCAAGGGAGGAGACACCACCGCGGGGAATGTCTCCATTGACAACGGCTCTTCCTTCGACGTCAACGGAATCGACATCGTTCTTCCGCAATGTCCGACCACCACGACGTTCGTCTCCCACGGATTAGCGACGTGCAACATCATCGCGAGGTAGGGGTTTTATATTCAATTTTAATGGATTAAAATTGTTCTTGTTCTCATTTTAAGAATTGGATTGTCTTTGTCCATTTGTTATTGCCTAACGCGGAGGGCGCAGGCCGAACGAACACGGCCCGTCGACACTCTATTGTATCTTATTTTTGTAAGCAATGGACGCGTCATCGGGAGGCGGTGGCGATGAACGGAAGCGGCAATCGTGCGTCGGTTGCGTGCAAAGGAACCGTGGCCCGCAATCGCGGGCCGCTCGACCAAGGAAGAACCGGCCGGCTATAACCGGCTGAGTCGAAGGAAGGAACTGCGGTGCCCCTTTGGTGTCGCGCTGTAGAGAACCATGGCCCACACTCCACGGGCCACTTCGGTGGGAGAACTGGCCGGCAGGCGGCCGACCGGGTTGAAGAAGTCGCGGTGCCTTCATGGCACTGTGCTGAGGAAGAAACAGGGCCTGCTTGTGTGGGCCGCTCAGCAGTCGAACCGGCCGGCAGAAGGCCGGCAGGGCTGGGAAGAACCCACGGTGCCAGGAGGGTGCCGCACTTAAGGAACCATGACCCACCCAAGAGGGTCGCTCGCGCAGTGAAGCCGGCCAGCTTTGGTCGGCCGGATGGGAGGGCGGCGCTGCCGGTTCGGACAGCTGGGGGGGTCGTGCCCGCTCGGACCGCGCGGCCCTGTTGGGTCGAGCCGCTCGGCCAGCCAGCTGAGCCCCGGCCAGCCAGGTCGCGCCCTGCCGGGCCGGGCTTAAGGTTTCGGGCGTAGCAGAAGCACGTTGGTGGGTTTACCCAACTTAATTTTTCGTTAAACAATGTTCAATATGAGATCCGTCGCGATATAAAATGCCGAATCTTCAGAATAGAACGAAGAACAAAAAGAAAAAGGGAAGAGTCCTGAAACCCTTGAGGAGGATCATCATATGTTGATTATAATTAATTTAATTAATGAATAAGAATTACCTCATTGGAATTCTTTCTTTGTTGATGTGTTTGGTCACGATTCGGTGATCCGTCGTTGCCTTGTAGAATCCAAGTGTAGGATTTCTCTAGCGGTGATCAACACGTGTGTCACGTATCCCTGGACGTCGCTGAAGGGATCTCCGAGTGCTAGCGCGGAAGAACCTTCGCTTGCGATATCCTCCATTGACCGCCTTGATCCAGTGGAGGACCTTGCTCTCGTAACTGGAGGGCGTTCTTGGTGGAAAGGGAATTCTCTCTTGGCTTGAGATTATTTCCAAATCCGTTTTTCACAACCAATGGCTCTCCAAAATGTTGGGGTTGTGAGGATATTTATAATCATGTTTGAGGTTAATAGAGTTATGAAAATAAATAAATACGTTACGCGTTTTATTTATTTCATTAACTCTTATTGAAAACCCCCCCATGTCGAATTATTAATTCCTTGACATGCACCCACGCTGATTATAATAAATATCATTTAATAAAAAAATATTAAATCCTCAAAATCCCAACTGGAAAAACTACATGGCGTGTAATAATTAATACATGGCGTGTACTTTTATTTTCGATTTTTCTCCACCACATTTATTAGACCTTGAGTAATGACTATTTATTTCTTAAATAAATTTAACTTCATTACTCGCTAATAAATATATTATTTCGTCCACAATATATTCTCTCTAATAACTAGTGTCAAAATAAATGCGATCAGACATCCTTAAATAATTATTAAACCACAGTCGGGAATAATATTTATTTAACTTGTTAAATTAATATTTAACTGAGATACATGGACACACTTAGTGTGTGACCCTCTAGGCCTCTTTCTCAGTGGCATTAGGCTGAGCCTGCCTAAAGTCCAAGGTTATCATCTAGAAACACGGCAAGGCACCCATAGAGAAAGAATTTAACGCCGCAATGACGTGTTACATCCTACAAACGCTTACTGTGTAATATAATCTCTTTGTCACAATATCTCCAATCAAGCGGGTTGCATGCTAGTGCCATCAACCCATGTGCTTGATTATTCTTTCTTTGACATCCCGGAATTGAACTTTCCCATACCTTACCATGGCCATGGATTTATTTAGGCTATATCAATTCCATCAAAGGGCCTGAGATATCTACTTCTGTTATGGAACGGAAGGGGAAAATCCTTTCTCGCATTATCTATTAATACGGTATTACTCGTGACGCACCGAACGTATCCTACCTCGCTGCGAACAGTGTGTTATCACAGTTTTAGTCAATAAATCTAAGTGCGCGAGTTTTAATACCCATTAATAATAATATTAAAGTCTAAGGATCAATACACACGTCCATAGATAGGAACATCCAATGACACTATGAAAAGTGGATTTCCTACTAGCGGTTCTCGTTCTCATAATATCCTCCTGGATATTACCAAGGGCGCACACCATGAGAAGGTGCCTCAAAGTTTCATGAGTCCTCACCCCTAATGACCTGTATTATTTGTGTCCCTCAAATAATATCATCCGACCATAGAACATACATTCAAGAACAGTGTTATGGCACTTCCGGGTTCTCATCATAGTAGGGATCAGCTACGAACCTTTAATGAAACAACTGTCCTTGGGACATTATCACATGACATGTCACGCAGAAGAAAAATCAAGATGTGATAAGGCTTTTATTTAATGAATAAAGTACAAAGTAGTTGGTTCTAGACCACCAACTCCAACAAACTCCCACTTGGACTAGAGCCAAGTGCTAACAACCTTTAACCCTCTAGCTCTCACATGATATTCATGCTTCTGCTGAGATAGGCCTTTAGTCAGGGGGTCCTCCACGTTCTATTCTGTGGACACTCTGCTCACTGCAACTTCACCCCTTTGATAGAAATCCCTCAATAGGTGATACTTCTGGAGTATGTGCTTTTTCCGTTGATGTGACCCTGGTTCTTTTGCAAGAGCCACCGCTGCAGTATTATCACAATACAATGTAATGGGATCTTTACTGCTAGGCACCACATCAAGCTCCTGGACAAAGTTCTGAATCCAAACAGCTTCTTTGGCTGCATCAGAAGCCGCTATATACTCGGACTCCGCTGTAGAATCGGTGAAAACCGGTTGTTTTGAACTCTTCTAGCTCACAGCTCCTCCATTGAGACAGAAAACATATCCAGATTGCGACTTCAGATCATTCTGATCTGTTTGAAAACCAGCATCAGCATACCCTCTGATGACAAGCTCCTCTTCTCCTCCATACACCAGGAACATATCCTTAGTTCTTCTCAGATACTTAAGGATAGTATTAACAGTAGTCCAATGTTGTTCTCCTGGATCTGCTTGATATCTGCCTACCATGCTCAGTGCATAGGCAACATCAAGCCTGGTACATAACATGGCATACATGATGGATCCAATAGCCGAAGCGTATGGGATCTTACTCATCCTATCTTTCTCCTATTGTGTTTGGGGACACATTTTCTTAGAAAGATGTAAGCCATGTGACACTGGAACCAATCCCCTCTTGGATTTTTCCATACTAAATCTCTTTAGTATCTGGTCAATGTATATACCCTGACTTAGTCCAAGCAGCCTCTTGGATCTGTCAAGAATGATCTTGATCCCTAGAATGTAGGCTGATTCTCCTAATTCCTTCAGGGAGAAACACTTGTTCAACCAGTCCTTAACTGACTGTAAGGCTGGTACGTCGTTTCCAATAAGTAATATGTCATTAACATATACCACTAGGATGACGACCGCATTCCCATTAAACCGCTTATAAACACATGGCTCACATTCGTTCTTAATGAAACCAAATTCCTTTATGGCTTCATCAAATCAAATGTTCCATGACCCGGATGCTTGCTTCAATCCATAAATGGATTTCTGCAACTTGCAAACCCATTTGGCTTCACCTGGTGTCACAAACCCTTCTGGTTGTGTCATAAAGACATCTTCCTGAAGGTTCCCGTTAAGGAATTCTGTTTTTACATCCATCATCCAAATCTCGTAGTCATGGTAAGCTGTTATGGAAAGTATGATTCTTATGGATTTAAACATGGCAACTGGCGAGAAGGTTTCATCATAGTCAATTCCTTGACGTTGTCTGAATCCTTTAGCCACTAGCCTTGATTTATAGGTGCTAACTTGACCTTTCATGTCCAGCTTTCTTTTGAATACCCATTTGCATCCAATAGGCTTTACATCAACTGGCTCATCGACCAGAACCCAAACTTGGTTCTGATACAAGGAATCCATCTTAGAATTCATAGCTTCTAGCCATCTTGCAGCTTCTGAGCTTTCTACTGCTTCCTTGTAGGAGAGAGGTTCATCATTGTCCAACAATAATGATTCACCATCCTTGGTGACTAGGAAACCAAATATCTCTGGTTCCCTTACCTCTCTTGAGCTCCTACGCAGTACTTGGGTTTCTGGAACCTCTTCCACGGGGACCTGTGGAACTTGTTCCTGTACCAACTCCTGTGTATCTTGATCATCAACTTCATCTAAGTCAATCTTGCTCCCACTATCCTTCTTGAGGATGTGATCCCTCTCAAGAAAGACGGCTTGTCTGGCGACAGTCACTTTCTTTTCTTGGGGGTTATATAGGTAATATCCTTTAGTTTCCTTGGGATATCCTATAAAGATACACTTCATTCCCCGGGGTGCTAGTTTGTTGCCTGAGAAGGCCTTAACAAATGCCTCGCATCCCCATACACGTGTGTGCGACAAAGTGGGTTTCCTTCCATTCCATAACTCGGATGGAATTCCATTTTCTGCCTTAGTTGGTACTCGGTTTAATGTGTATGTTGTAGTTCGTAATGAATATCCCCAAAAGGATAATGGAAGATCCGCATGACTCATCATCGACCTCACCATGTCCAACAAGGTGTGGTTCCTCCTTTCACTAACACCATTCCACTGTGGTGTATAAGGAGGTGTGAGCTGAGATAGAATCCCAGACTCCCATAGAAGATTGATGAACTCTTGGTTCAGATATTCTCCACCTCGATCCGATTGAAGCTTCTTTATCTTCTTACCAAGCTGATTCTCTACTTCATTCTTGAATTCCTTAAATTTCTCTAGGGACTCTGACTTATACCTCATTAAGTAGACATATCCATATCTACTCAAATCATCAGTAAAAGTAATAAAGTAAGAATATCCACCTCTAGCTTCTATTGGAAATGGTCCACACACATCTGTGTGTACCAATCCTAGAAGCTTTATGGCCCTTTCACCTTGTCCACCAAAAGGCGGCTTTGTCATTTTTCCTTGTAAACAAGCATGACATCTATCAAGTGGTTTTAGCTCAGTAGAGTCTAAACAGCCATCTTGGTAGAGTTTTGTCAAACACTTCTTGTTCACATGACCAAGGCGGTGATGCCATAATTGGGTGATGTATGAGTCATGTGAATTTGTTTTTTTATCGATTGCCAACACTTGGTTTTCATAATTCAATACATACAAACCATTATTTAAATGTTCCATACCATAACATACGTTGTTCTTATAAAAGAGACAACCCTTATTTCCAAATTTGAAAACAAATCCATCCATATCCAAAAAAGATACAGAAATTATGTTCTTGGTAACACTAGGCACATAATAACAGTTATGTAAAATCAAAATCATCTCAGTTGGCAATGAGAGGTGGTAGTCACCAATAGCCAACGCAGCCAGCCTTGCGCCATTGGCAGCTCAAAGATCCACCTCTCCTCTGGCGATCTTTCTAAATATACTTGGTTCCTGCATTTGAATACAGATGTGTGCCCCACAAGCAGTATCTAATACCCAATGTGTAGAAATAGAAAGATTGTACTCGATAACAAACACACATTTAGCGTCCCCACGCTTCTGGGTGCAGTTCCTCTTCCAGTGGACCTGCTTGCCACATGCAAAACACACTGCCTCCCGTTCCTAGCCCTGCCCCTAGATCTTCCCCTTCTTGGAGGGATGGTGCTCAGGGGCTTCAGACCGTTTATAAGTCTTTGGCCCCTTTGCCTTTTCCTTCCTTTTCTTCTTCACCATAAGGACCGCAGGTTTGTCACGCCCCATGTCCTTATCTACTTGGCGAATCAAGGTTCGAAGCTCCGATAGACTCTTCTCATTGCCGCTCATGTTATAGTTGACAATGAAGCTAGAGAAGGACTTGGGCAGTGATGATAGGATGAGATCTGTATGCAACTCATCCGGGAATTTAATCCCTAAGATGACCAGGTGTTCAATGTAGCCAATAAGCTTGACTACATAAGGCCTAGCTGGCGCAGACTCTCCAAGCTTCGTGGTAAACAAAGCATTGGAGATCTCATACCTCTCCTGTCTCGCCTTCTCTTGGTAGAGATCTTTAAGGTGAGACATCATGCTATACGCGTCCATGTTTTCATGTTGCTTCAAGAGCACATTAGACATGGCCGATAGCATGAAACACAGGACATCTGTGGCATCATCCATGTGTTTCATGTAGAGAGATAATTCCTCATCACTAGCCTCTTTCCCAGGCGCAACTGGAATAGGCTCTTCCAGCACATATAATTTCCTTTCGTGGCGAAGGACGACGCGTAAACGCCTCTGCCACTCTTGGAAATTGGTGCCGGTGAGAAGGTTTTCTTTTTCGAGTATGGTGCGCAATGATATGTTTGAAGTCATTTTCTTGCCGTTTCTACAAATTAGGATGAGCACAGATTTAGTACTTTATTACAAAATTTGATACAAATAGATAAATTAATAATTATTAGTCTCCCACTACTTTATCGAAATCCAATAGCCCTCACCATTGACTTCGGAATATTCTGTTGTGTGAATATTCTAGTGGAAAGGATCCATATTTTCATTCACATTACCCCAACTAGGGTTGGTCGAGCAACTTGAAGGGTTTTAGGTAGGCATTCTAAATTCCAACTGCATTAACTCGCAGCTCCTTGATCCGCTGAGTGGACTCCCCAAAACTGAAATCCGTTTGGATTTCCTCAACCTTTGCCTCTTGGTCACACCAAGTCCTGCTGTGGCAGTCAACCCTTGATGCGAACCAATTCAAGTCATCCCAAAACCCTGAATTAGAATTCCCCGATAATTGAAATCACCCCAACTAGGGTTGGTCAAGCACTTTGAACTATGGTTCGATTCTAACCAAGATTATGGAAGGCTATGCCGACTTAATATTTGTTTTGAGGGATTTTATCCTTATACGTAAATTTCCATTTAATTATCTTTGATTACATGCTTGTTAATATTAAGTGGGATATACTTAAGTGATTAACCATGTCTAAGATAATATTTACATATAAGCCAGTTTTATTTTAGTTCCATCTTGTATGCTCGTTTAATTCATTAATTATGTGATCGTGACCACACACCCACAATAAATAAACCATGCAACTGACAAAAATAAAATAAATGGTATGATCATGAGCTTTTCTATTGGTTAGTTTATCTAGCGGTTGATAAACTAACCCAAGACCTAGGGGAGAAACACCTTGAACCTTTCGGGTTCATGTTTAAATCTTTCCACTTGTCCACCTTTGTATCTCCTTGGATTGGTTTCACCTTGGCTCCTGACTTGAGCCGCCTCCGCTATCTTGGGAGCTCCATCTATTACATATGAATTTATCTCACACGCAGGTGAGGGGTAAAAGGGGTTTTTACATAAAAGAATCCTTGGGCGCGCAGGCCCTACATATTAATGAGGAGATGGCTCGCAGGCCAACAAATTTAATTTAAATAAATAAATTAAAAGAAACCATTCACATACAAAGGTCTCAGTCTAGCTCATGATCATCCATACATGCAATGATATTTACGCATAAATAAAACTAGCATTCAATTCTTTAATCGTTCTTGTTTAAGATAAATCACGCTCGAATAAATTAATTATCTTTAATTAATCAATCCTTTTATCTTAAATCCCTTTTCTGAATTTCCTTGAGATTCTCATCCATCATAATTTTAAACAAATAAATTCATTTAAAATTATCCTTTTACGTAACTTGTACCTTGGAGGCAACCCGGGGAATTCCCATTTATTACGCAGATGTTAAATTAAACACATATATATAAAACACCTATCACGTGTTGTGCCTCAGCTTTACGCCTGCACCATGGTACACGTCTCAAGGGTTTTAATAATATAATAATAAATTTTAATAAATCTGCGTAATTTGGGTGAGTACACGGCGTGTAGTTCCGACTACACGGCGTGTACTTTTCTTCATCGTCCATCCGAAGTACACGCCCGGGGATAAGGCGTGTTAATGTACTTCGGAAATTTTCAGAGTACATGGCGTGTATAGTGGGACACACGCCGTGTAGTTTCCGCATTACACGGTTTCCAGCTGGGCAGGCCGTGTACGGAGTACAGGACCCAACCCTAACCCGAACGGACTACACGCCGTGTTCATTGGACCACACGGCGTGTATTCCGGAAACCGTGTGCCACCTATTTCTGGTCAACACACGATGTCTTAAATTCTTAGAAAGAATCCAATACACGGCCTGATTTGGCGGATCAGTCAATGCATTGAACCTAGACTACACGGCGTGTACTTCCGAATACACGCCGTGTATTCTGGTGTTATACGGCCAGAAATGTTTCGCTCCTCCGGATGAGTTCCTCTATTTTATTTTAATCAAAATTAAAAGAAAAATCCGTTTCTGTGAGGTGAACGAGAAACGAGGGAGGAGGAACAGATCTCGAGATTCATATTTCTAGAACGATTAACCATGAATTGAAATAACTAAATTATTAAATGCATAAATCACCAACGAAAAAACTAAATAATTATAACCAACGATATAACCGCTCTGATACCACTTGAAGGTTCCGGGCGCAGCGGAAGCGCGTTGGTGGGTTTGCCCAACTTAATTTTTTGTTAAACAACGTTCAATCCGAGATCCGTCGCGATATAAAACGCCGAATCTTCGAAATAGAATGAAGAATGAAAAGAAAAAGGGAAGAGTCCCGGAACCCTTGAGGAGGATCATCATATGTTGATTATAATTAATTTAATTAATGCATAAGAATTACCTCGTTGGAATTCTTTCTTCGTTGATGTGTTCGGTCATGATTCGGTGATCCGTCATTGCGTTGTAGAATCCAAGTGTAGGATTTCTCTAGCGGTGATCCACACGTGTGTCACGTATCTCTGGACGTCGCCGAAGGGATCTACGAGTGCTAGCGCGGAAGATCCTTCACTTTCGATATCCGCCTTTGACCGCCTTGATCCGGTAGAGGATCTTGCTCTCGTAACTTGAGGGCGTTCTTGGTGGAAAGGGAATTCTCTCTTGGCTTGAGAGTATTTCCAAATCCGTTGTGCACAACCAATGGCTCTCCAAAATGTTGGGGTTGTGAGGATATTTACAATCATGTTTGAGGTTAATAGAGTTATGACAATAAATAAACATGTTACGCGTTTTATTTATTTCATTAACTCTTATTGAAAACCCCCCATGTCGAATTATTAATTCCTTGACATGCGCCCACGCTGATTATAATAAATATAATTTAATAAAACAATATTAAATCCTCAAAATCCCAACTGGAAAAACTACACGGCGTGTAATAATTAATACACGGCGTGTACTTTTATTTTCCATTTTTCTCCACCACATTTATTAGACCTTGAGTAATGACTATTTATTTCTTAAATAAATTTAACTTCATTACTCGCTAATAAATATATTATTTCATCCACAATATATTCTCTCTAATAACTAGTGTCAAAATAAATGTGATCAGACATCCTTAAATAATTATTAAACCACATTTGGGAATAATATTTATTTACCTTGTTAAATTAATATTTAACTGAGATACATGGACACACTTAGTGTGTGACCATCTAGGCCTCTTTCTCAGTGGAATTAGGATGAGTCTGCCTAAAGTCCAAGGTTAGTGTCTAGCAACACACCAAGGCACCCATAGAGAAAGAAGTTAACGCCGCAATGACGTGTTACCTCCTACGAACGCTTACCGTGTAATATAATCTCTTTGTCACGATATCTCCAATAAAGCGGGTTGCATGCTAGTGCCATCAACCCATGTGCTTGATTATTCTTTCTTTGACTTCCCGGAATTGAACTTTCCCATACCTTACTATGGACATGGATTTATTTAGGCTATATCAATTTCATCAAAGGGCCTGAGATATCTACTTCCGTTATGGAACGGAAGGGACAAATCCTTTCTCGCATTATCTATTAATGTGGTATTACTCGTGACGCACCCAACGTATCCTACCTCGTTGCGAACAGTGTGTTGTCACAGTTTTCATCAATACATCTAAGTGCATGAGTTGTAATACCCATTAATAATAATCTTAAATTCTAAGGATCAATACACGCGTCCGTAGATAGGAACATCCAATGACACTATGAAAAGTGGATTTCCTACTAGCGGGTCTCGTTCTCATAATATCCTCCTGGATATTACCAAGGGCGCACACCACGAGAAGGTGCCTCAAAGTTTTATGAGTCCTCACCCCTAATGACCTGTATTATTTGTGTCCCTCAAATAATATCATCCGACCATAGAACATACATTCAATAATAGTGTTATGGCACTTCCGAGTTCTCATCATAGCAGGGATCCGCTACGAACCTTTAATGCAACAACTGTCCTTAGGACATTATCACATGACATGTCACGCAGAAGAATAATCAAGATGTGATAAGGCTTTTATTTAATGAATAAATTACAAAGTAGTTGGTTCTAGACCACCAACTCCAACACGAGCTGTGCCCATTCAGGTCCGATCACGCCCATTCGGGTCGGGCCGTGCCCCTTCGGGCCGGGTCGTGCCCCTTCGGGCCGGGTCGTGCCCCTTCGGGGCAGGACATGCCCCTTCGGATCGGGCCACGCATTTTAGGGCTGGGAAACGCATTTCATCGGGCCGGTCCGACCCCCTACCGGGTAGGACCTGCCAACTCTGGGTTGACCCGACCCGTCAGCCCACCGGGCTTAACGGGTCGGGCCCGTTTTCACTTAAATGTGAATAACATGAAGACCGTGCGTCTGATCAATGCGTCGTCTGCGGCACTGGGACCCTCATGACGAGGTGGTCCTTTTGCGATACTCTAAGTGAGTTTTGGACTACTCTGGAAAATGAACGGGTTTGGAATGAGCGTAATTCCAACCGGGACCTCGGGGCGAAAACGCTTATAACTTAAGGACCAGACGTCCGATTGACGTGTCGTCAATTCGTTGGTTTCCTTTTGTTGAGACGGATCTTTTGGCATACTCCACTCGAGGTTAGGATGCAGCTGGAGTACTGTCTGGTTGGTTTAACTTAAAAACCAATCGGGCCCCTAGAACAGAAAAGCCAATAACTCTCAGAGCGGACGTCCGTTTGACGAACCGTCTGCGGCATTGGTAATCTCGTTGATAAATAGATCATTTGAGTATACCCCTTGGTATTTCGGGGTATAGTTGAGATATGGTTGGGTTGGTTCGTACACGAAACCAACTGGGCCCCCGAGATAAAAAGGCTAATAACTCACAGACCGGGAGACCGATTAACGTGTCGTCTGTTGAGTTGAGACCCCCATGATGAGGTGGTTCTTTGAGATACTACCACAAGAGATTTCGTGACACTTGGGGTGTCGACCAGTAGCTCGTGAAGCAGATCCTCCCGGAGATGAGCGTACGGAGTACGATGACCTTGTAGCTGACTGAGACCTAATGACTGCTTTTCTGATTCGATTCGGAGTGACTTGACTAGCCCAGTGGGGATTGATACTATTTTGGGGCGACAGACCCATGATGGAGGAGCGATACTTTGTTTGGGTGGCATACCCGCGGTACTCGATAGGAGAAGTACCTCTGTAGGCTATTATGGGGAGTGCTACTGTGTTGGGGCAGCAGACCCATGGCAGGGATCGCTACTGTGTTGGGGTAACATACCCATGGTACTCGACAGAGGAGAAGTACCTCAGTAGTATAAGGTTAGTGAGTGGCACCTCGGAGTCATGACAGGACTACTGCGCTCGATAGAGGAGGAGTTCTCCAGCATCCGTGTTTTCATCATTGTGAATAAAAATCATGTTTTGTGCTGAGTCAATGACCTTTGTGTTTTCCTCTTGATTAATATGGGTTACTTGATAACTTAGGTATGTGTATGGGAATATACCTAAGTAAAGGTTATCTATTGAGATCTTTCTTTGTGGTTTATCCTTGTTGGATTTTTTGAGACCTTGAGCGTCTCGGGGTCCCTACTGAGTATTGTTATACTCACCCCTGCACGGGCTATGCCCGCACCACGTTGTGTTGGATGTAGACGAAGGACAGAACTGACCGAGGTAGAGTTTATGAGGACGGGATGGTACCTGGAGGTGGACACTCGGCGTGACGGCACACAGAGCAGACCGTTATATGCGGAGTGATGAGGAGGACATATATACCTACCCTTTAGGTAGGAACCCGGAGAACGAACCAGGAGCTGATTCACCTTCCATCTGTTGTGTTTTCAGTTGTACTTTTCTTTCAGTTGTAGTTGTACTTTTCTGTTGGTCTTGTATTTCTGGCCCCTTTGTACTTTCAGCAATTTTGTTATACTGCTTTACTTAGTGCTTGCTTACTCTTGTACTCTGGTTGTGTGTGTTTACATTTCATAAAGGCAATGACCTCCCTTTTTATCAGGATTTATGCCTTTGGTTCTAGTCGCCATCCCCTGGCCTATGGAAGGCGGGCTTGGGGTAGTCACGGCACGGGTCCCGAGGACGGGTCGGGATAGTAAAAATTTAAAAGAAACCAATCATTTACAAGGGATAGTCTTATCCCATGTATACAGAACACACCTTGATTCGGTCTTGTTTCCTGCCTTGGATGTGTTCAAGGTACATGACATGTAACTTCAGATTTCCCAACTTAGAAGTCCCCATGTAGTATATCTAATATGCAGCCCACTTGGGACACCCTGTGTGCTCGACCATAAGACACGGGGTACAACACATCATGTATAGTGGTAACATGGCATGTAGTTCCAACCTATCTGGATCCACATAGAAATCCATTTTTTTAGATCTTATATTTCATTAAATTGAATCTATCCAACTTTATCACAAGATCTGGACATGTAAGGAAAAAATACATGGTGTGTACCCATGAAGTAAATGGTGTGTAATTTGTTTTTCTCTAGATAGAACCTTTGAAACTTCTAGATTATATTATCTAGATGATTCTTCATTTTTAATCATTAAATTTTTATTGGTTGTGTTGTCAAGAAAAAAAGAAAAGAATAGATGATTATGTTCGAATATTTAAATGAATCATTTTAAGTAAAATAAAACACAAACACATGAAATCAATAAAAAAATAATAAATAATTATAAATTAAATATATCACCACTCTGATACCACTTGTTGGATTAGGGCACAATGTAAGTGTCCTTTGAAGTTATGAAAAACTAGGTTTTTAGTCTAAAATCATATATAATCATTTCTTTACATGATCATGTACAAGGAAAAATAGTGGATTAATATACCATATTAATACATTGGAACCATAGGGAGAAGATCTTCACATGTAATTAATAATTAATTTATGATCAGATATATAATTACCTTATCAAATAATTCCACTTTCATTGATGATATCATGGAATAAAATTTGTCACATAATCATTGTGATGTAGTATTCAAGTACAAAATCCCTTTAGCGGTGACCCACACAGGCACCATAATCTCTGATCAACACTGTAGAAACTCTGGGTGCTAGCACGGCTGATCCTAATCACTTACATTATTGTGGGTTGATCACAATAGTATTCTTCATTAAGGATAAATAACCCTTGGGGTTATCTGAATGGATTTAGAGAGAAGAAAGATAGAGTGAACTCTAGGTATTGATCCAATATCCCTTTATCCATTGTGCACACCAAAAGTGTATTAGGAAAGTGATATAATTAGATATTTATTATATCTGGTTAAGGTTGGAAATTCACACAAAAGACCCTAACCATCTTTAATATTCTTAAATTACCCCATGTCCAATAATAATAATGATATTATTGATTTCATGACATGTTTGATGCATTAAGAATATAAATAAATATCATTTATTCTATTTATACCATTGAGCTTGGTCTGCTTTCCATCATTGACATTTACTGATCCTCAAATAATAACTAATTAATTAAATAAATGCCACTTCAATATTCTATGATAAATATAATAAATATTATATTTTCAAAACTTGGAAAATAATATTAATTATTTTTATTTAACTCACTTATTATTTTGAATAACTTTTGATTAAATTATGAAGATCAACCAGACCTAAATAAATATTATTTATTCTAAGTTTTTAAATTCAATACTAGAATTTTACTAAGATTATGGATATAATTAGTGTGTGACTCTCTAGGCCTCTTTCTCAGTGGTATGAGTATAACTGCCTAATGTATGAGGTTAGCATCTAGCAACACACCAAGGATTCTATATAGAAATAAGTTAACGTAAAAATGAAATTTAACCTCCAATAAATGTTTACCATGAAATATAATCACTTTATCCTAGTATATCAAATCAATCAGGTTGCATGCTGGTGCCATCAACCTATATGATCGATGTATCTTTTTTGACTTTATATAAATTAACTCGCCCATCAAACACCATGGGAATGAATTTATTCAGGTGGTTAAATTATTATAAATAGTCTAAGATATTAACATTCATCATGTGACAAAATGGATAAATTTTTTCTTACATTTTCCATTAAGAATGTATCATCCATGAAACACCCAATGTATCCTGCTTATCCACAAACATATGTCTTCACAGTTTTCATCGATACATCTAAGTACATGAGTCATGAAATATATTAATTATAATATTAAAGTATAAGGATTAATACACACATCTGGAATTAGGAATATTCAATGACACAAAGAAATGTATATTTCCTATTTATGGACATGTACTCATAACCTTATATATTGAAGATTACAAAGGTCGAACACTATGAGAAGGTGTCTCAATGTCTTATGAGCCTCCTACCCCTGATATACTATATTTTTTATGTCCCATAAGATAATATAATCTGACTATAGAATAAGTATCAATAATAACATTGTGGAACCACTATGTTCTCATCATAACGGGGAACTGCTATGACCTTTCAGCATGACATATATTCTAAGGAAATTGTCACATAAAAATATTATGTATAATAACAATCATGATGTGATGATAAAACCTATTTAATAAGAAAAACATTTATTTAGGTACTAAACAAGTTTTTTCTATGGAAAAAACTCCAACTAATTATTTACATTTATGTTTCTTGAATTTATCACATTTTTCCTTTATGTATTCATCATCAGTCATGATTTGGTTAGTGATTCAATAAATAGTGATTTGTTTCAAATCATGATTGAACTAAAATATGTGCTTTATTGTGGTTTCAATCAATGATGGAAGACCCAAGGTGTGGGGGATTATCATCTAATGAATATTAGATCGATGATGGTGCCACATGGATGGTTTCTTCCCAAGAAAGATGCATGAGCATGTGTGTATTTTCAAGGACATTCATTTTTACCGATGAGTGGTGGCCAAAATAAAATATCGAGTGAGGTGTTCAACTATTTTCAATGTGTTAGATGATATTTGTAATGATATTAGTGGATTTAGCACATGAGACAAAGACATGGGAGAAAGAGAGATAATATGGGGAAATACCAACTACCTATCATATAGTTATGAAGAAAACATGTCATGTATTCCATGAGATGAAACACAAGGGTTTTTGGTCTAAGTGAAATATCACATGTCATGATCCCTAACCTATATGTTTTGTGACCCTATCCAGCCATCTCGGTGTGTATAGGAAGAAAATTTACATGAGACCTATGTGTGTTACACTTCGTGTGTCCTCATTCTCACCACAAATACCCTTAGTAGAACAATACTTGGGTAGTAGGATATTTTCCAAGTTCCACATCTGTTCCTATACATAGTATAACTCAACTCACACACCATATATATGGACTTCAACAAATTTTTTAATGAATCAATACATGGGTAGGAGAGTGTTTGTGGATACACACTATGTACCACATACATTCACCGAGTACTCGATCAAAACTCTATAGAGCCTATTTCTCATTTGTTTAGGCTCAAATTTGGGCTTGTGAATGGTATATGCTAAGAATATAAATGTCAGAGACATTATACCCCCCCCCCTAAATAAGTTCATTTATCAAACCCTACAATATAGAATGTGTAATCCCCTGTCTATTATTTAGTCATGGGTTGGGTTCGGTATCCCCCCCATATGGGCCCAGGATTACGATCCATTATCCTTATCCTTGAGTAGGGATTTGTGTACCATTTCCTTCATATGAGAATATGATCCCCTGCCCATAAAATAGTATATATAGGTTTAAATATCCTCTTGTGACCTAAGGTGTGATCCTCTATCTATGAGTGGAATTTCTTTTTATGAGGTGTTTTCTAGTTAGGTGTACATTTAATTTTTATGTTTTCTAAGTGGTCATGTGGTTATCTATCTAAATAGTATAAATTCATGGGGATGTGTACCAAATTATTTTGGTTTTATATAAAAATTATGACCTTACTCTGTGACTTGGATCCTTTCTAAGAGCATATCTAGGTTCATCTTTCTTTTCCCTCTTGATTGTTATTTAGATACGACTCTTTCTTTAATGCTTTAAATATTTGGTGATTTTGGTCTATCCTAAAAGGTATGTATATACTCAACCATGTATGGGATCTACCCACATGTTCCATGTACTATAAAAATTATAGGTAGTTTGGAAGTAGTGTAGGTTAACCTGGTGTAGTTTGTATGTAGCAATGCTTGGTGGTGGTGTTAGCTAATCATGGTCAGACTTTGGAGGTTACATGAGGGGATATTATTCTCATTGATTGTTAGGTTAGACCTATTTTCTGGTTATTTGTATTGTATTTTTCTATCTTTTTTATGTATTATCATACTCTATTGTGTGTTTATAGAGGTGATACATGTATTTATTACTCTCATTATTATTCATAATTACTCTGGTATGTGTGGAGATGTGTGTGTATGTGTGTACATATAAATTAGGCTAAGGAATTCCATGTGTGTGATATGTCTACTTGATAATAGTCACCAACACCTAGACTATTATATGTTCTCTTGGGGTCTCACACTTGGCTTACTACCCATCTAGAACTGGTGGGTCTGGTTGTACCAGTAGTGGTTTTTATTTTGGTTTTTTCTTCTTTTTGAGGTTATGAACGCAACATAAGTGTTTATCGGGGCCCATCCTGACTCATCTTTTTATATTAAATGGATAAATTAAAATTTACACAACACGGATGTCATGAACAATGAAAATTTTCTAATGAAACTAGATAAATATATTAACACAATAACCAAGAGAATCTTCATGATAAATTTAAAATTAATTTAATAACACAAGAAGAAATATTGTTTTGATTTGGAGAATTTATTCATTTATATTGTTAATACTCTGAACCCCTTTCTATATATCACCATTACATCACAAGGACCCAAAATAGAGCTCCTTTAATGGTGATCCACATGTGTTCCTTTGATCTATCAATCGACGATGATGGAATTTTGGGTTCTAGAATGGCTGATCAATCAACTTGAATCATTCACATAGATTACTTCACACTCCTTTGCTATTGAATGAATTTCTATCATTATTGTTGATTTTTAGAGTAAAATGGAGGTGGATATATTCTCTCATTTTTTAGAGAAGTTATATATAATTTCTTTATTGGGATAATTCTGTATAGAGAAATCGTTGTTCATAAGGGTATGGCCTCTCACCATTTGGCATAACAGTCGATTTATAGACTTAGGGATAGTATCAAAATAGTCATAAATTTTGAAAAGGACCATAATAATATACTAAATACATAATAAACCCCATTCCATGTAAAATAATATTAATATTATTTTATCACATGGAGTGCATTTTCCTGTATAGTGATAAATATTATTTATAGTCTGAAAAATAAATACTTATCATTAGATCCAAAAATCAATCTCCAAATCCTCCATAATTTTTATTGAATCCTAGAAAAAATATTTAAATAAATATTATTCATTAAATAAATAAATAAATATCTTATTAACAGTCTAGGGAATAAATATTTATTTTAATATTCATGTAATTAATTAAATATTTTTTTTTATTTATTACTATGTGAATAACAATAGATAAATGTATCCATGTAATTAAATAATTTCCTAGAGAATATATGTGATCAATAAATTATGAATAAATGTCACTTCTCTTCTTGTAGAATAATATTTATTCAAACTATTAAATATAAATAATATTTAACTAAGATCAAAAGATACATTTAGTGTGTGACCCTCTTGGATTCTTTCTCATTGATAATAGACGAGCTTCCCTAAAGTCCAAGATTATTTTTTATAAATGGGTCAAGGAACCCAAATATAAAGAAGTTAATATCATAATCTTCACAACCACATATAAGTGTACAATGTGCAGTGTAATCCCTTTTTCATGATAACTCTAATCAAGCAGTTTGCATACTTTGTGTCATCAACCAATTTTCTCAATTTTTATTTCTTTTACTCTCAAGAATGAACTCATAGAACACCATGACCACATAATTTATCAAATAGTTACATCCAAATCAAAGGTACTGAGATATAAACATCTATAAAGATGCAAGGGAAAATTTTTTCTCAACTTATTCATTAATGACACATCACTCGTGACAGAACCAAAGTACCAAACTTCACCATGAACTGCCTTATCATGGGTTATCGTAATACATCTTAGTGAATGAGTTATGAAATTCATTAATAATAATCTTAATCTCTAAATACCATTACACACACTCTCAAACAAGAATTATAATGACACACAAATATGTGGAATTCCTACTGGTGGGTCTTTCCTCGTGATCCTCTCATCTTGGTGATAACCAAGTGTGAACTTAATGACATGACGTATCATCTTCTTGTGAGTTATCCCACCTGAAAACTAACATAATATGTTCCCTACCATATAATTTCATCATGACTGTAGGACTAATATTTAATAGATATCATTATATCATCTCAAGTTCCCCATCATAAAAGTAATTTTTATAGCCTTTAGGGATATGATAGATACTCTAGGACATTATCACATTAAATTCATGAAAATAAAAAATAATATGTGATAATATATTAATTAATATTTGCCTATTCGAACATTTATAGGTAATTTAAAGTACACGTCAGTTGGTTTTGAGGGCACTAACTCCAAAAGAATCTCATTTCCCTAGAGCCAACGACTAACAACTCTAAGTCTACTAGGACTCATATGATGTTCATGCTTCCTATAAGATAAGGATTTAGTAAAGGGGTCCACCATGTTGTCTTCCATGTATTCTCCAATCACTGTGAATTCACCACTTTAACCCCTCAATAAATGAAAATTTTGAAGTATGTGTTTTGTTTGCTGATGTGACCTTGGATCCTTAGTGAAATTCACCACAATAGTGTTATCATATTACAGTTTAATAGGGTCTTAACTATTAGTAACTTTTCCCATACCTTGGAAAATTGTATATCTAAACTACTCTTTTAGATCATCAAAATTAGAAAAATACTCCAACTTTGATATAGAATTGGAAACTGCCATTTTCTTTGAGATTCTCTAGCTCACTTAACCTATATTGATGATAAATATGTATCTTAACTATGAATTTAGATCATCCTGGTCTATTTAGAAACTAAAATTTGTATATCCCATGATAACTAGTTCCTTATCTCCTCCATACACTAATAACATATCCTTAATATACCTTATATACTTATAGATATTCTTAGCTTCCATCCTGTGGTGGTCTCTAGGATCCACCTGATATCTGTCTACAATGATCATGGTATAAGCAACATCAATCCTATTACACAACATTTTATACATGACTAACTTTATAGCTAACACGTATGGGATCGTGGTTGTTCTTTGTATCTCTTAATGTGTCTAAGGACACATTTTCCTAGAGATATTTATGCCATGTAACATTGGAAATAATCCCCTCTTGGATTGGTCCATACTGAATCTATTCAATATCTTTTCTATGTACATACCTAGAATTAGTCTTAGTAGTCTCTTGGATCTATCAAGATAGATCTTCACCCCAAGAATATAAGATTCTCTCCCTAATTCCTTCATATATAATCATGAATTCAACCAATTATTTATGGATTGTAGAATTGATATCTCATTTTCAATAAGTAATATGTCATCAACATATAATTTCAAGAAAACTAATGCACTCCCACTAAATTTATTATAAACATAAGTCTCACATTCATTCTTTATGAAACAAAATTCTATTATGGATTTATCAAAATTAATGTTCCATGACTTGGATGTTTATTTTAATCAATAAATAGATCTCTACAACTTTCATGATTTATTATCATCACCTAGAGTCAAAAACCCTTTTACTTATTCTATATAGACATATTATTGAATGTTCTTGTAAAGTAATTTTGTTTTTATATCCATCCAAAAAATATTATAGTCAAGGATACTATTATGGAAATTATATTTATGATGGATTTTAGCATAGTGACTGGTGAAAAGGTTTCATCATAGTTAATGCCTTGATGTTGTTTATACCCATTTTGGAACCAGTCATACCTTATAGGTACTGACTTGTCATTCCATGTCTAATTTCCTCTTGAATACCCATTTATAACCAATTGTCTTTTCATCCAATTAATGATATAATAAAATATAGACTTAGCTTTGGTACATGGAATCCATTTCAAAATTTATGTATTATTGTCATTTGGAAATATCTATTCCACTTACAACTTCCTTATAGGTTAAATAATAATAATTATCAACTAATGATGAGTCTTCATCCTTGATAACTATAAAACCATATATTTTATTAATTCTAAACTTTCTTGTAATCCTACATAGTTTATGTGTCTATAGAACGTATTCTTATTTGGGTCCTTATAGAATTTTTTTCATATGCCAACTCATGTGTATCTTGAGTGTAGACTTCATTGAAGTCTATCCAGCTCCTACTATCACTTTTAGTGATATGGTCTCTATCAAGGAATGTGGGTCATATGTTAACCAAAACCATTTTTATTGAGGGTTTATATAAGTAATATCCCCTTGTTTCTTTAGGTTATCCTATAAGGATGCAATTAATTATTCTAGGTGTAATTTTGTTTCCATGGGTGGCATGAACATGTGATTCACAATGCCATACGCAAAACTTTTAAAAACAAAAGTTTATTTCCACTCAATATTTAGTATAGTATACTATTTATCACTTTATTTAGCACTTGGTATAGCATGTTCACTACTTTATATAATGAATATCCTCAAAAGGAAAATGGAATATTGAAATGACCCATTATTGATCGCATCAAGTTCAATGATGTGTGGTTCCTCCTTTCACTCACACCATTCCAATGGGGTGTGTAAAGAGGAGTAAGTTGGGATAATATCTCTTACTCATAAATAAAATCAATAAAGTCTTGATTAAGAAATTCTCCACCATGGTCTTAGTGTAATTTTTTAATCTTATTACCAAGTTGATTCTCAAATTCATTATTGTATTCCTTGAATCTATCAAAGAAATCATACTTATACTTCCTTAATTAGTCATATCCTTATCTACTTAAGTCATCATTAAAAGTTATAAAGTATGAGTACCCACCCCTAGCTTTAACTAGAATAGGTCCACACACATATGTATGGATCAATTCAAAAAGATATATGTCCCTTTCACCTATTCCACTAAATAGGGTTTTGACAATTTTTCCTTGTAAACAAGTGTGATATAAACCAATTAGTTTTAGTTAAAATGAATCTAAATATCCATCTTATTGTAATCAGGTCAAATTATTTTCATTTACATGACCTATCCAGTGATTCCAAATTTGGGTGTGTTATGATTCATAAAAATTATTTTCATTATCGATTAATATAACTTGGTTCGTGTATTCCAACACATAAAGATCTTTATTCAAATTTTATTTAACAAAAAAATGTTATATTTATCAAAAAAGAAATAGTGATTTACAAACTTGAAAATAAATTCAGATGAATCTAGTACAGAATTGGAGATAATATATTTAGTGACTTAAGGTATATAATAAAAATCTTTTAAAACTAATACCATCTGAGTCAGCAATGTGAGGTGGTAAACTTTGATAGCCAAAATAGCAAATCTGACTCCATTCGCTACTCATAGATCCACCTCTGATTATGAAATATTCCAAAATCTACATGGTTTTTGTATTTGAATACATATGTGATCTCCAGATATAAAAACAAATACCCGATGAGTATAAATGTAGATATTACACTCAATAAAAAAAGGCACCTGAAGCTTCCCCTTACTTCTTCTCCTGAGTGTAATTCTTCTTCTAGTTTCCCTCCTTGACACATGAAAAGCAGAAAAAATATTGTTTCATTGTCTCCCCTTGACCCTCCTTCCCTTATTAAATCACTTCATAGGTGTCTTAGGCTTGTTGTTAGTCTTATTCCCCTAAACCTTTGCCTTCCTCTTTCCCTCCATAAGAACTAAACGCCTTTCACGCTTTATGTACTTATGTACCGGGTAGATTATAGTAAGGAGTTATGGGAGATACTTCTCAATGTTTTTCATATTATAATTCATAATAAAATTGGAGAATATATAAGGGAGTTAGGTAATAATGAGATCAATTCACAATCATTGGGGTAGTTCAAAACCTATAATTTCTAGACACTTGTTGTAACCAATCATTTTGACAACATGAGGTCCAATTAGTGCACCTTCTATAAGCTTTCATGTGTATAGTTCCTTAGATATATCAAACCTCTCCAGTATTTCTCTCTTGATAGTTAATATGAATATTAATAGGCATTTTATATTCATCCATAGACTCATATAATTTTTATAGTTCACTAGACATGGATGATAGCATCAAACACTACACATATACCACAATATTCAAGAATATTTCATATATAAGGAACAATTCCTTGATAGCCTAAGATCAGTTTATTAGTAATGTACTTGATTAAAAAATATATGAGATAAAATAATTTATTTTAATTTATTTATATTCTCACTAATTTATCAAATCCCAAAATCTCTCACTATTGGATTTGAAATGTCCAATTACATGAACATTCTAGTGATAGGGCCCATATTTTCCTTCTTATAATCCAAAAAAGGGCCAATAAATTTTAAGAAGGTTTTTAGTTAATCGTTCTTCTCAAATAAAAACTAGAAACTCCTTGATCCATTGAGTCAACTCCCCAATCTCAAAATCCTCACTCAAATTTACCCAAAACTTACCTTTAAATTTTTATTGAACAATAAATGTTGTTAAATTCAATACATGTTTAGTTAAGTCGAATAATAATATTTTTTTAAGACTCCTAATTAATTAAAAGTACCACTGATAAAGGTTTTAATTGATTATTTAATTATGGTTGTATCATAAATTAGATAATGGAAGTCATTTTCAAACTTTATATATATTTGAAGGAGTTTTTTTGTTTATCGTACATGCTTTTTTATGGTTTTATCCTTCATATGTATTGTTAATTTTATGTTTATTTTACTTAATTATTAACCATGTCCTAATAAAACATTTACAGATAATAATTTTTATTTTAATTTAATATTTACATGTTATTAAATTTATTTATGTGATCATGTTTGGAATTCCAAAAATAAATCATGTATAGACAAAAATAAAATAAATAAATCACTTGATCATGATCTTATCTAATGGATGATTTAATAAGTGTTTAATAATTCAACTTGTGACCCTAGGGGGAATTCCTTTTCTCGGGATGGGAATGATTTGTAACATTCCTCTTGTCCTCATATATATCGTCTGGGTTGGTTTCACATTGCTACCATGAATCCATCTTGATTTGACTCCATGTGTCTTGGATACTCTTTATATTGCATATGTTTTATACTCGCATACAGGTGAGGGGAACCAAATGGTTTTTAAGGGAAATTTACATAAAACAGCCTTGGAAATACAGGTCCTATATAATGAAATATGGATGGATGACACCTAGACCATCATTTTAATTTAATAATAAAATTGAAAAAATTCATGTAATGATTAAATTAAAAGAAACACAACACATACATAAATAAATCAAAGATCGTGATAAATCATAAACATGAAATGACTATGCATTTAAAATGACTATATAAAATTCATTTCAATTCATTCCTAATTAAGATAAAATGAGCCTGAATTTATCTGATTAATTAATTCATTCATTTTTATCTTAATCTCCATCCAATCTATCCCAGTTATTCTTATCTAGTATGATTATACATAAATTAAATTAATTACTTTTATTTAAAACTTAATAAAATATATACACATCTTTGTACTTGGAAGCAACTTGGTGAGTACATGTCTGAACTATTTGGCATGATCCTTATTGTATAAATGCATTCACATGACATGTGTCATAATTTCACAGCATGTACTATAAAATGAATAATGCATAGAACACATGAAAATTATGTTGCCTGTACCAATTTAATACATGTGGAATATTTATTATGCAATGACAATACATGAATTGTAGCTCCAAATATTACATGGAATTAATTAATCATTTAATATAATATAAAACCTATTAACTGATGTGTACCGCCATAAATGGAACACAGAACACATGTTGATGAGGTTTAATGGATTAATTAATAAAATTTAATATTTTCATATAAACAATTTGGGTAATTGATGTGTACAATCTAATTACACATCATTCATATCATTTCGTCATATATCCACAATACGCACATTAGGACTGGTTGTGTACTTCAAGGCAAATATTTATAAGGTGCATGGCATGTACAACTAGTACATGTCAAGCGACCTTACTGTTGTACATTTTCCCATCTTTATATATCGTGTATTAAATACACATGGTGTATTAATTACACAACATGTCTTGACTCCATGTTTTCCACTGTGAAAAAATGTGGACTACCTGGCATATAACCTAATTACATGGTGTGTAGACCTAAAAATTGTGTGCCAATTTTACCTAATCAATACATGGTGTACAATTAATGAATTCCATGTATAATTAATACATACTGACCTGAAATCCACAAAAGTTTTCATGATGTATTGAAAAAGGTTATATGGTTTGCAACTGAGGGTTACACATCATGTAGTCTTGTGTTATCCCTCCAGACAACTTAGAACCTTCATTTGGGTTCTTCATAAGTTTCTCTCATAATTATTAACCAATCTATGTTATATGAGTGAGAAATATAGAGGTAAAAAACAGATATCAAAAATCAAATAATAAGAACAAGTTAAACTGGAAATGAAAAACTAACCTTAAATGTGATAAATAATAAAAAATCAATAAAAATTATAAATTTAATCATAACTTCTCTAATGTTACATAAAGGTTCCATTATCATAGGAATAACCTATTGGGCTCATCGCAAATTAATTTTTGTCTTATTAAACAAATAATTTGCAACATACATGACATAAATTCCATGATCGATGAAAAATTTCTGATAAAATTGGAAAAATATATTAACTCTAGAACCAATAGGATATTCATGATAAATTTATAATTAATTTAATAGAACAAAAATAAAGATTACCTTGATCTAGATTCTTTCTTCATTGATGGTGTTGATCGTTTGAACCCCTTTCAGTATCTCGTCATTGTATCATGAGAGCCAAAATTAAATCCTCTCTAGCGATGATCTAAATGTGTTCCTTTGATATATGAATCGATGTGGATGGAACGTCGAGTTCTAGCATGGTTGATTAATTATCTTGCATCATTCGCCTTGATCACTTCATGATACTAAAGTGTTGAAGGTATCCCTCTAATTATTTCTCATTTTTAGAGGAAGGAAGGTGGAGGACACACTCTCTTGGTCTTGTGAGAATGTATAAATAATTTAATCATTGATATAATTCTCTAGAGTGGAATAATTTTATACAATGGACCAACCTCTCACTATTTGGAATATCTTCCTATGTATAGACCTAGGATTAGGGTTAAAATATTGTTTAATTGAAAAAATATCTTTAATAATATATTAAACCCAAAATAAACCTCATTCTATGTAAAATAATATTAATACACTAGTGGAAAATAACCCCATACCCTTACTTTGGAACGGTGGGTATAGCCCATAAAATTGTGGGTATAGCCCATAAAACTGTGGGTATAGGATATACCCATGGTTTGGAGAACTGTGGGAGCTTAAGCTGTTGGTATACCTCTAAGCTATACCCATGGTTTGAAAATTATATTACCATTGTTATGAACCATGAAAATAACAGTGTATGGAATACTCCACCGTTTCAATATCTCTATATCCACATTTCTAAAATTGTGGCTATAGGAATTAAAAATATTCCTGCCACTGGATTCGAAGCCAGGACCGCCACTATAGAATCCAAGCGCTTAACCACTACACCACATATGATTATCAATATAAATATATATATTTACTTGTATATATATATCCTTGGATATAGGTTAAAAAATGTGGAAATAGGTATTCATGCAGGATTTTTTTTCTCACGTTTACGGGGGAAAGCTGTAGCCATAGTTTACAAAACTCATGGCTATAGGGATGACCTATAGGCATGGTTTAAGGGAAAACAAGGGTATAGGTTTTGAACCAAAACCTATAATCATAGTTTTTTTAAGAACCATGGGTATAGGTCTTGAACCAAACCCTATACCGATGATTTTTCAAACCTATGGGTATAGTAGTGACCTATACCCACAGTTTTTACAAATTCATGGGTATAGGTCTGAACTAAACCCCATACCCATGGATTGTTTCCAAAAAAATGGGTATAGAAATTTTTACATAATGATATTATTTTATCTCATGGTTTGTGTTGTCCCATTAAATGATATATATTATTTGCATTCTGGTAAATAAATATTTATCACCGAACCTGAAACTTGATTCTCACATCCTTCTCAATATTCATTGAATCCTTAAATAAATATTATTCATTTATGAAATAAATAAATATTATTCCTTTATGAAATAAATAAATATATTATTCATAGTATGGAGAATACATATTTATTTTAATATTCATGTAAATAAATAAATAAATATTTATTTATTACCTTGTAAATAATTAGAGGTAAATGCATTCATGTAATGAAATAATTACCAAGTGAAAATATGGGATCAATAAATTCTGAATAAATTTTACTTATCAGTATGGATAATAATATTCATTCCAACCATTAAATATAAATAATATTTAGCTAATATAAATTATACACTTAGTGTGTAACTCTCAAGGATTATTTCTCATTACAAATAGGCGAGCTTGCCTAAAGTCCATGATCATTGTCCAGCAATAGGTCAAGGAATCCGCAGATAAAGAAGTTAATGTCAAAACATCTAAAACAAAATTAGAGTTATAAATGTCCAATTTAATCCCTTTTTATGTTATATTCAATCAAAAAAATTGCATTCTTTGTGTAATAAACCCATGTACTCGATTTCTCTTTTTTTTGACTCCCTAGAATGAACTTGTTAAACACTATTGTTAGAAAATATATTAGATAGTTACATCCAAATCAAATATCCCAAGATATCAACTTCCATAAATAGGGATGGAAAAAATCCTTTCTTAACTTATTCATGAATGAAACACCCAACGCACCTAACTTCACCATGAACTATCTCATCATGCTTTACAATAATACATCTTGGTGCACGAGTCATGATAAGCATTAATAAAAAATTTAAAGTATAAGGAAAATAAGGCTAACTCAAATATATAAATTCCAATGACATGAAAACATGTGTAATTACTATATGAGGGTCTATCCTCATGATCCTATTGTCTTGTAGATCACTAAGTGTGAACTTCATGAGGTGAAGTCTCATCCACTTATGAGTATTCAAACCTAAAAATCAATATATTATGTGTCCTATCATAGAATATCATCATGATCATATAACTAATATTCAATAGATATAGTCATAACATATCAAGTTCCTCACCATAGATAAGAACTGATATGACCTTTATTGATGTGATAGATACTCTAGGACATTATCACATTAAAGTCCTATAGAATAATGAATAGTATGTGATAATATATTGATTAATATTCACCACTTTGAATATTTAAACTTAATCTAAAGTACATTTTAGATGGTTTTGAGAGCAATAACTCCAACACTATTTAGTGTGGTGGAGCATAGAATAGTGGCTATAGCAGTCTACAATAAACTTTCTTGGCATAAAAAACAATATAAAATGACCTTTTTTTTATGAGAACAACCAATGTTAGCACTTTTTTAATGATGAGAAATACATTCTCTAGTGCTAAGAAAAAACCTTTATGTTTTAGTGTCCAATATTGATTTCTAACATTCACATTTATTTTAAGTAATAAAATTAAATAATTATTTTACGGAATCTCTTTATTTATATATAAGAGTCTATATTTATCAAATACACCAAATGATAGAAATGTAAATTTAAAAAAATTGATAAAAAATGCATCATTTTATTTGTAATGATATCTTTAGGATTGTTAATATTAATATTTTTTAACCATAACTTTTGGAAATTTCAATTAATTTTGTAATATAAATTAATATCCACTAACTATTTTAAGATTGATAAAATATTTCTTCTGTTTAAGTATTTTATATATTATAACATTGTTAATGTGATAATATAATTAATGATTATTGATCTACAAAACATGGGTATTTCACACTAATTATGAACTTTTACCTAAAAATTTACTAAATGGAGTAGACAAAATTTTAATAATAAATGAATAACATCAACTCCCCCACACTTAGTCTTATGCATGTCCTCATGTGCAAAAAATATAAAAACATAACAAAATCATTCTCACTCACAAAAAAATATTAAAATTTTGTTTTCCCCAATCAGGGGAGGTTTAGAACATTTCACTCATCAATATGAAATTCCACCACATATTTTTATAGAAAAAATATTCCAAAAAAATTCATTTTTCAGGGTAAAATTAGATATGCAAAATATAGCACTCAAAACTTACTTCTCTCAAGATAATAAAAATTTATTTCTGGAGGTTCACTCATTAACCAACCAAAAGTGAAAATATTAGAGTTTGAAAGAGATCTCAGCTTCCATTACCTATCCTTAAGTGTACAAGAATCAAGAGGTCTTTTTAGGGTTTTTTGTGGCTATGGGACGGTAGGAATTTAATATCCAAGAGAAATGAAAAGGGGGGGTAAAACACCAATATGGGTAAAACAATGCACAATTTTTTTTTTGAAATGAAACATGGAATTAATTGGAAACACATATTTACAAGGGCATGATTTTTTGAAGAAAGACACAAAAGAGGAAGAAAATTTGAAGGGGATGAGAAGATGAAATATTTACAAAACACAAAACTTCTCCCAATGACATAAGTGTTCTTTTTTTCCTTTTTTTCTTTTTTTTTGTATTTTTTCAAAAGTTGAACTTGAAAATGATCTCAAACTCATCTCCCAAACCATTTTTGATCTCCTCACAACACTAATTTTAATAGTTATAACAAGATCAAGGGTTGAAAAAGAGTGAGTTTTGACCAGCCCAACACCCAACCCTTTTTTTTGTTCTTCATTTCAATTTTTTTGAACACTTTTCCATAACATTTAAAAATTAAATAAATGAAAATACATTCCTAAAAATCACTGAATGAAAACCTCTCCCCCACACTAAAATGGATTCTTTCCCTCAGGCATATGAAATCATAATGAAAATCAAGGAAATGACACCCAAAATGAAATCCATTCCCCCCACACTTAAATTTCAATAAATTATGCAATATTATTCCATGTTGATGTTAGGTGGGACAAGGTATTAGGATTGTAATTTGGATATAAAATAAAATGCTTTCATAGGCTCTAAG
Source organism: Viscum album (assembly GCA_963277665.1). Lineage (NCBI taxonomy): Eukaryota > Viridiplantae > Streptophyta > Magnoliopsida > Santalales > Viscaceae > Viscum > Viscum album. The sequence goes on along the minus strand of OY728122.1, from coordinate 2,083,053,934 downwards.
GGTATTTCAAAATGAGGATTAATGTAATCTTAAGGGAAGGTTATTGGGATATTGTGATTCTCATGTGGTTCAGAAAATGACTCTATCAAATTCAATCACACCAAAGTATGAAATTCAACTCGAATGTCCACAAACTCAAGACACAAAATTGGAGGGTAAAAACGTACAAAATTAAAAGATGGATGTAGGTGACCTTGGCATGAAATATAATCTTGTTCCTCATGGTTGGGGAAGAATCATTTTCCAAATCAAAAATTGAGCATTAAATTTTTTTTTTAAAATATTATTTACCCATATTTATTATGAAAATACAATTTGTGGAGATGAAAACATTTATTTTGACTCCCCAAAATGGTTGGATAAAATTTTAAAAGTGGATGGTGAGTGGTTATGACTCTTTTTTTCATTTTTGTTTTGTTTTTTTAGTTTTTTTAATGTTTTTTTAAATACACACCGACATAAAAGAGATAGAGGGGGAAAATTTTTGATGAAGAAAGTGGTAAAAAAATCAGAATTATTGATGAAAATTAAGAAAGATAGAAATAGAGGAAGAGAGGAGGATAGAGAGAGAGTTAAAGGGAAATAGGTGCCCCCTAGTTTGGATTTGGTGGGTCACCATCTCCATCTAGTGGTGGGTCAACTATAGGAGTTGAGGATCCGATGGAATTATATGTGGTTCCTGAGATGTGTGTCCTATCAAAGTGACACTTTAACAGATGTTTGTAAACCGTGAATGCCCTTTTGGATGGGGGGTCCTAGACTTGCATAGCACCAAATGGGTAGACATTAGTAATAATGAAAGGACATTCCCAATGGGAATTAAGCTTACCAGGGTGAAGTCAAAATTGATAATTGAAGATAATTACCTTTTCACCTTCATGAAATACCTTATTTATGATGTTTTTTTCATGGAGTAACTTGTAATTTTATTTTTAAATATTGGAATTCTCATATGAATCAAGTCGAAGCTCCTCCAATTCAGTTAATTGTAACAAACTTTCTTCACCAGATTTTTCACAATAAAAATTACATGTTTTCATAGCCTAAAATGACTTATGTTGAATTTAAATTGGTAAATGAAAAGATTTAAAAAAACAAGCCTAAATTGAGACATCCCAATGGGTGTTTTATAGGTAGTTCGATAATCCCAAAGCGCTTCACTAAGACTTTCAGGAAAATCTTTTTTGGTGGGATTTACAATTCTCTCAAGCACTTTTTTCACTTATCTGTTAGAAAGTTAAGTAATTCCATTTGTTTGGGGGTGATATGAAGTTGAAGTTTTATATAAAACCTCATTATTTTTTAAGAGAGACACCATGGTCCGATTATAGAAATGAGTTCCTAAGTCACTTATCAAGGCAAATGGTGTTCCAAAATGGTGAAAGATGAGGGTTTTTAGGAACTCACTAATAGTATGTGAATCATCCTTTCTAGTGGGTTTGGCCTTAACCCACATCGAAACATAATCGAACTTAATAAGAATATATAAGATTCCATTATAAGGGGGAAATGGTCCCATGAAATCGATGCCCCAAACATCAAATATCTCACAAAAAAATTAAAAGCTTTTTGGGAATTTCATTTCATTTAGAAATTGTGCCAAAATTTTGGAAAGTGGTACATGATTTAGAAAACTCATGTGACTCCTTAAAGAGTTAAGGCCATAAGAATCTAGAGTCTAGGACCTTTCAGGAGGTCCTTTGTGGTCCAAAATTGCAACCACTAGGTATTGAGTGACAAAATTCCAAGATAGAGGAATATTCATCTTCATCGACACATATCTTAATTACCATGTTATCCCTAGTTTTCCAAATTTTATTATATTCCCAAAAATCTAATTTTGAATCACTTTTAATCTTTGATTTTTTTCAAAAAAACACCTACAACCAAGTATTTTACAATTGGGCCATACCATGGTAATTTTGGATTGATGGATAAGAGGTGATTAGTGGGGAATTTAGGATAAATGATTTATAAATGGGAATAATTATAAATTCTACTCAGGGGATTATCCATAGGGTTTTATTTTCCAGGTCTATCTTTATTCACAATTTTAAACTCTTGGAGAATCAAGATCTATCTTATTATCCTCGGTTTGGAATCACTTTTCTTAAGTAAGAACATTAAATCTGAATGGTCAATAAAAATGATGATTTTGGAACCTAATAGATAGGTCCAGAATCTATCCAATGAAAAAACCATAGCTAAAAGTTTTTTCTCAGTCACAATGTAGTGAGATTGAGTCTCATCCAAAGTTTTTGAGGCATAATAGATGACATGAGGAATATTTTCTCTTATTTGATGAAGAATGATCCCAATGGACCAATAATAAGCATCACATATCAATTTAAAGGGTAAGGACCAATCTAGAGGTTGAATTATCATGGAAGATGTAAGGAAAAATTTTATTTCAACAAATTCTATCTTTCAAGCTTCATCTAAAAGAAATGTGACATAATTTTGCAGTAGTCGGTGGAGTGGGAGGGAAATCCTACTGAAGTTATGGATTAATCTCTGATAGAAACCAGCATGACCAAGGAATGAATGGATGTCTCAAACAGATGTGGGTTTAGGAAGTGATTGGATCACTTTAATTTTGGTAGGATCAACTTTAATACCCTCTTTTGAAACTATGTTCCCTAGAAGAACCCCATTATTAAGCATGAAGTGATATTTTTCATAATTGAACACAAGGTTGTATTTGACACTCTTTTGAAGCACTAGAGAGATTTAATGCAAGAATGATTCAAATAACTCTCTATAAATGGTAAATTCATCCATGAATACCTCTATGAAATTCTTAATGAATTCAGAAAATATACTCATCATACACATCTAGAATGTTTCCGGATAATTTTAGAGGTGAAAATGCATTCTTTATTTTCCAAAGGGGCAAGTGAAAGTATTATTTTCTTTGTCCTGAGGTGTGATTGGGTTTTTAAATTAGATGGTATATCCATCAAGAAATCAATAGTGTGAATTTTTGGCTAATAGTTCTATAATTTGATCAAGGGATGGACGAGGGTAGTGATCTTTTCGTTTTTCAACATTCAATTTTTTATAATCGATTCATACATGCCATTTGTTTCTTACTCAAGTTGTGACCACCTCTACATGTTCAATTGTGTCAACAGTTATCCCACCCTTCTTAGGTACCACTTTAATTGTACTAAATCATTCACGATCATAAATTTTTTAGATAATACCAGCTTGAAGAATCTTGGTAATATCTTCCCTAACTACCTCATGGATGAGTGGATTGAGTCTTCTTTGTGGTTGTTTGATTAGTTTGGATGATTCCTCAAGATGGATGTGATGCATGAAAAGGGTAGGATTGATTCATGGTATTTCATATAGGTTCCAACATAAGGCTTTTTGTTTTCTTCTAAAACCTGAACAAGTTTGGACTCCTCAGCTTCAGTGAGTGTTATAGAGACAATGACAGTATAAAATTGATCATGGAATTAGAATGCATATTTCAGGTGTATAGGAATTGGTTTCAGATCGGTATCATATTTCATTTGTGGAAAAGAAAACTCAAGAACAAGGGAAGGGATTTTATTTGTTTCTAGTTCATTTTCCTCAATGCTTTCCAAGGTGGAACAGTAGAGATCATAGTCTATATGGGATTCAAGAGAGTTTTCAAGATCCTCTATATTAATGGAGTCTATGAATAAAATGTCAACACCAACTTCCCTATTAATGACTTGGTTAATCATGCTTTAAATATCAAAAGCTCATCCATAATTAGAACATGATGAACATGAATAAAGGGGGTGAATCCACTCTCAGAAGTGTCCTCAAAATCATGGATTGAGAAGGCAAAGTGATCCTATGATGGGTATCACATGGATTGAAAGATATTGAACTTGACTAGTTGGTCACCAAATTCCATGGATAGGATGATAGAATGGAAATAAATCTTAGTTATTACTGTTATAAGGAATTTTATTCCTAGAATTAGGAGATATTGAGAAGAGTTCGTCTCACCTTCCATGTCAAGGACATAAAAATATGTTGGGAAGATGATATCATTAACTCAGAAAAGGACATCCTCAATTATTCCTTTAGGACTGGTTGTGCTTCGATTGGAAAACTGTATGACAACACCTATTGGGTGAAAGGTACCTATACCAAGGTTTAAGAAGATAGATCGGTGAATGAAATTTATTGAGGCTTCTAGGTATATTATTGCATCATCAATGTTAGAACTCCCTATTTGGCATGGAATAGTAAATGTACCTGGATATTTTCACTTCATGGGTATGGACTACTAGGTTGAAACATTCTCAATTGTCTTAAGTTGTATATTATGGGTTCAAAAATCCTTAATAAACTCAGAATACTTAGGAATTTGTTTGATGACATCTAATAAGGATATGTTCACTTCAAAATTTCTAAACATGTCAAGCATTTCAGGGTCTGGTTCAAAGGAATTTCTTGGTTTAGAAATGGATTGAGAAAAAAAGGAATTGGGTTCCTTAGAGGAATGGAAGGAGGTGAGGGAGTGGATTCAAGTTCCTTTTATGGTTTCTTTTTATTTTCATTTTCTAGGTAAAAATTTAAAGGATAGTTGGAGTACTCATCATGAGGAATATAAATTTTCCTTCCCGATCAAAGTAAAATTGCACCTACATTTCCCTTGGGGTTGGGTAACGGTTGAGATGGGATTTGGGAACAATTTGGTTGTTTCTTCTGGATTAGGTGGGATGAAAGTTGACCAAATTAGGTTTCAATATTTTTAAGGCTAGAATGGGTGAAGGAGGCAAGATCTTCCACGACACTTTCCCATGGTTGCTTGGAAGAGGAGGTGTGTCCTGTATTGGGATTACCTTGATTTTGGTTCTTAGGAAAGTTATTGTATTGATTTGGGAATTGGGAAGGCTCATTAGGATAGTGGAATCTAGGAAGAGAAAAATGAGGATTGATCCTTTGAGGCTAAGGGACAAAAGGATATTATTGTTGGAAGTTACCAACAACTTGACCATATTGGAATTGTTTTGGGTTTTGAGGAGGTAATTGAGGGTGATAAGAAATGGGATTACCATACCTCAATCATGGGTTAAAGTTAAAAGAGAAGGGCTCAGAGTGGGGTTGGTTGATGTTTATAATGAACTGGCCTGAATATTGGGGGTTGGTGTTCCTCTAATCATATTCTTTGATGAGCTTCATTGGACTAGAATAATCATATGGATCCTCTTAAAGTTTTGGAAATGTGACGATTGGATGAGAATATGATCTGTATATTCCATAGTTTTTGATAGGTCTAGGGGACATAGTTTGTGGAGAAGTTGAGGTTGGGGCTTTGGAGGCCACATCTATAGTTGATGCACAAGACCTATAACTTCACTCATCCACTCGTTCATCTTGTTGGTCTCTATGGATTGATTCTATTGGACCTATTTAACTTGATCATATACTCAATTATGGAATTTATATGTGTTTTTATCCATATTTCTTTTGAGATCTCATGAATCTCCATGAGTTTTATCAACAAGAGCACCACCACTTGCAGCATCAATGAGAGTTATCTTCATATCCAATAACCCCTAATAGAAGTATTGGATCAAGAGTTTGTCATGGATTTGGTGATTTGGGTAGGTTTCCATATGTTTTTTGAACCTCTCCCAATACTTATGGATTGATTCATTAGGGAATTAATGGATACCACTTATTTATTTTTAAATATAAGGGGTATGAGAAGCAGGATTTTTTTTTCTAAAAAGGTACTCTTCATGTAAATCCATGAGTTTATGGAACAAGGAGGGAGGTAGCACAGACATGACTTAGCAGAGTTAGCTAGGGAGAAAGGAAATGCTTAAAGTTTTATTTGTTCTTCAGAAACCCCTTGTAGCTTCATGGAAAAGCACACCACTTGGAACTCTTTGAGATAAAGATGTGGATCCTCACCAGCTAGCTCATGGAAATGAGGTAGAAGATGAATTAAACCCGGTTTGAGTTTGAAATAAACCTCAATGTTTGGATATTAAATACTAAGGTTTTGATAATTCATATCAGGGGAAAAGATTTCTTTTAAGGTTTATTCCCTTAGAATATCCATTTTTAGTTCAATTGGTTGGAAAAAGAATGGTTCATGAGTGATTTGATTATCCCTAATGTTCCTCCTAATTTGGGGAAGAGTTATCTCGATTTTTTTTCAAACAAATCTGATAGATTTTTTTGAGAGGCTATGGGGTATTTAAATAAAATTTATAAGGACAAGGAAGGTGGTTTTTTTTTGTTTTTTTCAGAATTTTTTTGGTTAATTTTTTTACTTTTTTCTAGTTTTTTTTACAAAAATAAAAAACTACCTACTACTTTATGCACCACCCTCAAAAAAACCATTTGAATCACAGATTATTGTCACCTATCGACCATTCAAGGGTTAGGTTCTCAACTAATGTGTATAGAGACACTTGGGTCGAATCCTCAGTGATGGTACTTTTTAATAGTCGGTTGTTTTGTGATTTTTATTTTTTTAATGGGGGGTTGTTTGAATAGATTAATTAAATTTATTAATGGATGATGTTTTATTTATTTAAAAAATTTATAAAGATTAGGGTGAGTTCATTATTGGGTATTTAAGCTTATGATATCATTTATCTTTTCTTTATTTTGCATTAAATTAACACCCACTTCAAAAGATAATTTTGATCAGAATACCCAAGTATTAATGCTTTAATCCAGACCTTAACTTAACTAGGGTTCTAATATCAATTAAAAATTGTTTATGGTAGCGTATTTATGGTTCCAATAATCTATGAAATCCAAATGTTAAAAAAACATGTCATTAATCCATGAAATTTTATGTTCAACATACACAATGTTAACTTAAAGAATACTCAACGAGAAAAAACTCTAAATCACATAATATTCTCAAATTATGACTCAACCCAATGGTAGATTTACTGATCCATTTATATAGTTATTAATATGGTTTTAATTCTTATGTTTAGGGTTTTAAAATAAAATAAAAATAATGGGACAAGAAAATATCTGTGTGCCGAACACACACACAAAAGGTAAAGAGAGGAAAAATCACACATTAGATTGAATGAGAAAGAAAAAGTAGGGAATGGGTTTCAAATTGATTTAAATTATTTTAAGAGAATTAATATTTAATAATAGAGGTTGTATGATTAAATGAAAATATGAATAAGAAACTTGAATTAAAATTGAAACAAAATTGAAAATAGCTTACGTGAATACAATTGAAAACAAACATAAAGGAGCATGAAAAAAAAATTGGAGGTGTGGTATATCTTGTTGAAAAAATATCCATAAAAGTCCTCCCAGGCCATTGGAAAGTATCTAGTCATTCTAAACCTCCTCCTTAAGTGTTGAAATTCCAAATACTTTAAAAGATAGGAGGGGTGAATTTATATCCTAAATATGATTGGGTTTTTGAATAGGAATATGCCCTCAAATATGAACCATTTATTATAAAAATTCAACCACCTATATCTTTTCTTTCAAACTGAAAAATATTATCTCTAATGTATGTCTATATCAGGAGAAAATTCAATAAATTTGTGCTAATTTTAATTCCAAAATAGAATGGTGGGATGGAATTCAAAGCATCATCTGGGCCCCTTTTTGTTGAAGTTGTGAATTTAAATATTTATCCATAGTTCCTTTGGATAATCAAGAAAAAAATTTAGAGTCTCATAAAATTTGGGTTTTTAAATTGAGGCCATAAATTCTAGCATCATGGATGGTCCAGTGTTTTTCACAGAATCTTTGGGCCTTCTTGTGTTGACCATATGACCATTAAAATGGAAGAATTGTAAAAATTTTACTTCTAATTATATATTGTAAATTGAATAATTAACCTTAAAAACAATAATAAAACAATTTTGATTATTAGTATGAGAGTTATGATTAAAACATTAAATTGAATCGATTGGATTAATTCAAATAATTCTCGAAAATTATGTTTTGTATTAAAACATGGGTATTTCACACCAATTATTCACTTTTACATGAAAATCTAATAAAGATAGTAGAAAAAAGGTTATTAATAAATGAATAACATCATTATCATTGATAAATACCAATAAAATGTTTTAATTCATGATAGGTATAGAATGAAATCATTTCATTATATCCTTAAAACATTTATTTTCAATGTTTCTTCTCCAATGATGGTTGATCATTCATTTTTATGTTTTTCATTTGATCACTTATTCACTTTATTATTTTTTGTTTGGTATGTTTCTATGATAATATTAAACATATATTTGTATCAGAATTAATATGTAAATTATCAATAAAATATCAATTATTTGAATTACCATGTACAAATAATTTTTTTTCATAAAATGAATACATTGTTATCCATGTTAATAATTACATTATATGTATTTTGATATCCAAAGTACATGATTAATATTTATTTTCATGGTATATAGAGATACAAAATATTATTTTTTTTTAATCTAAAGAACCATTTAAATTAATAACTCAAGTGGGAACAAAGTCCTTCAAAACAAGATAAATAATCCAATCTATAAAACAACCAATCCAAACTGAGGATGAATCAAAACTCTACCAAGAAGAAATGCAATGAAAAACATGGTTCCCCAACCTCCTAACAAAGTATAAAATGAAATGGGATAACTCGAATCCCAAATTAATGAGCTCATCCAGATAAGGGCCCAAAGGATAAAAATTACACCCTCAAGAGTGGAGAAAAGGAACAACAACTTGAAAATCCAATTAAATGGTTAATTTATCCCATTTTTTAGAAACCAATCATTACAAACTATACAAAATAGATTTATCATCTGAAATATGTGGATCCCATACTACTTAGGACACCTTTTTCATTGCTAAAAGAACATTCCCACTAAAATCATGACAAACCACCCCAATACCCACCCAAAGATTATTAGACACGGTAGAATAAACATTAATCTTAATTATTCCAATGGGTAGAGGCTGCAAAAAAGTATTAATATCTAGATGAAGAAACCAATAAGAAGTATCATCATGAATCTATATCTCTAATAAATTCCAAACCCATCCCATTAACACCTCTTTCAGGAGGCAACCATTTTGAAAAAAAACACATTTCTCTTAATCTAAAGAAACTAAGCACAATTGTAGTGCACCAAAACCTCAAAAATGTCTAAATAGTGGATCTAGTGTGATATAAATAGTTTCATGTTTAATTATATACATTTTGAAAGACACAAATTACTCCAAAAACTAGTCCAAACCTTCAAGAAATTCAGGAAATCGAAAAAATATTAAACTAGAGATTCAAAACTTTATGGGTAAAGAGGGGAACCCATTTATTAAATTGTGTGGTGGAAAAATAGGAAGACTCTCATGGGGAGTAAACCACAAAAAAATGACACAAAAAGAAATGAACTTTTAGAGGGAGTCATAAATTCCAAAGATAACACCATAATGGATCATAATAATTAGGAAAACCTAATAAGGAAATCTAATAACCCAAATTCACATAATACATCATGAAGAGTCAAAATTCCAAGCAAGATAATCGTGGCTAGTAGAAGGGTTAATAGGTATGTTAAGAATACAATTAATTCCCCCATTATTAAAAACACTAAAAATAATATAGTACTATAGATATAACCTTTTACAACATGAAAAAAGGCTTTTAAAAACATTATTAAAGGGGGTTCCCTTTTATTAGTGCTAGTTTAGCGCTGATAAAGGTCCCACATACTACAATGTGCTATTTTTATAAAAGCACATGACAACAACCTATAACCTATACACATAATATATAATTTAATTAAAATAAATTTTAAATCATGAATACAAATAAAAACACTACTATATAAATTTCAAACAATGTTTTATGTAATTACATTTGAAATTATTATCCAAAAACATTTAAAAACATTAATTTTTCATCGTATTTAGCACCCATGAACCCCTATAAAAATGGTCCGCCCATGGTATATATTGCAGAAAAAATAAACCCAACCTGAGAAAAAGAATACACCTACATAAGAAAACAAATATTATGTTAGTAGAATTATAAATAAATAAATTAAACATTAATATGAAATAATACATTAAAAATGTAAACTTTAAATAAAAAGGCATACTTGGAGTTACACCGGTCACACCACACATTGTATTGATGTCCAGTTGATTAAAACATGTCACAAATAAGTTATCAATCATTTTCCTAAAGTATCAAAACAATTCAAATGTGTTTACTTAGTGTTGAGTATGTCAATTGTTCTTTTTAATGAAATTAATGTCAATTATAAGTAAAGACACACTTGGAGTCGTATCAGCCACACTATCCATCAGATTGAGGTGTTGTTGACTAATACACATATAAAATGACTTATGGATCATTTTAATAATGTATCCAAACAATATAAATTCATTTTATTGGTTTTGAGTAGGTCGGTTATCCTCTTTACTAAAATTAATGTCAATTTTAAATAAAAATGTGCATTTGGAGTGATATCGGTTACACCATACATTGTATTGAGGTGAAGATGATTCCTACACATCTAAAATGACTCATGGATAATTTATATAAAGTATTAAAAAAAAATATGAATGCATTTTCTTGGTTTCGAGTGGGTCAATTGCCCTTTATACTAAAATTGATGTCAATTTTAAATAAAAAGATTCACTTGGAGTCATACCGGTCACACCAATCATTGGATTAGGGTAATGGTGACTCCTACAAAACAACAATTACCCATGGGTCATTTTACTATAGTATCAAAACAATTTGAATGTGTTTTCTCGATTTTTAGTATGTCACTTTTTCCTTTTTCTAAAATAAATGTCAATTTAAAATAAAAGACACATGGAGTCATATCGGTCACACCGTGCATTGGATTGAGGTTTAGTTGATTTTTTCATGCCAAAAATGACATATATAACATTTTTTAACAGTATTAAACAATATGAATGCATTTTATTGGTTTTGAGTAGTTCAATTGTCCTTTTTACAAAAATCAATGTCAATTTTAAACAAAAAGATGCACTTGGATTCCTAATAGTCACACCAAACATCGGATTGATTTGAAACTAATTATTACATGTCTAAATTGACTTATGTATTGTTTACCTGAGGTATAAAAATAATATAAATGAGTTTACCTGGTTTTGAGTAGGTCATTTGTACATTTTACTAAACTTGGTGTCAATTTTAAATAAAAAGACGCACTTGGTGTCATACCGGGCACACTATGCATTAAATTGAGGTGTGGATGATTCTTACATGTCTAAAATGACTCATGTGTCATTTTACTAATGTTTCAAAATAATTAAAATGTGTTTTCTTTGTTTTCAATATTTAACTTGTTTCTTTTGCTAAAATTAATGTCAATTTAAAATACAAAGACACACTTTGAGTCATATCGGTCACACAGTGCATCATATTGAGTTACGGTTTATTTCTACATATCAAAAATGAATTATGGATTGTTTTACTTAAGTATAAAAACAATAAAAAAAAATTTCTCATTTTTGATAAGGTAAGTTGTCCTTTTTACTAAAATTGATGTCAATTTTAAATAAAAGGACACACTTGGAGTCATACTGGTCACATCGTGCATCATATTGAGGTTTGGATGATTCCTACACAACTCAAATGACTTATGGATCATTTACCTAAAGTATAAAAATAATTCTAATGTGTTTTCTTGGTTTTGAGTAGGTTAGTTGTACTTTTTACTAAAATTGATATCAATTATAAATAAAAAGAGGCACTTGGAGTCATACCAGTCACACCGTACATCGGATTGAGGTGCGGATGATTCCTACACATCAAAAATAACTCATGGATCATTTTACTAAAGTATAAAAACAATAAAAAAGTGTTTTCTTGGGTTAGTTAGTCACTTGTTACTTTTTCTAAAATTAATATCAATTTAAATTTAAAATTCAAACTTGGAGTCATATCGGTCACACCATGCATAGGATTTAGGTTTGGTTTATTAATATACAACAAATATGACTTATGGACCATTTTCCTAAAGTATCAACATAATATGAATGCGTTTTATCCATTTTCAATAGTTTATTTTTCCTTTTTACTAAAATTGATGTCAATTTTAAATAAAAAGACATACTTGGATTTATAACTGTCACACCGTGCATCAGATTGAGATGAAGTTGATTCCTACACATCTAAAATGGTTGATAGATCATTTTATTAAAGTATAAAAACAATGCTAATTCATTTTCTTGGTTTTTAGTTGGAAAATTTTCCTTTTTACAAAAAATGATGTCAAATTTAAATAAAAAAGATGAACTTGGAGTAATAACGGTCATACTGTGTGACAAATTGAGGTGTTCCTAATTCTTACACATATTAAATGACTTATATATAATTTTCCTAAAGTATCAAAACAATATGAATGTTTTTATCAATTTAAGTAGGTTATTTTTACTTTTTAATAAAATTGATGTCAATTTTAAAAAAATATGCCCTTCGATTTATATTAGTCACATTATGCATTAGATTGAGGTTTGTATGATTCCTACATAACACAAATGACTCATTTATTGTTTTACTAAAGTATCAAAATAATATTAATTCTTTGGCTCAATTTTTAGTATGTCACTTGTTTTTTTTACTAAAATGTCATTTTAAACTTGAAACACTCATTTTGACTCACACTGGTCACATCGTGTATTAGTTTTACATGAGACTATTTCCTATATGTCACAAATGATTTTTTAATCAATTTCAAAAATTATCATGATAATTCAAGAAAATTTTCTTATTTTTCATGGAGTGACATATTTTGAACTAAAATGTCAATTTTAAACTGATAACAGGCACTTTGAGTCATTTCGGTCACATTGTGTATCAGATTGTGGTGTGGCTAAATACCACACATCCTAAATGACTTAGTGATCATTTTTATAAAGTATAAAAATAATATTAATGGGTTTTTTTGGTTTTGAATATTTTAGTTGTCTATTTTTCTAAAATCAATGTCAATTTTAAATAAAAAGATGCACCTTGAGCCATATCGGTCACACCGTATATTGAATCGAGGTTCAAATGATTCCTAAACATAACAAAAGTCTCAAAACAATCCTAACTGACAATGTTACCATGCTTATCATTGTCTTTATTTTTCAAACTTCCAACACTGCATATTGAGTCAATGTTCTTAGCCGAAAAACCATTATTATTGTTGAAAACCAAAAGATTAGAGGAAGCTCTTCTGGACACTATATCATGAAAAGTCACCATAATGGGAAAAATATATTCCTATACTCTTATGGTTTTCAATAATGATAAAGGTTTTTTGGTTAACAACATCTACTCAATATGAAGTGTCGGCAGGTAGATAAACAAAAGCAATGGAAAGGGTTGTAACATTGGTAGAAGGGAACATGTTATCTCTTATGTGTCTTGTTTTAGATAGTTGAAAACAAAATATGAATTACCAAAAGATATGTGAAAACAAAAAAATAAGTATTATATACAAATGATACAGAATATAACTAACAAATAATGGATAAAATGATGAAAAACTTAAATAAATAAGTATTAGGAATTCATATTTTCATGATGCTTTTATACATTATTAACTTATTTCCTTGTTATCATTATCTCATTTGTAGCCCTAAAGTCTAATATCTCATGAGCATGAGTAGCCTTGAACAAACCACCCGAACTTTAACAAAGGAATATTCTTGTATAAGAAAAAAATTCTTATGTGATTAATACTAAAAATAAATAAAACATATATTTGAAACAATTCATTACTTCTATGGAAAACAAATATCCATGTTATTTATGTACATTCTATGATTAGGTATGTTGCCCATTTGTTTCTAAGAAAATCTATATCATCTTATTAATATGAGTATTTCTGACAGTTATAGTAGTATTAGAAAAATATAAATCCACAAAGAATTAATAAATATTTTAAATTAAATAGTAATTATATTCAAAAATACCTCTTGGGGGATACTAGTTTTTTTTATGGAATATGATCTCTCTTATAAATTTACAAACATAATAATCGTAATATTTTCCATTTATTTGTTTTGGACACTACAGAAATAAGGATAAAAATAAGTAATTTGTTTTGATATGTGTTTGGAGAGTGAAATATTATTATATATACTCTGATACTTCTCTAGTTGTAGAACTTTTCAGGTTCCTTGTGTACAATTCCAATCCTCATGCCATGATTTTCATGATATTTATAAACCGCCCTATCATAATATAATTTCCATTAAAACATAATATAAAATATATAAGTTCAATATTTGTTCTAAAACATTAGATTTAGTGTATTAAAATTTAACAAATGTCATCATGTGTGGTCGGTTTTTTGGGTATCCATGTAGTGAATTCAGGAAATAAATATTTGGAGCATCCAAATTGACTACAATGAGAATCCAATGTTTCCTAAAAACACAAAATTGAATAAGTAATGAAAGAAAAAAATATATATATTATATTACTAAATTGTAGAGCTTTCCCCTTATATCATTGATATATAATAAAAGTCTATCATTTATAAGTTTTATTTCAAATTATTTGGCCAAGTCTGCCACTATTTCATCCACTTTTTGGATTCTATTTATTTTTATTCTATAGAGGTAACGTGAGGACTAACAAGTCAAATTGTTTTCATGGGGAAATCCCTTAAATTGGTATCTACATATATGCCTATAAAAAATATGAAATGTATTTAGTCATAATTAACATAGTATATCATCTTTTGGAAAATTAAATCATGAAAATGTACTCCATGTATACATTTACAATTGAGGATCCTATTCATTCACAGTTGATGATTTAATTTACATTCTCAAAAGTAATGTAGTATGTACCTTCCTATCCATAAATTTTTTCTTCGAAATCAACTATGTGACTACTACCATTTTTTAAATTTTTATCTGCATGAACCTTCAATGTTAGTAAATGTGGATATTGAATGGGCAGGGTAAAGGTGATTTCAAAATATATTTTGATTAGTTGATTGATCCTTTATATGGCTTTGAGTCAATATTTTGTTTCACCCCTTCCCTTTGTCCGTTTGTAACAACATTCACCAATTTAGACCTTTTTTCATTAATTTTTGAAGGTTTATCATGAAAAATAAATTGGAAATGAATACAACCTTATCGGCATTTGTTTTTACAAGATCTGAAGGCCATGAAATGAATGTTACAATATCTTGTTTGACTGTATGAATATATTTTTCATCAAATGGAACAAGTAGCTCAGTGTTCCAATCATGATCTATGCTAATTTCTACTCTCACATGACCTATTGGAAGTGGTATGTTGTGTAGCTTGTCTTCTTGGATATTGAACATTGTATCCCTCACTACAAGGTGATGGGTGGGTGTTGATAGATATAAATCATAGTGATTTTCACCCTGTAGAATATCAGTACAAGAAAGATATCAGTTTCTGTATGATTCACAATTCACATAAAAAATTATTATAATATTTATTACCTCAACTAAGATAGATATTTGAGGGGGATGACTCACCTCAAATATGGTAGAAGGTGGGGTGGGATCTTCACACAATGGTTTCTCTTGAGTTGTTTTTCTCTTTGATCCCCCCATAACAGTTTCTAACAACTTAGTCTACCAATGAATTTTTTCTTCAAGGGATTCTAATCTTGATTTCATCCCTACAATTTCTTCATCTTTATCCTCCTATTGTTTTTTTCTCAAAATATGTTTAGGGTGTCGCCCCAAAACCCACACCTCTGACGTGGCCATACTTTTTTAGCTACTTCAAGACCACCAATAGTAGATATTCATCTGGTATAGGTGTTAATGATTCCTATGACTATATCGGATAAAAAATATAGTAAAATAAGTAATCATTGTTATGTAATAGCGATTTAAATCAAAACAAATTTTTATTATGTCATACTTACACATGTTTCCCAAAATTTTTGTATATTTACATCTACTAGTATCCCATATTTATTTACACATGCCTCCTTCCATAGAACATGTCATGGGATGTAAGTGGCTTTGGATTTGGATTCATTAATCTACATATAAATAAATGAACATAATTATGTTGTTTTTTTATGTCACATAAAATTATCATAATATATTTAAAATATGTACCAATTTTTTTCAAGAGAAGTATACCCCATCCTTTATTTAAGATAGGGTTATGTTGGTTTTACTTCTTGCTCCTTATTTTCAACACTCAGTTGTTGTTTCATAAATAAAAAATTCTCAATCAAAGTGATGAATACACGTATTTTCAAAAATGCATTAACAGCCACAATGTACCTAAAAATACACCTCTAAAAGATGGATAGTAAACATATCCCATGCTTCTTGGGTTATCAGGTGTGTATACATAAGCGGTGGGTGCGGGTTTATTTTCCCTACTATATCTTAAAGATGAAATATCGTTATAATTGTGTGAAAGCCTATGTGAATTCTTCAAGAAAGCATTAATACATATTTATTATGGGAGTTATCTAATATAATTGCACTATAAAAGGGATGATGAAGAGTAAATAAATGTTTCATAATTTTATTTTTCATTAAAATAATGAAATGATGTCATAATGTTACTGTAATCTATTCCCAAATTAGTATCTTAAGTGTGGGAACAATATAATGCCACGAATCTAAATCAATTGAACGTGTTGCCTAGTTAAGAGTCCAATGTAACTACTGAGTATGGCCTTTTTGGGGTTAACATGATGTCCCCATGCATTCCATCTAACCTCAAATTTGATAGATTTTCTTTTTTCCTTAATGACTTTTGCTAACACCATCAAACTACGGTGCTCCTATTTTTTATGCATAATATATCTTTCATCACCTACAATTTCCACAGATTCAACATCATTAATATATTGTGTCTATGTATCAATAAAATCAACATGTGTAGAAGTTCATTGTAGCTCTACACTAGGAGAAATATCAGGTTGAGAAACCTGTTGTTCCTCAGGATTGGGAGCACCACCACATGCAGAAGGTTATTGTTCCTCTGCACTATGAGCAGTTGTAGGTTGATATACCTATTGTTCCTAATGATTGGGAGCACCATAAAGTGAAGAAGTCATTATACACATAAGTGTCTTAAAATTTAATTTATATTACATAGATATAATAGAGAACAAATAATAACATAAGCTAATACAATGTATATTACAAAAAATATATAACCATATTATTGATCTCTCGCTTTCTTTTAAAGGATAAAGGGATTTTACCCCTCTATAGAGTATCCAAATCCCTTCATTATGGTCTCCTATTAAATGAAAAACCTCATCTACATTGGGACCACTGTGAAATGATTGAGACATCCCAATGAAAGGGTCATACTCAGTTGAATTTTCATGTGACCCTTCTGTGGTTTGGATCAATAACAAAACAATTGACCAATTTTGGTTTGTGGGATCTTGAACAAAAAATACTTATACTTCCTGTGATGTCATTATAAATGGTTTTTCTTTGTACCCTTACTTACTGAAAACCACTTTCAAAAATCCCAATTCATCAATTTTAATAGCACTCCTATTATCAACCAACTTTCATTGAAAAATTGGAAATTTTAATGCTATATAATACAACTCCCATATTTGTTTCATGATGATGAAGTATTCTATATTTTCATAAATTGGATTTCGATCCTTAGTACTAGAAACATGCATCGCATCATCCATAAGTGTAACTACGCTATTTTTCACGGTATATCCTTCATCATATTCATTTATATAGAACATATAACCATTAATTACATAACCATTATAAGATAATACATACGCACTTGGTCCCCTAGATTTTCGTCGAAGTCGTTCTAAAATTGAATCCAAAATTTCATCTAAAACATTAAAAATATGGTCTCAAAACCATCCTATAAAATATTTATTATGTGTATTTGATATCCATATTTCATCCCTTGATGGATTTAATTGCCTAAAAATTTATTTGTGGGTTTTAACATAAGGGGAAACCTCTAAAATGTTATGAAAAATGTAAAGATGGGCTGGATCCTAATCTGTAATATTAATTGTGACATCTCTTCTAGAAATTTCTTCACCTTCAAGCCACCCTATGTGACGAGATTTTGGTAAACCAATGCTTTCCACACCAGATAGGTAGTTGGTACAGAATTCAATGTCTCCCTAGATAATATATAGCTCCACAATACAACCCTCTTGTCGAATTAAATTTTTGATATACCCTTTCAAAATATTAATATACTATTTAATGGGGTGAATCCATCTAAAGTGTATAAGACCACATGGTGGAATTTCTCTCACCAAGTGAACAATCAAGTGAACCATCATAACAAATAATGCTGGCAGTAAGAACATTTCCAATTCACATGATATGGTGGAAATATCCCTTTCTATAGTCAGCAATTTCACCGAGTCTATAACTTTTATGCATATATATTTGAAAAAGAAACAGATCGTGGTTAATTTATGATGGATATTACTGGGTAAAATGAAATGTAAAGCTATAGGAATTAGATCTTATATCAAAACATGCAAGTCATGTGACTTTAAACCCTTTAACTTTAAATCAGTCATTGACATGATATTCTTGATATTTGATGAATACCCCTATAGAAAATTTAAATCATTAAAGGAGTTTCAAAATGGATATATCTCCTTCCTAGAAAGATTTTAAGTAGTTGGAGGAAGAAAAATTCATTTTTCACCCTTCACTAACACCAACTCTTCCTGTATTCCCATGTCAACCACGTCCAACCTTACCTTAATTCCATCCTTTTTTTAGATGCATTTAGTAATGTTCCAATTAGACTATCACATACATTTTTTTTAACATGAATAACATCAAGAAAATTTTTTACATATAGAAAATTTCAATATGGTAATTAAAAAAACAGAGCTCTTTTTCTAATCAATTTTCATAAGGTTTTTAAAAAATGATTTACCAAAATTGGTTTACATATCTTTTACTTTCTCAAGTAGTTTATCACCTGTCAGTGGAGATGGTGTTGTATGTTCTTCTAAACCTCCATATAATTATGTCATCCAAGATTGGTACTTATGTCATTAGGGTATAAATCTATGATGTCTTAGAAACACACTCTTCAATTAATGTTTAAACCTAATTGATTGTGTACCTTGTTCTCAAATGGGACACCCTTGAGTTCCTTTAATTCTATATCCTAATAAATTTTAATAAAAATGAAAGTCATTTATCATCCCGAACAACATGATTCTAAATGTGAAATCTTTATTCCTGAAAGTATCATTGAACATAACACCCGAGTCCCACAATAATTTCAAATCCTCGATCAATGGATCCAAATAAACATCAATATCATTACTTGGTTGTTTTGGTTCTGATATAAGCATATATAACATGATGTATTTTTATTTCATGCATAACCACGACAGTAAATTATAATTTACCAGCATAACTGGCCGTGTACTATGAGTGCTATTTTGAAAACCAAAAAGATTCACTCCATCTGTAGATAATGCAAGATGATGGTTTCTTGGATCGTTTCCAAATTCAGTATACTCATGATCTGTTTTCCTCCACTGAGGAGAGTATGTCGGGTGATGAAGTTTCCCATCTTTATTTCTTGTATCTTTTTTTCACATCAATTTCCTTGCAGTCTCCTCACTTCCATATAGATACCTAAACCTTTGAATGATTGTAAATAACCATAAAACTTTCATAGAACTAGATTCATCTTTCTTGTATCGAGAAGCACCAAACTTTGTCCATTCTAAGTGATTTTTGGTCCTTGTAGAATAGTATACAGTCGTTTGGTCAGGAATGTATTATTTCAGAGATCATACCCATAAAATTTAGTATTAATTTGGTGTCATATGTTCGTCTAGGGAGATCATTATCTTATAGGATCATATCACTAAAGATAGAAAGTAGTTCAGTAAAATTGGAATCACTTCATCTATTTCCTACTTTCAAATTATGGAACTTCAGTATGAATAACAATGTTGTATATTTAGTGAAACCAGTATACAATGGCGTCTTTTCACAACTCTGTAACTTATCAAACAATTTTCTAAAATCATTAAGTTTATATTAAATTTCCCTTTTCATTTCCTCAATATGGTCTTCATCATTATTCACACTTTTAATCATGTCCTCAATATGGTATTCTTCATTGTCCATTCTTGTAATCATATCAAATGATCCATAAAACATAGTGTTATCCCAATCACTAGATATATTCACTTTTTCCCTATTTTAATTCCAACATTTAAAACTTGGTCAACCCTGTGATAGATCACGTTTTCTTCCAACTCTTTTGGACCAATTAGTAATGAATAAAAAGAGCGTAAACACAGACAAAGGATTTGAGAAGGGTCACATGCATGATCTTCTGAAAACTTGATGAACTCTTTTACTCTATATTCATACTCTTTTTTCATACGATTGACATCTATCCATTATTTATTTATATTAATTCTATTTGATTCAGTTATATTAATATTTAACAAAATAAATACACAAAATATGTTCAATTGAAGATGAATCTCATGAATTTCTTAGCAAAAAATGGAAAGATTTAAAAATGGTTTATCATGTTAGAGTTGGTACCCTAGAACCAACTTCTATGTACTTTATGATTACATGTATTCATCATTTTGAATATTAATAAACAACATATCACATCATGATTGTTCTTTACATGACATAGTATGTGATAATGTTCTAAGAGTATCTATAGTACTAAAAGGTCATAACAGTTCCCCGCTATGATAAGAACCCAAAAGTGTGACAACACTATTCTTGAATATATGTTCTATAGCTAGATTAAATCATTTCAGGGACACAAATTATATAGGATATCATGGGTGGAGACTCATATGACTTTGAGGCACCTTCTCGTGGTGTACACCCTTAGTAATATCTAATAGGATATTATTATAATGAGACCCGCTAGTAGGAAATCCACATTTATATGTGTCATTGGATATTCTTATTTGTGGATGTGTGTAATGATCATTAGAATTTAAGATTATTATTAATGAATATTATTAGTTGCATACTTTTATGTATTGATGAAAACTATGATGACATGTGTTCATGGCGAGGTAGGATATGTTGGGTGTGTCACGAGTAATATTGCATTAATGAATAATACAAGAAATGATTTATCCCTTCTATTTTAATATAAGTTGATATCTTAGGCCCTTTTATGGAAATGATATAGCCTAAATAAATCCATATCCATGGAGTTCGATATGCTAGCTTATTTTCTAGAAAATCAAAGAAACAGACATCAAGCACTTTGGTTGATGGCACCAGCAAGCAACCTCTTGATTATAGATATCTCGATAATGGGATTACATTACACAATAAGCATCTGTATGAGGTAACATGTCATTGTGGCATTA
Organism: Viscum album; assembly: GCA_963277665.1. NCBI lineage: Eukaryota > Viridiplantae > Streptophyta > Magnoliopsida > Santalales > Viscaceae > Viscum > Viscum album. Next base: position 2,083,032,606 of record OY728122.1, on the reverse strand, counting down.
ACTTCTTTTTATATGGGTTCCTTGGCGTGTTTCTAGATTCCAACCTTGTACTTTAGGCTACTTCACCTAATTTCACTAAGAAAGAGGCCTAGAGGGTCACACACTAAGTGTGTCCAGAATGTCAGTTAAATAATATATTATTATTTATTATTTAACATGTTGAATAAATATTATTCCCACACATGGTTTAATAATTATTCATTTATACTTGATCGCATATAAATATTTATTTTCTATTTAGTAAATATAATATTTATTTATTTATTGGAAACTAATGTAGTGATATTTATTTAATAAATAAATAGACATTATTTAAGTTTTAATAAATATTATTGAGTAATGATGAACCACGATTTTAGGTCTAGTGAGAAAACAATAAATATTGAATATTATTTTATTGAATAGTATTTAATTTTAATTTGCAAGTTAAGTGCATGTCAAGAAATAATATTATTATTATTATTATCTGACATGGGGTTTTTGATAGAATTAAATAAATAATTAAGGGAATTTTTGAAATTATTTTATTTTAAACCTAGCTATATATAAACCCAATTATGTTATTTTATCAATAGAACAATTCATTTGTTTGGGTTTTTCACAACGAAGACAGAGAATTCTATCAATCCCTTGAGATCTCCCTTCTCCAAGATTTCTCCCAAGAATATAGAGAAATATTACTCCACCATATCAAGGAGAACTATTTGGAATAAATTCTCATAGTGATCAAAGGTAGATTATGCAAGTAAAAGGATATTTTGTGCTAGCACCTAGATATTCTTCTGGAAACATCTGGAGATTCATAGAACTAGTGTGGATCGTTGTTAAAGGGAATTCACACTTGATTCCTACAATTCAATGATGGTGCATTGCAGATGTGTTACTAGATCCATAAAAAATAAATAATTATATCAATGTAATTCTTACTTAATTAAATTAATTATAAATAATATGTGATGATCCTCTCTCTTTGGATTCAGTGTGATTCTTTTTGTCTGTCTTCTTTGATTCAATTCTGTTGAACATGGTGTTTATTTTCATGTAGATCTCTAATTGATCATTGAAAATGGACAAAATAAATATTGAGCACCAACCATAACATGATTACACTATATCTGGAACATACAAGTGGTATCAGAGTGATTACATAATTATTTATAATTATTTAAAGATCATTGGTGATTTACGCATTTTAATTTTGTTTTTCAATTCAATTTTAATCATTATTTTAATCTGAAACATGATATATTCTTCTTCCTCCTTCGTTTCTCATAGATATAATAGAAATTATTAATTATATGATTAAAATAAAATTAAGGAACTCATCCGGAGGTGCCAAGGATTTTGACCAAATAACACAAGAGTACACGTTGTGTAACTGTAGTTACACACCATGTACTTGTGTTCAATGCATTGACAATTAATTTGGTAATTAATTCAAAACATGTGAATTTATGAAACATAGTGAATTTATTAATTACACCACATGTTGACTGGATAGGGTGGAACACGGTCAACTAGACTACACACCATCTAGCCCATGTACATGATGTGTAGTCCCTTTCATTCAAAGACGGGTCGTGTATTTCAATACATGGACTACCTAACTAGAGACTGTGTAATTCGGAGATCACATGGTGTGAATCCCCTTGGACACACTATGTACTCCAGGTTATGAGGAACTATTTACATGTCGAGTCCCTAGGCATGTACCTCAAATAGACGGTGAGAGATGTACATGCCATGTAGCTCGCCTCTACATGCCGTTTACTTATACCAAATTACACAGATTTAAAATTTATTTATTATATTATGTAAACCTAGAGAAATGTTCTTTCATGTGGTCATTAATTTGATAGTACATTCCATGTGATTGGTTTTAATATATATATCTGTGTGTGTGTGTGTGTGTGTGTGTTTAATTAAAATTTGTGTTATGTTCAGATCTGCATATCATATATGAGTCGTATTATAGTTGTTACTCTATGTGCATTGAATCATAACATGTGACCAAAAAATCATATAATTTGTTCAATCATTAATATGATAATACACGTTATGAAATTACATGATAATTAATATATTATATATGTGACAATAAAAGGTAAAACTATATATCAGTATAATACATGTTGGGTAAAATCAGACGAGTATTCACCGTGTGGCCTCCAAGATACATTTATGTACATAATTAATTTTAAATGAATTTATTTAATTTGTTTAAAATTATGATGGATGATAATCTCAAGGAAATTAATATGAGAATTAATATAAAATAATTGATTAATTAAAGATAATAATTAATTGATTTGAGAACGATTTATCTTAAATAAGAATGATTTAGAATTGAATGTTAGTTTTATTAAATGTGTAATTAATTTCATGCATGTTGATAATAATGAGCATAGACCATACATTTTTATGTGATTGGTTTCATTTAATATATTATTAAATTAAATTTTTGGATTGAGTGCCTTCTTTCCTCTTATTATGTAGGTATGCACGCCCATGGTTTCTTTTTTGTAAACCCTTTTGACTCACATATGCATGAGTAAAAGCATATGTAATGGATGGAGATACCAAGCTAGTGGAGGTGGTTCAAGTTTGGAACTAAGGCTAAACCAATCTAAGGAGATACATAGGTGGATAGGTGGAAAGATGCAACACAAAACTTAACTGGTTCAAGGTGTTTTTCCCCTAGGTCAATGATTAGTTTATCAACCGCTAGATAAACTAACCATTATTAAAATCTCATGACCATACCGCTTTATTATTTTATTTCTATAAAGTTATATAGTTATTTAATTATGGTTTTTTTATCACAATCACATTAATTAGTGAAATTAATGATCATGCAAGTTAGAACTAAAATAAATTGGTTTATGAAAAAATATTATCTAAGACATAGTTAATCACTTAAGTAAATCCACTTAATATTAACAAGAATATAATAAAGATAATAATTTTCAATTTACACATAAAAATTATATAATACATCAATTATATATATTAATTCAGTATATCATTCCACCACCTTAGTTAAAATCAAATAATAGTTCAAAGTGCTTGACCAACAAATTTGGGGTGCTTTTAATTATTGGGTAATTCTAACTTGAGGTTTTGGGTTGAATTAACATAGTTCCCATAAAGGGTTGACTACTAAAGTATGAATTGGTGTAACTAATAGGAAAAGGTTGATTAAATTAAATTTAATGATTTTAGGATTGGGGAGTCCACTCAACATATTAAGGAACTGTGAGTTAATGCATTTGGCAATTGGAATGCCTACCTAAATTCATTCCACATTCTTGAACAACCAAAGTTTGGGAAACGAGAAGGGGAATGTGGATCCTTTAAACTAGGATTTCTAAGAAACAGGATATTCTAAAGCCAATGGTGAGGGCTACTGGGTTTCGATAAAATAGTGGGTGACTAATAAATATAATATTTATTTATTTTTCAAAATTTTATCAGATAAAGTACTAAAAATTTTCTCATCTTATTTTATAGAAACAAAATTAAAATGAAATCAAACATATCATTATGATCCATACTTGAGAAGTACAACCTTATCACCAGTACAAATTTCCAAGAGTGGAAAAAGCGCCTACGTGTCATCCCTCACCATTAAAGGAAATTATATGTTCAGGAAGAACCTTTTCCTAAGGCACATAGTAATGAGGCTAGTGATGAAGAGTTAAAAATCTATGAGAAACATTTGAACAATTCCATATATGTTTGATGTTTCATGTTATCATCCATGTCCAATGATATTTTGAAGCAACATGAGGATATGGATGCCTATAGCATGATGTCTCACCTTCAGGATCTCTCTAATGACCCAATGTTTTATCAATGTAATTATCTTGTTATAATTATTTATTATAACATAATCACATAATATTACTTATAGATCCCAATGAAAACTTTTTAAGTGAATAATGAGAGAAATAAAAGATATCTCTAGAGGTTAAGGAACATATAGTGATGAAATAGTAACTTAACATTTGAAATAGTAATGCGACCCTTATGAATTGTAAACCAGCCAATGTAATAGTAACCTCACCAATGAAAGTATAAATAAAATGTATTAATATTATAAGTGACAATATGGTATAATTATATCATAGTATAAGTAAATAAATATTTTTATAAATTATTAATAAAGTGTTGGTATTTTTGTAAGCCATGTATATTTAATTAAAATTTTATGATTAATTTAATAAATTAAATGAAAATTTATTTTCATAACATATATTCATTAATTATTAATTTTATGTCTTATTATCATAAGATAATTTTATGAGACCTTAATTAATTTTTCAAAAGTGATAAAAAAAGCAGTTTTAATTTTAAAATTTGTATTTTTCAAGTAAATTATTATTTTAATTAAAAATTAAATTTATCATATTTAGAAAATTATTTTTCAAAAATGGGGTTTATTTTTGGATTATAAATTTCTAAAAATTGTTAGGGATAATTTTTTTGGATTTTTCTAAAATACATGAATTTTTTGTGAATAATGAAATTCGATAATTTACAAAATATGCTAAATAAATGAATTTCTACATCATTCTTGAGTTATGGATGATGTAAATGGACATTGGTTTGAACTCACATGTTCTATTTACTATTTTTTGTCACAATAATCAAGAATATTCATAGTCTTGAGCAAAAATATTAAACTAATGGTTAAAATAATGGGAAACCCCTTCTCTCCTCCACTATAAAAACCACCCTCACCCCCTCCTCTCTTCACTCCTCTAAAGCCTTGTGCCTTGTCTAAATTCTAAAACATTATACTACCAATAACCTCCCCACATTCATAAAACCTTTTTCTCTTCAAAATACCAAATTCTAACCTCTAAATAGGTTCTCAAGAAAGATATATTCAAGAGGTAAATTCCTATTTTCATTTCTTTTATTTTCATTCAAGTTCGTTTCTTTATTTTTCTTTCATCACCTCCTTTCATAAAAATGTTATGATAACTCCAGTAAATTTCATGTAATGTAATATGTTTATGATAATTTAATAATTAATTACCATCCCTCCTTTTCCCTCCTATTATACTATAAATGAAAACACCATCTCAGATGTGTTAATTTATCACATTCAAGGACGAAGGGTTTTCAATTTATTTTACCATCTTAAATTATGGTAATGAAACCATTTTTATGGTTTAAACAGACTATAATATATTTATTATGTCTAATTTAAGTTTTTTTAATCTTTTGTACACATGATATTAATTTATAAAGTAAAATTAGTTCATCGTGATAAAAAACTGCTAATTAACCAAAACGGTTATCATTAAAATTTTATATAATGATTCATCTTCACTAAAAATAACCAAATGAATTTTATAACCATGTAATCTTTTATATGTTAAATAATAACATAAAAATCCAATTCTGTATAACCATTCTTATCTTACATGTTTATCCTCACATGTATATAAGTAAACCAATCATAAAAACCAAGGAAACAAACGCTCCCAAACAACAAAATTGAACCTCTTAACCCATCAAAAAGGGAACCGATCAACTTAATAAGGATATAATAAATTAATTACATGAATAATAAGTTAAGAAAATACTAATTAATTAATTTAATTTGGTTATCCAGGACATTAAGATCAAGATAAGGACACCATCGGACTTAAGGTAAGAGATTCTACCCGAACCTATTTTATTCCTTTGGGTTGCTCTATATTTATTTATACCCAAATGAAGTTATATTTTCTTTATATGTAAATATTTTAAATGATTTTTATATTATCCAAAATCATGTATCAAGATCCATTCATCATTATCTTTCAGGTATATACATGTTTTTAAATGATTCCCTCCTCAATACCTCCCGATAAGCAAACCTGTTTTAAGGGAGCTTCATGAATTATTACACAATTTCATGGGCACTCTATCATCTGATTTAAGCCACAATTTTTTTTATAAAATCAGACTTTTTATTATGAAAACCTCCTTTTTTAAATTATGGTTTTATATAAAATATTTTTCCCTTTTCTATTTTAAATTCTCTTTAGTATTTTCCTTAAAACCGCACTAAAATGTTTTAATGCTAAAATTTATTAAATACTTTTCTTATATGTTTTCAATTATATTTGAAATAAATTACCATGATATATTATTATTTTACCTTATAAATTTCCATGTATGTTTTAATTACTTTCTTTCATGGACACTTGTATGATACTCCCATTAATTATGCTTCATAAAATGATTATGATACCCATTTCTTTTCATGGGTACCATTATGTTTATGTTTGATTGATAATGTATGATTCTTAATGTGGAAAACCTAATCATGAACATGTTAAGATTTTTTCACCTAGATAGTGCTCTAATGAATTGGGTAAAGTTGAGGCTCATGAGATGTTGTGTGCAATGGTCTTGGCGGATAGCCTAGACTCGTGCTACCATGTGAAATGGTATTGGTGGTTAACCTTGAATTGTGCTCATCTATGTGCAATGAGACTTGTATTGTGATAAAGTCATGTTTTATGTTTCTTCCACATTATTATAACTCTATGTTTATATGATCCCATGTTTATCTGTTATGATTCCAAATGTCCTGTGATTTTTTATATCATTATATCATGCTTTCTAACCCATGTGCTAAAGCTTTTTTATTATGCTTACTCCCTTAATGGGATTTTAGCTCATCCCTTTGTTCATGTTATACCTAGGTTATCCTATAAGGATGTACAAGAAAAATTGATGTTAGGAGGTCCTTATGAAGATTAAATAAATAAATTTTTTATTTTGTCCCAAGTTTTTCAGTTTTATGTACCTAGTCTTCCAAGAAACTAGACTTTACGATCCTTGGATAGTAAAATAATGATTTATTATACATAAAATTTTGTAATGATATGTATAAAAGGATAGGGTCACTATAGTTGATATAAGATGATGGTCTAGTTATTTTTAGAGATTAGTAATAGAGCACTTTAGTAAAAACCTTAGGGGTGAGATGAAGTATTAGAAAACATCCATAAATTTTGGTAAGTATAGAGTAAGTGGTTTATCAAGAAAATACATTTCCACCTGGATACTAACAATTAGATGTAGCTCTAGAATAGATGTATCTAGGGGTAAAAACTGAAAACATCACTTTGAGCTAGACTCAAATGGGAACTGGTGCACAAAAATGGGCCTTGTTTTACTCCTGGTTTGACACTCTAGGGGGATATGTTTTGGTAAATTCACAAGCTTAGTACGAACCATTATTAAGGAAACAAAAAAATATTCTGATAAAAATAAATGTGAGGAAGAAGATCCTGGGTAACCTAGATTGAAACTTAGGGAATCACAAGTAAGGATATACTTTTCCTTTAAGATTTTATACTTTTATATTTAAAGTTTACTTTTTTATGCTTATTCTCTAAGTATTAAAGCCACATAATTTTATGTTATTTTCCTTTTTTTAATGGTGGTAAATATAATAACACATGCCAATAAACAATGTGATAGGGAATGTGAATATTACCCTAATGACATGTCAAATATGATGGGAATGGTTGATCAAAACTTTATGACAATACTTTCTCAGTTAGCTCAATTTATAAATAATAACTTGAATCATGTGGAACACCCTCCTCCTCTAAGGAAAGAGTAATTTGTCTTCGAATCCTTCATGCTGGTAAGGTCTCCCATATTTAATGGATCTTTTGATCCCCTCCTCATGGAATAGTGGATTAACTCCATTGAAAAGATATTCTTTGTCCTCCATTGCTCAAAAGAAGAGAAATTCATGCTAGCGGTCTATCATTTTGATGGGGAAGCTAATCAGTGGGGGACACTAATCAAGAATATGATGTCTCTGGAAGAAATTGATTTCATGTATTGGGAGTAATTCAAGAAAATGTTTTTTAATAAATATTTTCCCTAAACCCTCTGTCTCAAGATGGAAAGAGAGTTCCTTGGACATAAGTAGAAGGAAGATGAGTCCATCAGGGTGTATGAAGAAAACTTCACAATGCTTGTAAGATACGGCTCCAGATTTTTCATGAACACCTAAACCAAGGTGGATCTCTTATTTATCATACTAAAGCTGAGTATAAGAAAATAATTAGTGATTCAAGACTTATACAGTTATGAAGATATTGTTCATTGTTCCCTCAAGGTTGAAATGGAGATCAAAGACTCTAAATGGTCTCATGGGCCCAGTGAAAAAAAGAGGAAAATGGAGTCTAATATGGGTGGATCGACAAATAAATCCCATGATGGAAAGAATATCGAACATCCCACATGTCAAAATAGTGGTAAGAAGCGTCTTAGGAACTGTCTAAAGGAAATCAGTAACTGCTTCAAAGGTGGAAACATGGGACATATAGATAAGAATTGTCTAAGGGATATGAAAAATCCCACTAATGTGGAAGAATAAAGGAAGGTTCAGATCAACACTTAACTAGTAGTGTAGTGTTTAAACTACAAGGAACATGGGCATTATACGAACAATTGCCCTAATCCAAGGGTTGTCAGAGGTAATCAATAACAGCCTCCAAGGAAACAAGGAAGGGCTTATGCTATCACTACTGTTGAGGAGGATTCAGATAATGATGTGGTGACAGGTAGGCTTGTTATTCATTCAAGAATAGTGAATGTACTATTTGATTCAAGTACTACACATTCTTTTATATCATGTAAGTTTAGTAGAACCATTCAAACACCGCCTCAAAATTGGGAGATTGAGTTATCTGTGAGAACAAAAAATGGGGAAATTATTGCATCCAAGGTTTATAACTCCTCCCTGGTAAATTTTTTTAGACTAAACATCCCAGTAAATTGGTGGTGTTTGATGCTATTTTGGGCATGGATTTACTATCTTTGTACAAAGACAACATTAACTATTAGGAAAGGGAGATCACTCTTCAAATCCTAGATTATCCTCCAATCCTATACAAGTGTAAGGAGGAAGATGAATCTCATTCAGAATCATCATCTCAAGTGTAGATAATGTTGCCTTTTGGAAAATAATATCTTTCTCAAATGATTGAGACAAAGGACATGATACTTCTTGAAGATATGCCCATTGTGAGGGATTACACTGATGTATTCTCTAAATAATTTTATAGTATTCCTCTTGAATGAGAGGTTTAGTTATCAATTTAACTTATTCTTAGATCCCTATATATATCCAAGAAACATTATAGAATATCTAATGTAGAGAAGGAAGAGCTAAAGAAACAATTACAAGAGAATTTGGAGAAGGGTTTTATATGCCTGAGTGCTTCGCCGTGGGGTGAACTGGTCCTCTTCATTAAGAATAAGGATGGATTAATGTTCCTCTTCATTTATTATCATGAGCTCAATAAAATCACAATGAAGAAAAATTATCACATGCCTTAGATAGAAGACTTGTTTGACCAGATTTTTGGGGCTAGTTATTTCTCTAAGGTGGACCTTCAGTTGGGATATCACCAATTAAATGTGGGGAAGGAAGATATTCCCAAGACTACCTTTCGAACAAGGTATAGACATTATGAGTTCATAGTGATGCCCTCATGACTCACTAATTATCCAAAAAAATTCATAGATCTAATGAATAGATTCTTTAGAGATTACCTCAAAAGAAATTGGTAATCTTTATCAATGATATTCTGATATACTCCAAGATCAAGGAGGATCATGAAGAGAATATGAATACTGTACTGAAGGCTTTTTGAAGGGATAATATATATTAAAATTAAAGTAAAGGTGAGTTATCGATGGTGGAAGTATCATTATTTGGTCATGTTATCACCAAAAAATGGATATTTTTGGACCCTTCCAAGACAAAGGCAGTCGAAGAGTGGCCCAGGCCAACATCTATAATGGAGATTCATAGCTTCCTTGGTATAGTTGGGTAATATTGATGATTTTTTGATAACTCTTAATGATTGTAAATCCTAATGACCAAGATAACATGAAAGGAGGTGAAGTTTTTATGGACTCAAGAATGTGAGGAAAGCTTTAAGGAGATCAAAAAGAGTTTTATCACTACACCAGTACTCATGCTCTTAGTAAGTGTAGAAATATTTGTAGTCTACAATTATGCTTTAGATAAGGGATTAGGATGTGTGAAATGAAAAATGATAAAGTGATAGCCTACTCCTTAAAAATCCACGATCAAAATCACCCCACGCATGATATGGAGTTGGCGGTTGTGATCTTTACGTTGAAAATCTGGAAGCATTATCTCTATGGGGAGAAGTGTGAGATATATACTAATCATAAGAGTATCAAATATATATTAACATACAAATATCTTAATATGTGCCAACGAAGATGGTCAGAGCTCATCAAGAATTTTGACTGCTCAATCCGCTACCATCCCGATAAGGAAAATAATTTGGAGGATGCTATATGTAGAATGGATCTTATGTAACACCCTGAGCTTCCACAATACACTTCTCTTTCAATAATGCAATAGCTTGTATTGTATGCAAGTTCGAGAATATAACACACAACGACCAATCAAAATAGCCATTGTAAATAGTAATACCCACATTTTGAAATTAAATAAATTTTATATTTCAAAATGGACTTCATTTTTGTATTCGGAATATTGAAATTATCCTAAGTTGAATTTTTTGTAATTTTCTGAGAACTTCCAATTTTTTATGAATAGAGAAAATACTTAAAAAAACTTTTTTAATCAAAATAATTTATACTGATAAATTATACTATTGAGTGGTTTTAAAGTATAATTAGAATATATTTTTACCATTTTATCTAATGGTGGTCATTAGAATTAATTTCACTTTGAAATTGGACATAAACAATTGTCAATCTTTTGATATATATTGTTTCTTAAAAAACGCTATTTGTTGTGACAGCGGGAATTAATTATAAAATTAATTAATGAAACTTATATGTTTGGAATTTTTTAAAATATACATCATTTTTGAATTCGGAATATCAATTATAGCTTAGGGTGAATTTTTGGCATTGTTCTGAAAAACTTCAATTTTTGATGAATAGTGAAACCACTAAGTGGTAGTTAAAAAATGATTTTCGTTTAAATGAAACATTACCACTTCTGTGATTTGATTTTCAAAAATCTGACATACATGGTTGTCATTAGGAAGTAAAATATGGTTCAATTGGATTAAAATAATTTTTTGGTGAATAGTAACTTTTAAGTTTAATTAATCGCGATTAAAGGTAATTAGTGAAATTTAATTTAAAAATGATATTATAAAAATATGAAAATATATTGACACTTGTCCTACACTTATTGGATGAGTCATGGCCGACCAAGACAATCCATGGGTCAACTTGGGGACCCCATGGAGCCACTTGAGTAAGAAAATTACATTAATAACTTTTTATTTAAAGTAAAAATAAAATTGTCACAAACATGTGTTTTTTTACAAAAACAATTATTACATGGGGTTATATAAGTTAACTTTTCGACTATAAATATTAATTGGAAAGATAAAAAGATTTCCTACATCATGGTAATTTTTTTATAATTTTTAGACATTAAATAAATTAAATTATTTATGACACAATGATGATGCATCGATTACCTCATTAATTAACGATTTAAATAAAATGAAATGATAATGTAAAATATAAGACTTAAACTTGTCAAAAACCTATTGGATGAGTAGATTTCGATCCCTTATCACCTTATCCTAGAAATATATAATTTTGGGACCTTTTAAATCCGAAAAGTACTTCATAATAATGTAACATTTCATTACCTTCCAAGAGTGCCCCTCCTCTCCTCTTATAAAAGGCCCCCACCACTACCACCTTATTCACACAATCAAAGCCATTTGGCTCAGCCAAAATCTTCCCAAATACTCTCTCAAATTCCTTATATTACTCCTAGAATCCTCACTTTGGGCATAAGTCTTCCCAAGGAAGCTTTTGGCTCAAATCAAAAAAGAGTTACCTGATTTTAAGGTAATGTGTTCTCTTATGTTATTTTGTTTTATTTTGCTTATACAACCCCTTAAATTCTTTTTATTCCTTTATTTTGTAACAACACCAGTATCTTAAATATAATAGAATGTTTTTATGATAAGGATTTGATTTAAACTTTCACACACCTCCGTCTAATGGTTAAAGAACATTGTGTTTCTATGGGTGGTGAAATACTGCCTCACGAAATGATGATTGTTCAAATATTCTTTTAACACCTCTAATGGTGGACATTATGATAAAACTATTTTTATATATGATATATATTATGTTTTTTTCCTTATTATTCTTTATTTTTAATTTATGGAATACCTTTATCATTTCCATTATGGGTAAACGCGATAATTTCATTTTAGGAAGTGCGGACTATCGCCCCCTCAAAGTGATTTAAATCGTTAATGCCATATGTGGGATGTATAAAGGATGTATTAAATGATATTATATATGATATTATACTGTAATTATAATATACATTTATATAATTATTATTTCATTCCATTAAATACGAAATAGAAATGAAAGTAGCGTTCATGCGTACGTACGGCTTACCGTCTCCATGAACGGTGCATTTCATTTCTTAACTCTAAATGTTACGTAATATTATGAATGAATGTATATACTAGATATATATGATGTATATGATATCTACATAATGGATATAATTCTGGATATAATGGATATTCTACCACATAAACAACTTGTAATTATAAGAAGTTTATTGTTGACTCAAGTACCAAAGATCGACAAAATGACCGTTATTAACTTAAATGACTACATAATTTTCGTAAAATTGTAATAAGTGATATAAAAGGGATAATTAACTTGAAAAGGGTTCTTAAGCAAGTAGAGATTAACTCTATTTTATTATTCAGGAGATTAAAGAACGTTCGAGTGAAGTCGGACATGAGGTAAGGGAACTTCTTAACCCAATTTCTGTTCTTTGGGTTAATCTCCTAATTTCAAATTATGTCATGATATTATTATGTAATATCTTGTATTTGTACTTTATTTATGTGTAATTATACTGAATACACATAATAGATCTATTTTATTTAAAAAATGATCTTGGTAAAGGACTTCGTCTCAATCTCCATTCATTGAGGCATATTTTGTTTTATACACAACTTACTTTTATACGGTGTATAAAACCCTTTGACTTTTAAATTTATTCAAAAGGAATATTTTTATATTAATCTTTTTTACTAAACGAAAAAAGGAATGTTTTGTCTTACGTATGTGGCGACAACGACTTCTCCGCCGCCGTGACCATTATTTTAGTTTCGGCTTCCTCTACAAGCCATAACCTTTTTTAAATGAAAAACAAATACCATGTTTTAATTTTCTTTTATTTTGGTATTGAAAATGGTATGTATAAAAAGTTGTTTATGAGTTTTAATAAATGAAAACCTAGTGCAAATGTATATGTATTTAACGCAAGCTTAAAAATGTTTTCAGAAAACCCGACTCTCGAGTGTGGTAGACAGGAAGGGATTGGGCGTGGACCCATCATGGCCTGTAATTAGTCGAGTAGTCTCATAATTAGTTATTTTGTTTTCAGAAGCTTGCATAATTTTTTTAGAAAAACAATGGAGTATATTTGATCAATTTTAATTGTAAGTATCTTCTAAAAATTGAACTGGTATTTTGACGCCGCAATTAATTTCAAACGGTATTTTAAAAAATGGTATTCCTAAATGTTTATATACCATTTTACATATGAGGAATGCATTAGACTTAGTAAGTGACGAGTGGAGCCTGATATATCTCCTCGATGCATCGGTAGGTCTCATGAGACAAACTAGTGTCTTGACATGAGGCCTTGACAAAATCTTATTTGTAGTCTTGGCATGAGGCCTTGGCTATGTGGTTATGATAGTCTGGCATTATGCATTCCATAATTATGAAAGTGGTTATTGATATTTCATGTGATTATTCAACCAGTAGAATATTCATGTGAATAAGTAAATGGAATTATTTCATTTTACATTTGCCATATTATGCTGAATTTCAAGTTTAAAAGTATTTTGTTTTAGTTATACATTGACTTAAATGTTTATTTTTATTTATGAAATCTTCCTCTATATTGTTATCCTTACTGAGCATCTGAGCTCACCCCTTTCAATGTTTTAATTTTTCCAGGATGTAAAGAAGTATTTTAGGAATGACCTGCAGGGATAGTCTGAAGGGGATATGAGTATGGAAAATGGAGACTATGTTATTGTAGTTTTTCACTTTATGATGTAATGTAACATTTATGAATGTATCTAATGTTTCCAAGGCTACTAAACTAATCAGTCTTTCGAGACTTGATCTTTTGTGATCATGCCAATGTTACGGAATAATGCACCGACTATGGGTAACTGGGGTCGGGGCGTTACATCTTGCATCTTTATAAATGATGAGAATTTAAAAGGATCCAATATTATTATATTTGCAGAGGATAGAAATGGAAATCATTAAGATAGGATCATCATAAATCCTTCTTAAATTATTGTTCAACCATCCCTCATAGAGAAAATAAAGGATGCTCAAAGAAATGATGTGGTAATTCAAAATAGGGTGGAAGCTACCAAAAATGGGAAATCCTCTCAGTTCAAGATTGAAAATAAAGGAGTTTTAAGATTTGGGTCATGAATACATGTACCATCCGACCCACAGATAAATAAGGAGATTTTTAATGACGTACATAGCTCAACCTTATCTATTCACCCACAGAGCACAAAGATGTATCGAGATCTCAAATAGAACTTTTGGTGGGACAATATGAAGAAGGAGATTGTTGAATATACATCAAAGTGTCGGGTATGTCAAAAGGTGAAGGCTGAAAGACAAAGTTCTAAGGGGATGATTAACCCACTATCCATACCAACATGGAAGTGGGAGAACATTACCATGTACTTTTTCACTGGACTTCCAAGGACATCTAGAAGAAACAATGCTATATGGGCCACTGTAGATCGTCTTACAAAGATATCTCACTTTATCTCAATTTTATAGGACTTATAATTAAATAAACTTGCATGGATATATATCAAAGAGGTGGTAAGGATTCATGGAGTACCACTGTATATTGTATCTGATCAAGATCCAAGATTCACCTTGAAGTTCTGGAAAAGTCTCCAATATGTTCTAAGAACTTAACTGAACTTTATTATGGCCTATCATCCTCAAACTGATGTCCAATCTGAGAAAACTATTAAGACACTAGAAGACATGTTGAGAGCATGTTAGATGGACTTTATAGGATGATGGTACCAATATCTTCCACTGGTTGAATTCTTCTACAACAACAGTTTCTACTCTAGTATTTGAATGGTACCATTTGAAACCCTTTTTGGGAAAATGTGCAGAACACCGATATACTGGGATAATTTGGTGAGTGTGAGCTACTAGGACCTGAAATGGTTTTAGAAATGGTGGAGAAGGTGAAAATCATTCAGCGGCATGTCAAGGTTGCCCAAGTTTGATAAAAGATCTATGTAGATAATCATCAATGAGACCTTGAGTTTAAAGTTTGAGACATGGTATTCCTCCACATATCTCTATGGAAGAAGGTCGAGAGATTTGAGAAGAAAGGAAATATAAGTTCCAAGTACATCATCCCCTTCAAGATTCTGGATCATGTTGAGGTTGTGGCCTATCTACTAGTACTTCCACCTACCATGTCTAAAGTACATGATGTATTCAATGTATCCCTCTTAGGGAATTACATACCAGATCCTTTATATGTACTGTCTTCAGATGTGGTATAGTTGGAGAATGATCTTTCTTATGAGGAGTATCCAGTGAAGATCATGGATCGTAGATATAAATTTCTATGCAAAAAGACTGTTCACCTAGTCAAAGTACTATGGTGGAACCATAAGTATGAAGAGAAAACATGGTAATTAGAGAAATCAATGAAGGAAAAGTACACACACCTACTTACGGTTTATAATGTAAAACAAAATTTCAAGGGTGAAATTTCATAAGGGGGGAAGAATGTAGCAACCCAATGTTTTATCAATGAAATTCCCTTCATATAATTATGTCTTATACTATAAACACATGATATTACTTATAGAGAACAATGAAAACTTTTTAAATTAATAATGAGAGAAATAAAAAAGGTATCTCTATAAGTTAAGGAACATATACCGATGAAATAGTAATTTGACCTTTCGAATAGTAATGTGACCCTTATGAATAGTAAACCAGCCAATGTAATATTAACCTCACCAATGAAATTATAAATAAAATTTATCAACCTTATAAGTGACAATATGGTATAATTATATCGTAGTATAAGTTAATAAATATTTTTAAAAAGTATTAATAAAGTGTTGGTATTTTTGTAAGTCATGTATATTTAATTACAAATTTATGATTAATTTAATAAATTAAATGAAAATTTATTTTCATAAAATTAATTAATAAATTATTATTTTTATGTCTTATGATCATAAGATAATTTTATGAGACCTTAATTAATTTTTTAAAGTGTTAGAAAAGTAGTTTTAATTTTAAAATTTGTATTTTTCAAGTAAATTATAATTTTAATTAAAAATTAAACTTATCTTATTTAGAAAATTATTTTAAAAAAATAGATTTCATTTTTGTATTCTACATTTTAAAAAAAATTAGGGTTAATTTTTGTATTTTTCAAAAATACTTGATTTTTTTTGTGAATAGTGAAATTTGATAATTTACAAAATATGCTAAAGAAATGGATTTCTGCATCATTATTGAGTCATGGATGATGTAAATTGCCATTTTTTAAAACTCACATGATCTATTTACTATTTTTTGTCACAATAATCAATATTATTCATAGTCTTGAGCAAAAATATTAAACTAATGATTGAAATAATTGGAAACCCCTCCTCTCCATTATAAAAACCACCCTCACCCCCCTCTTCTCTTCACTCCTATAAAGCCTTGTACCTTGTCTAAATTTTGATAAAATACCCTCCCAAGATCCTTCCCACATCCATAATCCCTTTTTCTCTTAAAAATACCAAATCCTCTCCCCTAAAGAGGTTCTCAAGGAAGATATATTCAAGAGGTAAATTCCTCTTTTCATTTCTTTTATTTTATTTCAAGTTCGTTTCTTTCTTTTTCTTTCCTAGCCTCATTTAATACAAATTTTATTATAACTCTATTAACTTAAATTTACTATAATTTTTTTATTATAGTGGAATAATTCATCATCGTCTCTCCTTTACCCTCCTTTTATACTAGAAATGAAAACACAATCTGAGATGTGTTAATTTATCACATTCAAGGACTATGAGTTTTCAATTTATTTTTCCATCTTCAATTATGGTAATTAAACCATTTTTAATGTTGAAAAAGAATATAATATATTTATTATGTCTAATTTAATTTTCTGGAATCTTTTTTATGCATGATATTAATTTCTATGTCCAAATGAGTTTGTCGTGATAAAAAACCGCCAATTAATCAAAACAGTTATCATTAAAAAAATTCATAAGGATTCATCCTCACTAAAAAACAAAATGAATTTTATAACAATGTAATATTATGTATGTTCACTAATAAAATATAACTCAAATTATGGACAACAATTTTCATCTTACATTTTTATCCTCACATGTATATAAGTAAACCAATCATGAAAACCAAGGAAAAAAACGCTCACAAACAATGAAATTTAACCTCCTAATCCATCAAAAAGATAAAAGATAAACTTAATAAGGATATAATAAATGAACTAAATGAATAATAGGTTCTTTAAATAATAATTAATTAATATAATTTGGTTATCCAATACATTAATATCAAGATAAGTACACCATCGGACTTAAGGTGAGGGATTCTACCTGAACCTCCTTTATTCCTTCAGGTTGCTCTATGTTTATTTCTAACCAAATGAAGTTATATTTTATTTTTATGTACATATTATAAATAATTTTTATATTAACAAAAATCATGTATCAATATCCATTCGTAATTATCTTTTGTGGATATACATGTTTTTAAATGATTTCCTCCTCAATACTTCCCGATGAGTAAACTCATTTTAAGGGAACATCCCGAATTCTTACCCAATTTCAAGTTCACTCTATAATATTTTTTGAGCCAACATTTTTTTATAAAATCATAATTTTTATTATGAAAATATTATTCATTCACTTCTGGTTTTATATAAAATATGATTCTCTTTTCTATTTGAAATTCTCTTTAGTATTTTCCTTAAAACCGCACTAAAATGTTTTAATGCTAAAATTTCTTAAATACTTTTATTACATGTTGTCAATTCTGTCAGACATCACTTAACATTATATATTATTATTTTACCTTATTAATTTACATTATTTTTTAATTCATTTCTTTCATGGACACTTGTATGATAGGCCCATTCATTATTCTTTATGGCACGATTATGATACCCATTTCTTTCCATGGGTATCCCAATGTTTATGTATGATTGATTATGTATGATTATTAATGTGGAAAAAATATTCATGAAAATTTTAATATGGGTTATCCTAGATATCCCTCTAATGCATTGGGTAAATTTGAGTCTCATGAGATGTTATTTCCAAATGGTCTTGGTGGTTAGCCTAGACTCGTGCTACCATGTGCAATGGTCTTGGTGGTTAACCTTGACTTGTGATCCTCTATGTGCAATGAGCCTTGGATCATGATAAAGTCATGTTTTATGTTTCTTCCACATTATTATGACTCCATGTTTATATTATCCCATGTTTATATGATCCCATTTTTAAATTTTTATGATTCAATATGTTCCATGCTTTTTTTATATCATTATGCCATGCTTTCTAACCCATGTGCTAAAGCTTTATTATTATGCTTATTCCCTTACTTGGATTTTAGCTCATACCTTTGTTCATGTTATTACTAGGTTATATTATGAGGAATTATGAGCAAAATGGAAGTTAGGAGGTCCTTATTCATATTAAATAATTAAATGTTTTATTTAGTCCCATGTTTTTCAGTTTTGTGTACCCAGTCTTCCAAGACACTAAACTTTACAATCATTGGCTTGTAAAATGATGATTTATTATGATTAAAATCATGTAATGATATGTGTAAAAGGATAGGGTCTCTATAATATCTATAAATTAAAGGTGATAAAATATAGGTATGATATCTCCAATAGAGGTGGATGTTCTTACTTTATAACTTTTAGTGATGACTTGAGTATATATGGATATGTATACTTGATGAGGTATAAGTCCAAGTCCTTTATAAATTCAAGGAATTTAAGAATGAAGTAGAGAATCAAATTGGTAAGAAGATGAATAAGCTTAGATCAGATCTAGGTGCTGAATATCTTAACTAAGAGTTCATTGAATTTCTATGGGAGTTTTGGATTCTATCTCAACTCACTACACCTTAAAAACCATAGTGTGATGGTGTTAGTGAAAGGAGGAATCGTACCTTGTTAGATATGGTGAGGTCGATAATGAGTCATGAAGATCTTCCATTATCCTTTTGGGTATATTAATTACAAAATTTCTCATACACATTAAACAAATTTCCAACTAAAGAGTAAAATAGAATTACCTTTGTTTTATGGAGTGGAAGGAAACATGTTTTGTCACATACACATGTATGGGGTTGTGAGGTGTTTGTTAAGGCCTTCTCGGGAAACAAACTATCACCCCAGAGCATAAAGTTTATCTTTATTGGGTATCCTAAGTAAAAAAATGGATACTACCTATAAAACCCCTTGGACAAGAAAGTGAATGCTTCCAAACAAGTCGTCTTTCTTGATAGGGAGAACATCCTAAAAAAGGATAGTGGGAGAAATATTGACTTCGGTGAAGTTGATGCTCAAGATACAAAAGAGTTGGTATAGGAACAGGTTCCAAAGGTCCCCATGGAAGAAGTAGTTCTTGAAACGCAAGTACTATGTAGGAGTGCAAGAGAGGTAAGAGAACCAGATAGGTGTGGTTTTCTAGTCACTGAAGATGGTGACTCATTATTGGTTTGACAATAATGAAACTCTCTCCTACATGGAGGTAGTAAAGATCTTATAATATGTAAGGTGGTAATAAGCCATGAATTTTGAAATAGATTCCATGTATTAGAACCAAGTTTAGGTTTTGGTCGATGTGTCAGTTGATGTAAAGATTGTTGGGTGAAAATGGGTATTCCAGAGAAAATTGGACATGTAAGGTAAAGTAAATACCTATAAAGCTAGGCTAGTGACTAAAGGTTTTAAAAAACATCAAGGAATTTAATACAATGAAACCTTTTCTCCAGTTTCTATTTTTAAATCTTTATGAATTATTCTTGCTATAGCACCTTACCATGACTATGATATTTGGCAGATGGATGTTAAAATTGCATTCCTTAATGGGAACCTTCATGAATATGTCTATATGACACAGCCAAAAGGGTTTGCAACTTCATGTGATTCTAAAAGTATTTTCAATTTGTAGAGATCCATTTATGGATTAAAGCAAGAATCTAGGTCATGGAACATTTTATTTGATGAATCCATAAAATAATTTGGTTTCATTAAGAATGAATGTGAGCTGTGTGTTTACAAGAGGTTTAGTGGGAATGAGTTCATTATCCTAGTAGTATATATTGAGGTAATATTACTTATTGGAAATGATAAACCAGTATTATAGTTTTTTAATGAATGATTAAACAAATTTTTATCAATGAAGGAATTAGGTGAAGCGGCCTACATTCTAGGGATAAATATCATTTCTGATAGATCCAATAGGTTTCTTAGAATAAGTCAAAATACATATATTGACTAGATACTAAAGAGATTTATTATAAAACAATCCAAGAGGGTATTGGTTCCATTGTCCCATGGTTTACATCGTTTAAGAAAAAATTTCCTTAGACACTACAGGTTAAAGAGATAATGAGTAAGATCCCATACGCTTCATCGGTTAGATCAATCATGTATGTCATGTTATATACTTGACTTGATGTTGCCTATTCATTGATCATGGAAGGAAAATATCAATAAGATCTAGGAGAACATCATTGGACTAATGTTAAGGATATAAGTATCTAAGAATAAGTAAGGATATGTTCCTGGTGTATGGAGGACATGAGGAGTTGGTCATCAAGTGTTATACTGATTCTGGTTTTCAAATAGATCAGAATATACTTAACTCCCAAACAGTATATGTTTTTTGTATCAACGGAGGAGATGTGAGCTACAAGAGTTTAAAGTAGTCAGTTTTCACTGATTCTATAGTGGATTCCGAGTATATAGAAGCTTCTAATATATCCAAGAAATCCGTTGGGATTTGGAAATTTTTCAAAGATCTTGATGTGGTACCTAGTAGTAAAGATATCATCACACTGTATTGTGATAACACTACAGTAGTAGATCTTGAAAAATATCCAAGGTCATGCTAATAGAAAAAGCATATATTTCAGAAGTATCACCTCTTGAGGGATTGTCACAACCCATCCCAGTAGGGTCCATGCCGCGACTCCCCGAGCCCACCTCCAATAGGCCAAGGGCTGGTGACTAGCACTGAGTAGGCATATCACTAACAATGTAGGAATTATCTAGGTACCTATACACACGCACACATCTCCAATCCCACAAATACAGAAAAGTAAAAAACCACTAAGGAACAAAATGCATGCATACAACTAAACCCAACCAACAAAGTACAATGGAAGTAAAGTGCAGAAAGTAAACTAGGCCAGAATACAAGCCCACCAAAATAAAGAGTCTGTAAACTAAAAATTATAACCTATAAGTAATAAATAAGGTACAAGTACTACTACTCGTAGATATAGGAACACCTCGGCCTACAAGGAACTCAAAAATCTTGGTCTGGTCCTTGTCCACCCTGGACTCCTTCAAAAGGATGCTCGTCAGCACAAGACACGACATGTGCGGGAAAAGACCGTACAGGGGTGAGTATAACAATAATCAGTAGGGGACCCCAAAACCAATAAATAAATACACAAAGTAAATGTACAGTCAGCTCTATACAGTATATGTCTACTAAACACCTAGCAAGAGAAAAAAATCCATATATAATCGAAACACATACCTGTAGTCTAGAGAAATGTCACACAACTACATACCCATGCAAGGGATTTAGTTCGATGATTCCATGAAGCACTCATCTGGAAGAACTCAACCCACGAGTCTGATGGCTCTAATGATGTACTCCCGAGAAGTATCATTCATTGGGAAATTCCATGAGAGAGATAGATGCACTGATAGTTCTGAATAGAAAACAGATACACACATTCTAGGAGAACACACTCTTGAGTGGGAAAATATCATGATACACAAATTAGGATCATTATCAGGGCCTTGGTGGATACTATGACTCATCCAGATTCCACTTTCTATGTAGAGGATCGGCGTTCTATAGTATTGATCACATCGATACCTAACTATACCTAGATTCAAGAATGGATATAGGATATTGCTTCGGGCCTCTCAGAGGGATACCTAACTCTATCTCAGGAAGTCCTGCTCAAGGGATCATACTCTTGTGGATGGAAACGATACTTGACCTTTAAGGAAATGAGCAAGGTAACACTAACCCAAACGAAACCTCTCTAAGGAATGGTGGAAAAGAAGATCAATCCATGTATAGAAAGGTACACGGCGTGTAGAAGGGAACACACGTCGTGTCCCTTGACTCTGATTACTTCCCATGTACAATAGCCCGATTCTGGAGAACATGTCATGTAAAAATGTATATACATGGCGTGTAGGAAGGATCACATGCTATGTCAAGGTATTTGCGGTATACTCTGTGTATGCTGTCCATGTTCTCGTACATGACCTCAACCCGTGTATGCCAACCCGTGTAACCAGTACATGGGATGACCCAGGTAACCGGCCTCATCTCTCCATGTGGTGGATACATGGCATGTAATCTACCCCATGTCTGTGTATCATTTGAGATAAACTCTGAGTCCCATGTAAGGAATCACATTCCGTGTGACAATGGTCACACACCGTGTTAGTGCTCCCTGTCACCCGGAACTCCAGCCGCCACTGGGTGGGGTCCACATTCCATGTCTCCCCTAAGGCATTTCATGTTCTTCACCAGTTTTAGTGTGAAAACCCTAGCCACAGCCATGTTGGTCCCACAAGGTGTGTTCATCAAATAAAATGTCATATTCTTCGGACTTTTCCAGAACTATGAGGCCTCCACCGTTTCCCCTCCATCGATCTTCCAATTCTCATTCTGGTGATCTTTTTTCCACGAAACTCAAAATCCTAGGTTACCCTGACATTCCATCGATTTTTTGGGAGGTTTCGGGCATTCAATTGGCCCTGAAACCTCATTTAAATCCACCAGTGCGAAGAACGGTCGAAGAACGATTTCTCCCAATCTAAGCCAATTCGTCATCCTCTATCATCGTCTCACCTCTTCTAGGTCATAACGATGTTCAATATTCAATTTTGTATCTTTTCATTGTGAAAAAGGTTTGAAACAATTCATTGTTCTTTGCCTCATGAATAACATGAAGAACGTGGGCAAAAGGGGGGGAATAAATCCAATAAACCAAATTAAGGAATGAACCTCCACCATCTTTCATCATGGTGTTGATCCTATCCCATTATAAGGATTAAATAGGGTGAATCAAAAACAGAAAAATAATATAGCCTGGATTAATTCCCTAAATCAAAACCCCTGAAAGAAACAGAAATAAAAACCCTCCCGCAAGAACACACGATCCGTGGATCAACCTGTTCGTGGGTTGATCTGCTTTTGTCTTTTAATTGAAGAATGGGGAAAACAAATCAAAATAAAACTACTTAGATTCTATTGAATAATGATCATTATGTCGCATTCATTGGTGAGGTTTCTTTGAATATGAGGTGCATCGATCGATTGATCAATCGTCGTTCGTTGTCATGAGGTTTCTCGAAGGGGTCTCCTCTCCATGCTTCCAAAGAATTTTAGGGTTATGCGGCTAACCCTAGAGATTATCTTAACATATTATTTAATATCTTTCATCATCGTGTTATGGAAATGTTTAAAAATAAAATATTTTATTTTATTTTATTTCCTTTAAAACGTCCAAAAACTAACTCTTGCAGTTGACCCACACAGGTTGATGTTAGGCCCCACCTTAGGTAAAGTCACTGCTCTGGATGCAACGATGCCCTCGTATTTCTGATCTGAGCATCTGTTCAAAAGTTATTCCACTTTTTCATGAAAACCGCTCACACATGCTATTTAGAGTTTAATTTATTTCAAACATATATTCCAGGCACTCTAGGCCTCAAAATCGCATGCCTTTGTAAATATTGGTCTTAAAATAATCCCATATAATATTTAAAAATAATACATGGAAAATCTGAGACATTACATTCTCTCAAACTTAGGTCTTTACTTCCCATAATGCCAAAGGAAATGGGGTTAATCAAAAATATGTGGGTACCGTGCACAAATATGAGCCTCCTGCTCCCACGTGCTCTCTTGAAGATTCTTGTGCTTCCTCCAGACATGCAGTAGGAGAATCGCTCACCCATGAAGGATCCTATCCTATTGATCCTCGATATCCATAGGGTAATCTACGAAGGTCTCTCCATCCTCTATGTCTAGCTTTCCCTGTTTGATGACATTTGAAGGATCTTGCATGTACCTCCAAAACTATGAGACATGGATGACATTATGTACCCAGTGCAACTACGATGGTAGAGAGAGGCAGTACACCACCTCTCCAACTCTACACAGTATCTGAAATGGGTAGATAAACCTCGAAGACAACTTGTCTCCCCAAACAAATATCTACAACCCTCACCAAGGTGATACCCAAAGGAATACATAGTCACCCTCCTTGAACTATAGAGGTCACCATCATCTATCAGCATAATACTTCTACCATCTTTGTGCAACCTTCATCCTCTCCTAGATGACCTATACCTTCTCAGTAGTAGCTGGCACCAACTCTAGACCCATGAGTTCTGAATCTCCAAGATCGTTCCAATAGAGTGGTGACCGGAAGGGTTAGCCGTATAAGTCCTCGAATAGTGTCATGCCAATGGTGGAGTGGTAGCTATTATTTTACACAAATTCCACCAGTGGTAGTTGGTCCCCCCAACTATGACCAAAGTCTAGGATATAGTCCCACAAAATATCCTCCAAAACTTGAATGGTCCTCTCTGTCTGACCATAACTCTAGGGATGGAACACCGCGCTCAAGCATAGCTGAATCCCAAAAGTCTCCTTCAATCCCTTCCACAACGGAGATGTGAAGCATGCTTCTCAATCCGAGACTATCGTCTAATGGATTCCATGAATCTAAACTATCTCCTATACATAGAGGCATCCCAAGATCTCTACGGAACTCTGCTCCCTGATAGCTAGAAAGTGGACCAAATTGGTGAGTCGTTCAATGATCACCCATATGTAATTTTGTCCCTTGGACGTTCGTGGTAAGACCATCACAAATTCCATTGATATTCAATCCCACTTCCACTTCGACAATTCTAGGGGGTGAGCTAACCTAGATGGAACCTGGTGCACAGCCTTCACCTACTGGCACGTAAGGCATCGAAAAACAAACTTTTCTACTGCCATCTTCATGCTTGTACACCAAAACTGATGTCGGTGATCCTAGTACATTTTTTCTACTCTAGGATTTACCGCCAAATGGTATGTATGAAACACCCTCAGGAACTTATCTCACAATGCCACTGGTATAACTATGAACCCTCTGAAAAGGACTACGTGCTCCCCACCTTGCGAATATCCATTAGAATCATTTCCTGTGGATAACTGAGCACGTAAAGTCTCACAGTCAACATCCCCTAGTTGTGCATCCCTATCTCACCATAAGAGTGGAAGGGTAACAACCATCAATAGGAGATAAGTTTCATCATCTCCATCCATGAAGGATAACTCTAGCGAAGCCAACTCCTCCAACACCTTTCTCAAAAGCTGTGAACTCAATCTCCTAATGAGAGAATCTTCCACAGTGTTCCCATTTCCAGGAGTATAGATGATCTCGAAGTCATAATCCAAGAGGAACTCTAGCCATCGCCTCGAATTCAAATTTAGATCCTTCTACAAGAAGATGTGCTTGAAGCTCTTTTGGTCGTATTAGACAATAAACATTTCGCCAATCAGGTAGTGCCACTACATATTCAATGCGAAGACTTCCAATACCAACTCAATATCTTGGGTTGCATATTTCTTCCCATGCATCCTTAGATGGTGAAATCCATAATAAATTTCCACTAGTCACTACATCAGGACACAGCCAAGCTCAGTCCCTGATGCATCACAGAAAACTACATATCCGACACCCTCCTCTAGAAATCTCAATATCGGTGCGCTGATCAAACTTTGCCTCAACTATTAGAAATCCTATTGACACTTATCTATCCAAGAGAAAGGTTTACCCTTCTGGTTCAAGGTTTTCATCGGTGCTGATATCTGGAAAAAATTGAGGATAAATCTATGGTAGTATCCTGTCAGCCCAAGGAAGCTTTGCATCTCTATCACACTCTAAGGTGGATCCCATGCTAACACAGCCTCGACATTGGATGGGCCCACTAATTCTCCATATTCTGAGATAACATGTCCTATAAAGTAGACGTTATGTATCCAGAACTAGCACTTTGAGAGATTCCCATAAATTCGGTACTCTAGAAGTACGTCAAGAACCATCCAAAAGTGTCTCATGTGTTCCACATTTGACATCATGTACACAAGGATATCATCAAGTAAGACTACCATGAACCGGTCTATGTACAACTAGAAGATCAAGTTCATGAGTCCCATGAACATTGCGGGGGCGTTCATCATGCCGAAATCCATCGCCAAGTACTCGAAGCAACTGTAGCAGCATCTGAATATCATCTTTGGTATATCCTCATCATGTACCCAAAAATGGTGGTAACCTTATTGAAGGTCAAAATTTGAGAACCATTTCACCCCTCTCAACTAATCAAAGAGTTCTTAGATCCTCGATAGTGGATACTTGTTTTTCACTGTCACCTGATTCAAGCGCAGGTAATCCGCACACAACCTCAAACTCCCATCCTCATTCTTGGAAAATAGAACTGGGGCCGCCCAGGGTGAAACACTGGGCCTTATAAAGCCATTACTCTGCAAATCCTATAACTTCACCCTCAACTCGTGAAGCTCTATGGGATCCATCTGATACGCTGGTGAGGATATCAGTGTCATCCCGGGGTGTAAGTCAACGCAGAAGTCGATCTCTCGATGGGGAGGGAATCCTGGAACATATTTTGGAAAGACTTCCTCGTACTTCTCCACTAATTCTAGGAACTAAAAGCTCATGGCATCTACTACTCCAAGGGTAAGGATGAGCAACTCACGAGTGATCGGCTGCACCCTCCTATGCATGAGCCCATTCTGTGCCATTTGGGTTTCCTTTTCACCAACAAAGGAAAATCCCATCCCATCACTGGGGACACACTTTACTCTTCGTATAAAGAATTAAATATGAGCATGGAGAAAATATAACCAATCCATACTGAGAATGGAATCATAAGTCCTTGATGATACCACCAAGAGGTTCTAACAAAAAACTCTCACCTAAAAGGGAAATATTACACTGTCTCAAAAGATGCGTGATAATAAAGTCTCCTCTTGTAGGTGTCTCCAAGAATAAGGGTTGAGTCAACGACTCTACTATAATCTCAAGGTTTCACACAAGACATGTGGAAATGAAAGAATGAATGGAACCTGTGCCTATGAGTATATAAGATAAGGTAGAAAAGAAATTGATCGTACCTCAGATCATTCCTGGAGTCCCTGGGTCTTATGCCTCGACTGCATGCAGTTGTCCTCGCCCTTGTCCCCCAGCTCCCTAAGCCTAGTGCGGACCTCTTAGGGGTGGTGGTGGAAGTAGATAAATGCCACTTCCACCACCTACATCTCTCCCTACTCCTCTACCACATCTGTCACCTGGTGGTTCTACCTGCTCCACTCTCTGCCTCTGAAACTCATGGAGCACTCTCAGTCTATGATCCTCGCCTGCTGGTACTACAGGAACCATGTGCTGCTCCACTGGTGGTGGTATAGTAGATGCGCCACCTGGAGGTAATTCCTGTGGAACTGTTCCATGTATCTAAGCCTCATCACTGATGGGGTCATCCTCATGATCATGCAACTAAATCCTAGTGGGTATGCATCGCGGAGGCATCCTTTAAGGAAACAATATGTACCATGGTCAATGAGTATATCTGGATAGCTGACACAAAGTACATGGAAAACACCACCCAATCCTATATGATGCATGTACTATTCTTTTATTTTCATACAACTAGTATTTTCATGTACCAAGTCAAAAATAAGGTTATCAAATTCATAGTGTATGGATACATCAGCCGACCACACCAACACTAGAGTCCCTTGCATGAAAGACAAACTCGGAACACTTGACAATGTTGCCCCAAACCAATCTCAAAAACTCTTGGTCCTAAGGCAGAACTAACCAGCTCTGATACCACTCTCTCATGACCCGTCCCAGTGGGACCCGAGCCACGACTCCCCAATCCCGCCTTTAATAGGCTAGGGGCTAGTGACAAGCACCGAGTAGGAATATCACTAACATGGGAGGCATTTTCTAGGTACCTATATACACACACACATCTCCAAGCCCACAAATGCTGAAAAGTAAAAACCACTAAGGAACAAAATTCATGCATACACCTAAGTCCAACCAACTGAGTAAAACATAAGTAAAGTGCAAAAAAGTAAACTTTTCCAGAATACAATCCTACCAAAATAAAGAGTCTAAAAACTACAAAATCCAATATGTAAGAAAGAAATTAGGTACTTGGACTGATTCTCATAGCTGTAGGAACACCTCAGCCTACAAGGAACTCAGAACGCTCGGTCCAGTCCTGATCCACCCTAGACTCCATCAAAAGGCCGCTCATCTGCACAAGACATGACACGTGCGGTAAAATCCAATGTAGGAGTGAGTATAGCAATACTCAGTAGGGGACCTCAAAACCAACAAATAAATACAAAAAGCAAAGGTATAGTCATCTATACATAATATATGTCTACTAAACACCTAACAAGAGAAACACATCCACATATACTTGAAACCCAGACCCGTAGTCTAGAGACAAGTCACACGATCGCTTACCCATGCTAGGGATTCAGTTCAATGATTCTATGAATCACTCGTTCAGGAGAACTCACCCCACGAGTCTTATATCTCTGATGACATCTATTTGAGAATTATTTTTTGTTGGTAAAGGTCATGATAGAGATAAATGCACTGATAGTTATGAAGAGATAACAGAAACACTCATTCAAGTAGAACACACTCCTAAGTGGGAAAAGATCACGATACAAGGATGATGATCACTTCCAGGGACTTGGAAGATACCATGACTCATACGGATTCCACCTGTTATGTATAGGATCGGCATCCTGTAGAATTGTTCATTTTGATACCTGACTCTAGCTAGGGTCAAGAATGGATAGAGGATCTCGTTCTGAACCTCTCGGAGGGATACCTGACTCTATCTTGGTAAGTCCTGCAGAAGGGATCATACTCATGTGGATAGAAATGATACCTAACCTTCAATGAAATGATCAAGGGATCACTAACCCAAATGAAACTTGTCCAAGGAATGGTGGATAAGAAGATCAATCCATGTATAGAAAGTTACACGGTGTGTAGAAGAGAACACACGTCGTGTCCCTCAACTCCGGGTACTGCCCATGTACAACAGCCTGAGTCTAGAGAACATGTCATGTAAAAACTTATATAAATGGCATGTAGGAAGGATAACACGCCATGTCAAGGTATTTGGGGTCTGCTTAGTGTATGTTGTCCATGTGCTCATACACTGCCTCAACCAGTGTATGCCAACCCGTGTAACTGGTACACTGGGTGACCTACGTAACTGACCTTATCAGGCCGTGTGGTGGAGTACATGATGTGTACTCCACCCTGTGTCCATGTATCATCTTAGATACATGATGAGTCCCATGTAAGGATCCACACATTGTGTGATAATGGTCACACACCATGTTAGTGCTTCCTGCCACCCAGAACTCCATCCACCACTGGGTGGGGTCCACACGCCTTGTCTCCTTAGAGGCATGCAATGTTATTTGATGGTTGTAGAATTAAAACCCTAGCCGACTCCATGATGGTCCCACAAAGCATGTTTATCAAAGAACACATCATGTTCTTTGGGTTTTTCTAGAACCGAAAGGCCTTCACCGTTGCACCTTTGTCTATCTTATGATGCTCATTTTGGTGATCTTTTTCCACGAAACTCAAGATTCAAGGTTTCCCCACCATTTCATTGATGTTTTGGGAGGTTTTGGGAGTTCGATCAGCCCCAAAACCTCATTTTGATCCACCTGTGTGAAGAACAGTCAAAGAAACATTTCTCCCAATCCGAGCCAATTCTTCATCCATCGTCATTGTCGCACATCCTCTAGGTTGTTGTGATGTTTGATCTATGATTTGGGATCATTGCATTGTGAAAATGGTTTACAATGATCTGTTTTTCGTTGTGCCATAAAGAATGAAAAGAACACAGGAAAAAAATGGGGAAGAAATCTAATAAACCAATTTGAGGAATGAACCTCTACTATCATTCGTCACGACATTGATCTGATCCCGTTAGAAGGATTTAACAGGGTGAACCAAAACCAACAAAATAATATATCCTATATTGATTACCTGAATTAAAATCCCCGAAAGATACAGAAATAACAACCCTCCCTCAAGAATGCATGATCTATGGATCAACCTGTTCATGGGTTGATCTACGTTTTTCGTTTAATTGAAGAACTGGGAAAACAAATCGAAATAATAAAACCCCTACCTTGATTTGATTGAATAAATATTGTTGTGTTGAGTTCGTTGGTGAGGTTTCGTTGAATCTGAGGTGCGTAGATTGATCGATCTGTCGTCCTTCATTATTGAGAGGTTTCTCCATGTGGTCTTTTCTCAACACCTCTATAGAAGTTGAGGGTTATGCCGCTAACCCTATAGATTCTCTTAACATATTATTTAAAATATTTTTCCATTTCATTATGGAAATGTCTAAAAATAAAATATTTTATTTTATTTTATTTCCTTTAAAACGTCCAAAAACTAACTTCTGCAACTAACCTGGGCTGGTCGATGTTAGGACCCACCTTAGGTAAAGTCATTGTTTATGACACAACAGTGCCCTCAGATTTTTGATCCGAGCATCCATTCAAAATTTGTTCCAATTTTTCAAGAAAACCGTTTATGCATGATATTTAGAGTTTAATTTATTTAAAACATTTATTCCAAGAACTCCAGGCCTCGAAATTGCACGTCGTTGCAAATCTTGGTCTCAAAATAATTCTATAAAATATTTAAAAATAATACACTGAAAATGTGAGACATTATAGGTATTTTCATAATAGGGGTGAAGCTGTAGTAAAAATAGTACCCATGAAAGAGAAAATGGTAGTCCCCATGACTAAAGTCATATGTCAGCAAAATCATGAGTATCATGTGAGAGCTAACGGATTGAAGGTTGTTAGCAGTTGGCTCTAGTGAAAGTGGGAGTCTGTTGGAGTTGGTGCCCTAGAACCAACTTTTTTGTAATTTATGATAACATGTATTCATAGTTTTTAATATTATTAAACTACTTAACGCATCATGATTGTTCTTCTTCATGACATAGTGAGTGATAATGTTCTAAGATTGGTTGTCACACTCTAAGGCCATATGAGTTCCCCGCAATGATGAGGACCCAGACGTGCTATGACACTATTTCTGAATATATGTTCTATAGCTAGATGATATCATTTGAGGTACACAGATGATATAGGTTGTCAGGGGTGGAGACTCATAGGATTTTGAGGCACCTTCTCATAGTGTACTCCCTTGATAATATCTAGTAGGATATTATGAGAATGAGACCCGCCTATAGGAAATCCACATTTCTATTTGTCATTGGATATTATTATCCATGGGAACGTATATTGATACTTAAACTTTAAGATTATTATTAATGAATATTATGAGTCACATTCTTTGATGTATTGATGAAACCCATGACAACCTATGTTCGTGGAAAGGTAGGATATGTTGGGTGCATCACAAGTAATATTGCATTAATGAATAATGTGAGAAAGGATTTGTACCTTCTGTTTTAATAGAAGTTGATATCTCAGGCCCTTTGATGGAAATAAAAGATCCTAAATAAATCCATGGACATGGTTTTCGATAGGAAAGTTCATTTTCTGGGAAATCAAAGAAAGAGATATAGAGAACTTTGGTTGATGGCACCGATATGTAACTTGCTTGATTAGAGATTTCACGATAAAGGGATTATATTACATAGTAAGAATATGTATGAGGTAACATGTCTTTGTGGCATTAACTTGTTTCTCTATGGGTGCCTTAATGTGTTTCTAGACACTAACCTTAGACTTTAGGTTGCTTCAGCTAATGCCACTGAGATAGTGGACTAGAGGGTCACATACTAAGTGTATCCAGAATCTAAGTTAAATAATATATTATTATTTATTATTTAAAAAGTTGAATGAATATTATTCTACACAAGAGCCTCAACCCAGTTGGTGAGCACTCTAAAAGTGCATCCAGGAGACCCAATTTCAAAACCAGGTGGAGACATGTTTCCAAGGTACTGTAGCATTATAGTAGTAGGTACTATAGTAGGTATTGTAGGAAGTACTATAGCAAGTACTATTTGGTACTGTGGCAATAAAAACTATTCATCTGTTTGGGATTTTGGGCCACCGGTTTGTTCTGAGGGTCCTTCAAGGCCTTCGGGTCACCCAAGGCCTTCAGCCTAGTAAGGATTTCAGGCCACCTCAAGGCCTTCAGGCCACCTCAAGGATTTTGAGCCACCTAAAATTGTGCTTAATGGACCAGGCAGACTCTACAAGGAGCAGCCTCCAGATAGGGATTCTAAAGAGACGTATTCACTAAAGCCAAAGTTAAATGGACGTGGAAGAAAGAGAGGGTATGGCATAGCCATTAGGACTAGCCTGTGCATGCACGATAAGCCTAGCCGAAAAGCTATGTGAAGGTGGAGAGTTGAAATATCGATGCATATTCTGGGGAGGAGCAGTTCCATGTAGTTATAGTCTGGATATTTCCTCTAAGACCTACGAGTCATGTAATCTCTCTAATCCTATGGACCTTGTAAGTGTTCTCCCTCATCCCTTGAAAAGGGGGTTATCAAAAATCAATAAAAAATAAGGCCTTCGTGTCATTCATGCAAGTTGAATGAATATTAATCCCACATGTGGTTTAATAATTATTCATATATTCTTGATCACATATAAATATTTATTTATTATTTAATAAATAAAATATTTATTTATTTGTTAGTGAATAATTCAGTGATATTTATTTAGTAAATAAATAGACATTATTCATGGTCTGATAAATAT
The DNA here is from genome assembly GCA_963277665.1 of Viscum album. Lineage (NCBI taxonomy): Eukaryota > Viridiplantae > Streptophyta > Magnoliopsida > Santalales > Viscaceae > Viscum > Viscum album. Next base: position 2,082,999,322 of record OY728122.1, on the reverse strand, counting down.
TATGGAGGAATAACGGATCATGATTTTAGTTATGGTGATAAAATAACAAATATTGAATATTATTTGATTAAATAATATTTAATTTTAATTCGCAAGTTAAGTGTATGTAGAGAAATAATATTATTATTATTATTATTATTTGAAATGGGGTTTTACATAGGATTAATTAAACAATTAAGGTCACTTATGCAATTATTTTATTTTAACACTAGTGATATATAAACCCAGTTATGTTATTTTCTCAATAGAATAATTAATTTTTTTGGGTTATGCAAAACGGAATTAGAGAATTATATCAAACCCTTGAGATCTCTTTTCTCTAAGATCGCTCCCAAGAACAAAGGTCAATATTCCTCCACTAGATCAAGGAGAATTATTTGGAAGAAATTCTCATAGAAATCAAAGAAAGAGTACATAAGTGCAAGGATATGTCGTGCTATCACCCTGAAGATTCTTCCAGCAACGTCTAGAGATTTATAGAACATGTGTGGATCACCGCAAGAGGGAATCTGCACTTGATTCCTAAAATGTAATGATGGTGCATCGTAGATCTGTAAGTTGATCCATCAACAAAGAAATAATTTTGTCAAGGTAATTCTTACTAAATTAAATTAATTGTAAATAATATGTGATGATATTCTCTCTCTCGTTCCAGTGTGATTCATGTTGTCTGTTTTCTTTGATTCAATTCCATTCAACACGATGTTTATTGTCTTGAAGATATCGAATTGATCATTGAACGTGATAAAATCCAATGTTGTGCACCTCCCATCACATGCTTCCATTGTGCCTGGAACCTATATATCATCCCACATTATCAAAAACAAAAAATTATTGAAGTAAATTTATAAATACAGCAATTCAATTTAATAATTGAAATAAAAAAATCTATATTATTTGAAAAACCTTTTCATAATATAAAATAAGGCTATTGAAAAATGGTTTATCATCCCACAATATAAAAAACAAAAACTTATTGAAGGAAATTTATAAATATAATAGATGAGATTTCACTTTTTAAAACTATTTTTCACTTCATATTTTTAATGATCAAAACCCTTTTTGTATGAGTATAAATGAAGTATAAAATAACATTTACAATATAAAAACCCAATGAAATACGACTATTGAATTTAATGATTGAAATATAAAAAAACTATATTATTTGAAAAACTTTTTCATAACAGAAAATATAACTATTGAATATAATAATGGTTTTACAAATAAAAAAAAGCAATTATTATATTTTTTAAAATATTTTCAACATTGAAATTGAATTTATAAAAGTATAAAAGTATTAAAATATTTATAAATTTAAAAAAGTTTTCAGGTATAAAATTATAAATTAAAAATGTGTATATATTTATATTAGTATATAAAATAATGGATGTATATAGAAGTATAAAATTATATATAATTTATAAAATAATATATATTTTAAATAAATTTACATAATTTATAAATGTATATAAATTTATAAAAATATATCAAAGTATATATATGTTATAAAAGTATACATAATTTATAGAAGTATATAGTTTTACAAATTTATAAAATTATAAAATTATAATATATTGAGTAAAATTTATGAAAGTATAAAAGTATAAAATTATTTGATTTTATTATATTCATGAAATGATCGATCTTGATTTTATGATTAATAGAAAAACTCCAGGTGTACCTTGCAAGTATCATGAGATCTACCATTGGATTCAATGAAACACACTTTTCAAACCATTTTAAAAATCCTATAGAAACCCCACTCATTCTACACTAGTAAATGATCAAATGAATGTAACCACATCATCAATGAAATGAAAATAAGAAATAAAAGAAATCTACCAAGGGTCTCACACACATCAATCAAGTAGGGGAACTAAAAAAGATAAATAAAACCCCCTATGCCAAAACACCAACCAATGAAATGATGTTATGGGATCTACCATTGGATTTAATGTGAGGCAGTCTTGTAATTTATCAAACTGGGACCAACTCAAGGCTTATGTTGCATTCTAACACAAGTCACTTGTCTAGATTGCACTAATCCTAGAATTAGGGGAACTCCCCACTATCCCTATACATAACTAGGTAGAACTATATGTGTGAAGTGATCTAGTGTAGCAAAAATAAATTTTTCTCACTTAGTTACCCATGTTCCCATGAACAAAGTAACAGTAATGGTGAGAAACAGCCAATAATCAAAATAATCATCATTAAGCATAAATAATAAGTCACTCACACCTCTAATGATCTCACAAGAGATAACCCCTTTCTATCCATTTCCTGATCACCACATACATCAAGCACCACCCATAAAGGGAAACATTCATAAGGGGAAACAAGTCAGTCTCTCACACCCACATGTTTGAAAGACCATTTAAAAGGTCCAAACAGGCCTTTTAGAAACCCACTAAGAGAAAAATTATCTATATAATAATTTGAAATTGTTATAATACATTTCTTTAAACATTACACTTAGACCACCCATGAAATAAATTTATAAATTATTCCACCTTTATAAAATCACTTGATTGATTAAAATGTTGCCTTAATTGTCATGTCCAAAAAACCAAACAGGGTTAAAAAATGTTTAACCTCACATTTTGTTTTAAATAAATGTTGAAATATTTTATTAGTGCTTGGAATTTCAAGTATTACTTGAAAAGAAAAGTAAAAAATATTTTGTCCATTGAGCATCCAATTTTATGACCAAAACACCTTATAAATCTTAGAATTTATTTATAAAAATAATTCATGAAATTTCTTGTAAGAACCCAGATCTTCATTTTAGGTATGGATCTTGATTTCGGGTGTTTTTGAGAAAGAGGAAGTAATGAAAATTTCTAAGTACATGCCATATACTTTTTAGTAAACGTTGTGTACCTGGTTGTCATGTGTAGCTGTGTATTGGTCATATAATGGCCGAGTTCAAGGCTGTGTAGGTGACCTGGCAGACCTCCTAAAGTGGGGGCTAGTTGAGGCTAGTACACGACGTGTACATTAAATGAACACATTGTCTAATTTTCTTTTTAATTGATGAGTCAGAGTAGGGTCACGTCTCATCTCTATAAAATACTTCTTCTACCCTCGGTTTTTATAGGAGAGCAATGAATGGCTGAAGAACTTCAACCTCCTCCCAATTCTTTGTTCGACCTCCAATTGAGACACCATCAGGTTCGTTGGATTCCCACAGGTGAGTTATCTCTTTCCCTAAATACTTTCTTCCTGATTCCTCCTCTATTGTGATTTATTGAGGGTTGATCATTTTTTAACCTTTTTTGTAGGTCTAAGTTATTCAAGGCTAATTCAAGGACTTATGTTCAAGAGTGTTCATCGTACAACATAAAGATAGGTGGTTTGTGCCTTTATTTGATTTTATTTGGATTATATATGCTTAAATATCTTAATACCAATGTTTTGGGTATTGTGTGTTTTTGAATTTAACCCTATTTAATACCTTCTATGGTTTGTTGATTGAGAAAGGGTTTTTGATTTGGAATAAGTTTTTATACCTTGATTATGGGTGATTTTTCCCTTATTTGATCCATTATGGTCGTTTGGTCTAGAATGCCTATTAGGCTAGCTTTGTTTTCTAGGCCTCATGTGTTAGGATGGAGTTGCCTATTTTTATGAGATTCATGTGATTAGAATTGTGAAAGTATGACCAAGGAGAATTTAACTATGAGAACTTCCTGAGGTAGGGTAATTTATGTATAATTATTGTTATGTTGACCCATAGGTATTGACTATGACAGCTGTCATGTGGTCATAGACCCGAGGGGTTAGACCTTGAGTGCTACCCAGAGGGTCATTATTAAATGAATGTTGGACCTAGGGAAAATACTATGAGAGATTCCAGGTGGTCATTATATTTTATTGTTTCTATACAGACCAAGGGGGTATGGACTGTGAGAGCTACCTAGGTGGTCATTTGTAAATGATTAGTTCCATGTGGGACCAAAGGGGTTAGACTGTGTGAGCTTTCCCAAAGGGTCATTATTATTGAATTGATGATATATTAAACTAGAGGGGTTAGACTATGAGAACTTCCCCATAGGGTTTCTTTTGAATAATTGAATGACTGTGATGAGCCTGCCAAGCCAAAGTACAAGCTTGGACTCAGTATTACTAAATTGTTAGATGGTCTTCTGAGACATCTATTTTGTTACATTATAAAGGGGATATAGAGATTAGGCTAGATTCCAAGTTTTAAATTATTCAATGGTTTGAATAATTAATAAATTTAAATGAATGCAATTGAAAATTGTAGGATTGTTTACTTTTGAGTACTTCCTAGTTTATTTCTTCATTTCTGCATATTACCTTTTATATATATTCACTAACATTTAGGAATATATCTTTTGGTGTTTTCCTATTGGGGTTTGTCTCACGCCCTATTTGGGTCATGCATTTGGGCCCAAAAATGTTATATAGTTACAGGTATAGATAAGGGCAGGTTCCCTTCTTCATCTGGTACTTGATTGTTGTTGGAGCTGGAGAGAATGGGACCAAGCTGAGGCTTGTGAAGCTATTGGAGTTTACTGCTTTTCTGTATTTTGGTTTAGTATTATATTTATAGCATTGTGAATTATTTTTCTGATTTACTAGACACATGTGACATGCATCATTTATATATTCTCTCGTTGTTATATTACTATCAATATTTAGTTGTTTACTTTTGTTGTATGGTATTATTGCTTCCACTATTGTTTACTATTTTTTATTTCCATTGTGTATACTTTTATAATGAGGTAATAGTTTCTCCATTATCATACCTTGTTTCTCCCTTGCAGTTAGAAACCTCTAGCAATTGGGGAAATGCACTTGAGGTTATGTGACCAACCAGGTTCGGGGCACCTTAGGGCGGAACCCAGAATCAGGATGTTACAAAGTGGTATCAAATGATGTTATTTTTTGCTTTGTCTTAATATTTTGAGTCTATAGACATGGATAGGAAGGAATAGGTAGTTGATAATAATCTATTCCTGGGAGTAGCTAATCTGTGTATAGGGAAAAGCCAAGTTACCTTGAATATTGCAATTTCTTTTCTGGTTTGCAATTTTTACAGTTGATTTGATTTCACTGTTGGGTGATTCACTTGTATTGTGATGTTATCATTGATATTATTGTGGTTCTATTTCTATTTCAACCCGATGAGATTAGGGTATGCCATCTCATACATCATATAGGAACATACTAGAGATCACATTTCATGCATTCTTGTCATGCCATTTAAGATGAATTATTGATTGCATGCTGTTGTGATAGATGTTGTGATAGATATACATGTTGTTGTGATATATGCCTTGATAGAATACCTACCATTTTTATAGGGTATTGGTAATTATAACATTTCATTTGTATAGACTCCAAAATTTGGTCCCTAAGGTGTTATGGGCCCTCTTGGATCAGAATTTGGTGGATCATGTTTGAGCTCTAATTGAAGTTTTTCAAGTTATGATATGAATAAGGATACCAAACTTTGATTCACAGGGGTTATGGGATCTCAAAGGTCAGAATTTGTCATTCCTTGGACAAAATTCTAAGTTTTTTGGGGTTTCGAAGAAATTTCAGAGGCTTACTATCCGGAAACCCAGACAACATAGCGTGTGGTGTTATGAACACATGCCAAGTGTTCTTATATTCTGGAAGAAATAACTTTTCTTAATTACACACTGTGTATCGTATGTACATTTCATGTAGTCTTTAACTGTGTGACTGACTGTGTGAGTAGACACGGGGTTGGGGAACTTTTGGTAGAACACGACATGTCTAGATTGTACACAAATTGTTATAAGCAACCGTGTATCTGGTCATGTGACCAACAACACAGGTGGATGCAACTTAGGTTGTACACACTGGGTCTCATTTATGCATTCCATGTAGAGTCTACCATGTATCCAGCCGTGTGACCAATGACATGGGTCGAAGGGACTTAACTGGTACACATCATGTCTAGGGTGAACACATTGTGTAGTGCTATGTTGAAATACCCCATGTGGTTTAGTCGTGTAGAATTACTTGGGTAGGAGGGAAAATACAAGTACACACCGTGTCACAGGAGGAACAATCTGTGTGTAGGGTTGTTACACAATCAGGTTTGGCAGAGGTACATGCCTGTGTAAGGCTTAAAGGGAACACGTCGTGTGATAGTTATACACACCGTGTATCCATGTTTTGTAAAACTTGAATTTTTTTCTTCTCGTGTTCCTTTATTGCACTTGTAAGTTGAAGTACTTAATAATATTTAATTGAGGTGTATGATTGACCTTGAAGAGTCATGCCACAAAGACATCCTTAGTTTTTATGCCAAGTGTAAGGCGATTACTAGACACCAGAAAGGTTAGATCATGGACTACCAGAAGATCCTCCCATCGTTCCTGTCTTGGAACCAACTGTTATACTGGATGCAGGTGCTGATTCATAGCTTCGTGAATGATTTTTGAGGATGTTACATACTTTTCAAGGAGAACCGAATCCCACCCCATCCATGGAAGAGTTGATGTGGGTGTTCCTACAACAGCATCCTCACACCTTTTCAGGGGATGGAGGACCACAGGCTATAGATTCATGGTTGGAGGCCATTATTACTATCTTTGAGCATCTGGAGACACCTCTAGAGAGGAGGGTGAAGCTTGCGACATGCATGCAATGTGATTATGCCAAGATATGGTGGGATATTATCTCATAGGCGAGACATCATTGGAATATGGCTTGGGAAGAGTTTCAGAGGACCTTCTATGATAACTTTTATCCTAAGACATTGAGGGCCAATCGAGCCTAAGATTTCATGAATTTGGAGTAATTTTCTCTTTCAGTGATGGATAACTCATCTCATTTCACAGAGCTTTAACACTTCACACCTATTTTGGGAGGTGATGAATTATCTTTGGATAGGTGATTTGAGGATGGTCTCATGTCTAATATCTGATCACAGGTTAATGTTTTCAGGATGACTTTGGTGATGGCTATAGTGAACTAGGCACTGATTAATGAGTGTAATCTGAGGGGGATAGGAGTTGTGAGCCAAGGCGGTTTAGAATCTAGGGTAGGTACTCCTTTGATAGATGGCAGTAAGCATTGAAATGAGATTTCATGCAATGTTTCTTTAGGTATCCATGTAGTATGATACCAGTGTGAGAAGAGTGGGCATACAAGACCACATTGCCCGAAGGACCCAAACTAGTGTCGATATTACAGCAATATGGGCCATCTTTAATGTTTTTCTGGATGTTCTCACCAACAACGAGTGATGGGGGTTCTGTTATGACTCCACATTTAGGAGTATGAGCACTAGTTTTCCCTCAATCAGGGAATTGGAGTTTGTTAGTTTGTTCAACCTGAGGATGTGGTCATGGCCGTGGTATCCAGGTGAAAGGTTTTCAATGACAGCAGGTTGGATTAGCTCAGGGTATCCAGGAAAGGTCACAGGGCTATGGTACAGGTCTGACTTTTGCAGTGAAGCAGACCCAGTAGGAGAAGGATCCTGAACCCTCTATGGTTAGAGGTATGATTCTAGTTGTCTCAGTTTTAGCTTCTACTCTTTTGATACACGGGATCCCCATAGTTTTATATCTGTTGTTGTTGTGGAGATCCTTGGACTCTATATCTTTACTTATAAGGATGTTATAACACTAGACACTCTGTTGGGGATTAGGATGGTTAGTGTACGTCAGTACAAGGAGAGACCTCTTTAGGTTGATGTGTGTCACTTATTATGGAACCTATATGTATTAGAGATGACAGGATTCGATTTCATTCTCAAAATAGACTAGTTGGTCTCCTTTCAGGCCTTTATTGACTACTATCATCAGAGGTTGAGTTTCACATCACCAGAGGGTGATTCTTTTCAACACAAGGGAGAATAGGATGTCTAGGCAAGAAAATCTGGATTCAAGAATCATCGGTTAGGAGGAATTATAGCCCAAATTGCCGGTTTATATTTGGATGACCCTGGCACTTCACAAATGGACTTTCCTCCAGTGGTGGATCATTTTAGAGATGTCCTTCCAGATGAATTTTCGGGTTTAACTCTCGAGAGAGAGGTATATTTCTCTATTGAAATTGTGCCAGGAGTGGCACCGGTGTCCATTCCTCCTTATAGGATGGATAAAATAGAGTTATAGGAGCTCAAGAATCCGTTAGAGGAGTTATAGGAAAAGGGTTTCATCTGAACCAGTACTTCTCCTTGGGGTTCGCCTGTCCTTTTTGCCAAGAAGGTAGACGATACCCTCAGACTTTATGTGAATTATTGGAAGCTGAACCAATTGACGGTTAAGAACCAATATCCCTTGCTAAGGATTGATGATCTATTTGATCAACTTCGAGGATCCCGGGTGTTCTTGAAGATTTACTTGAGATCCGGTTATCATCAGTTGTGCGTTAGACCATCAAATATACCTATTATAGACTTTAAGAGTAGTTATGGTCTATATGAGTACTTGGTTATGTCGTTCAGTCTCATGAATGCACCGGTTGTTTTCATGGAACTAATGAACCAAGTATTACATCATTACTTGGATTCTTTTGTGGTAGTCTTCATGGACGATATCTTGGTGTACTCCCACACTCGACACGACCATGCCACCCATCTTGAGATCATTTTGGGTACACTGAGAGAGCATCAGTTATATGTTAAGCTCTCAAAATGCCACTTTTGGATGGACCATAATCACTTCTTGAGCCATGTCATCTTAGAGATAGGAGTATCAGTAGACCCAAAGAAAGTGACAAAGGTAGTTTCCTGGGAGCAGTCGAAGAACATATTTGAGGTACGGAGTTCTCTAGGGCTGGCTGGTTACTACAGGCACTTTATAATTTTATAATTATTTAAATATATATATATATATAACATTGTAATTATAAATAAACATATTTATAAATATTTATAAACTTATAATAATTGTATTTATTGTAATTTTATAATTCTTTAAATATATATATATAATTATAATTATAATTATAAATAAATATATTTAAAAAGAATTTATATATAATTAAAATTTTATAGTTATAAATATAATAAATATATTTATTATTTAAATATATTTATTATAATTTTATAAGTATTTATGGAAACATAATAAGTTAATGGCCATAACATTAATGAATCATACCTAATAAGGTATAGATTACAAAAAATTATTCATCACATATATATGGAAAACATGATTGATAAGGGTGTCAATGTATAAATGAACATTAATTCATGAGTCATGAATATATAATATATGCATGCATCATCATAATATAGGTAATATTTACATTTGTAACATAGAAACCCACAATCATGTCAACAAATAAACTTATGATTATATAACGTTAACTATACATACTTACACATCAATGTATGAACATAAATAACGTCAATCATGTCCATGAATATCATCATTATCTCTTGATATATATATTTATTGACCAAATTCATTGGAAACATATATTTATTTAAATATTTATTTATTTATATAATTAAAATTATAAATAAATATATTTAAAAAGTATTTATATAAAATTACCCATATATAATTATAAATATAATAAATATATTTATTATTTTTTAAAAAAAATATTATTATTTTATCATTATTTAAATATATATATATATCTATTTATAATCTTATAAATACTATTTTTAAAACATTATATATATATTTGAATTATTAAAAAAATTATATTAATTATAAACATGCATTTTTTTAATTAATGTATATAAATAAACATTATTTTTGAACATGAATATAATAATTTTATATATATTAATAATTTTTATATGAAAAACTTTTATCAGCGGTTTCTGCTTAGCTCTGATAAAATTTGGCACATCCCTTGATCGGATCTGTGGTAGTGATACTAGAATTCCAATCTGTGAGATCATAATTGATAAGCTCTCATACCCAAGTAACTTCCATGTTAGGAAGTGGGGAGGTCATGATCATTCTGTTGCAATCACCACACAACCATGGATCATTCCAAATGTTTACATTAGTTCCATGCACCACCCTCCAGCAGAGACCACCATGAAGAAGGGGAATTTAACTCCATATACTTATCCAAATAAAATTTAGGTCATGGACTAATGAGTAATTAATGAAATCATAGTTTGGGAAATATTTATCCTATAAAATATGAGTGCACAGAGACCGATTATTGTATAGAGGTTCCCACCCATGATTTGTGAGAAGGGTGAGATTAACTTTTCCCAGGTGAGGAAAACCAAGACCCCCCTCCACCTGGAACTTGTAGAGGGAATCCCAATGCCTCTAGTTATTTCCATCATAAAACCCCCCACAAACATTTTTCAAAGCATTAATAAATTTGATCCATGAGAAGATCAGGAAGTTTAAAGGGATAAATAGCATATATTGGGATTGATTGTGCAACTGCCTTGAGCAGTACTTATTGATCATATTTTTAAAGGTTGGAGCAAACCCAACTTTTAATTCTTCTTCTAACTCTTCCCAAGAATACCATAAAAAATCTTCTTTAATCTACTCATAATATCCAAGATACCAAGATGTTTATGATGTTTATCTATTGAGTTGAAGCTGCTTAATCTAAAAAGATTATCCCTTCTTTCTTGTCTCACCCCTCGACTAAAGAAGATATTTGATTTCTATACATTAACCATTTACCCAAATTTCTTTTTATATATTGATATAATGTGTACAATCTCATAGAATTCATCCATAGTAGACCTAAAAAAATTTAAGGTGGTTATGGGGAGCAGAAGTGGACACAGATCTAACAGATCTGTCTTTCCTCACCACAACTTTGAACCTTCCTTTGATACCACTAAAGGAGGATCTCACAGCGGAAAACACAATCACGTGGATGCTAATCACTGGAGGTGATCACAACAACAAATACATAGTGAAATAATGGTATTTATTTCTTCACTAGGAATTCAATTACAACACATAAAACACTCCCTATTTATAGGGATACAAACTAACATAAAAAGGAGGAAATAAAAAGTCCATTAATTAGTTGTGGTAGGTGTCGCCCAATCCTTAAGCTCAAAACATGTCAAACAACAATATTTGAAGTTTTTCCATCCACCATTGTAGCAATGATGGTAGGTTACATCATAAAGTAAAATCAAGTTTATACTACTAACATCCCCCCTTAAACTTGTTTTCATCATGACTCAGACATTTTCATCACATCCAGGTGGGTGACTAGTAGGTGCAATGAATTTACCATAGTCAAATACTTTCTTTTGTTTGTATCCTATGGTTTCATAACTAGGATATATTTACACATCTATCACTCTCCTACACATTTCATTAGTTTTATCTTCCTTTAATCTAATTGGATTGAAAATCACTGAGAGATGATACAAATTTACATACTACCCCATTAGTTCTATTCTCTCATATATATCCATAAGGCTTTAAACTTTTTGAGGAATTATATGATAAAGTTCTCATTAGATGTCTCCAGATGTAGGAGTAAGTTGTTATGGAATCAGTAGTTCTTCAATTCCTTCTTCCTGTAATGGTACTTCTCAACTATTTCTTCATCTTCTAGAGTGAGTTAAACCTCTCTTGAAATCGCATCTTGATTTCACTTCTATGTCTCTTTTTCATTAAATATGAAATATCTAATGAATATAATCTTATTGGTGATGGGGTTATATAGAATATATCCCATTTCTCTGTCACTATATTCCATAAGGATGCACTCCACTCCTTTTTCATTGAGTTTTGTTCATTTTGCCTCTGGGATCCTAACATAGGCAATATAACCCAAAAATATAAGATGACTCACACTTGTACTGTGAGTACTCCATGCTTCATGAGTTTTCTTTTTTTTTAATGATTTTTGGTTGGGCATCTATTGAGTAGATACAATGCACCCAAAGTCGCTTCATCCCAAAAATTCATGTGCACCCCTTTATCTTTCAACATGCTTCTTTCCATGTTGAGAATAGAGAAATTTTTTATTTTGGCTACTCCATTGAGTTGAGGTGTGTAATCAGGAAATAGTTGGTGCTAAAGTCCAGTCTTCTTGAATTAATCTTGGAACATATTAGAGTTGTGCTCCCCACCTCGATCAGATCACAATGTTTTTTATATGATGCTTGATTTAATTTTCCACTAGCTCCTTGAATTATTTGAATATGCTAAACACTTATGAATTCATCTTGAGAAAATATATCCATGATTCCTGCTATAATCATCAATAAATGTTAGAAAATACCTTCTTTTTTCATCTAGTTTTGGATTCAATGGACCAAACATGTCAGTTTGAACTAGCTAGAGTGGCACTGCAGCTTTCTAGTTGGCCTTCATTGCAAAGATGTTTCTATGTTGTTTTCTTATAACACATCTTACACATATTTGATTCGGGTGTCGAATGATAGGAATCTCATTCACCATCTTAATTATTTCTAATAATCTTAAACTTTCAAAGTTTAAATGTCCAAACCTGAGATTACATATCCAGTCTTTATCATTACATACCATCATCAAGCACCGTGGTACGTTGGGTTGGATCATAAGTGGAAACATGTGATTCTTCACCATTGTTACTTTTGTGATCATCCATCCTTAGTCATCAACAATCACCATTTGTTTATTTTGTAGGCTTATGTGAAATCCTTTTTCCACCAACTGCCTAACACTCAAGGTTTTCGTCTTTATATCAGGTATATAGTAGATGTCAGATATGAAAGCATGATTTTTGTCTTTTTTCTTGATCAGAATATCTCCTATTCCATAGAAAAAATCTATTTAGAGATATCCAAATGGAATATCTCCTTGAACCCTCTCATCTAGGTTTGTAAACAATTGTTTGTGCCCTATCATGTGGTTGTTAGCACCATAGTCAAGATACCATATACCTTGATTTTATGTTGATGTTTGTGTCATCAACACTTGGCACTCACCAAAAGTATCTCCTTCTTTGATAATATGTGGCTCAGCATAGTCACTCTCCATGGGTTTCTTATACCAACATTCATTTCTATAATTTCTATATTTTTTAAAATTATAGTATTGAATATTTCTTTTATCAGGTTGGATATCATTTAATCCTCCTCTTCTTCCTCGTCCTTGTTCTTATGGATTATAGTTTTGATATCCATGACCTCCTTGAATTGGGCTTCTTCCATCACATCCAACTCTTCTTTGATCAAATTGTTGTATACAAAATCCTCTGCCTTAAGTTCTTCGAGATGCCCCCCTTGATCCTTTTCAAATTTGTTGTGATAAAACTTCTATTGCAAGGCATGATCCACTCCAGTTGTTTCACTTCGGCAGTTCACCTTCAATTCGTGGTCTTGTAGGGACTCCATGAGTTCTTCAATAGAAATCGTCTCCAAGTTCTTTGTTTCTTCTAGGGAAAAAACTATATAATCAAATTTTGGATAAAGGGATTGCAAAAAATTCTCACATGCTTGCATGTCAGAAATATTTTCTTTATTTCTTGATAGTTGGTTCACCATAACCATTACATGAGTATGATACTTGACAATAGTTTTAGAAGATTTCATAAATAGGGATTCAAACTCACCTCATAGAGATTGAATTATAATCTTTTTCACTCTGTTGGCTCCTTTAAGCGCATTGCAAAGAGTATCCCAGATCTCCTTTGATGATTTCTATGAAGTGATTACTTCAAAAATATCTTCATAAAGACCATGATAACTGTAGGATTTTTCTTTATTGTCCCACTTTTGTTCTACCTGAATAGTGGTTTTTTGAACATCTGGAAGATCAGCCTCTACTTCTTTGGATTCCAGCTCAATGTATCTATCTTCTATAATGTACATGACATCTTGGGTGCCAAGGAGTGCTCGCATGTGGATGCACCAATTTTCGTAATTGTTTTTCATCAGCTTTAGGATCACATCTTGTGAAAATTTAATCTCCATGGTGATAAACTATTTTTTTTATGAAAAACATGTGAGGATATCTAGAAGGGCAGAGTATGTTTTTTTGGGATTGAAAATCCAAATTAAGAACAGTTTTAATTATTCATCAGCATCTTCAATTTCTCACATTCTACTGCTATAGGTCGATAGAACCTCTAATGAAACTCTCACAGATAGACATAAACACCTTCAAAGTGATCTCGACATAAATTACCTTCAACCTCACTCTGATACCACTGAAGTTTCCATTAATTAGTTGTGGTAGGTTCCTCCCAATCCTTCAACTCCAAACACATACAGAATAAATCTTTGAAGTTTTTCCAGCCACCATCATAGCAATTATGGTAGGTTCCATTATAGAGTAAAATAGAGTTTATAATTCCAATAAAAATAATGTTAACATCAATAATAAAAAGGTGTGAAACCATGGGAATTATATGAGGCATCATTTCTCCCTGAATAAACCACTAATAAATTTCATTTTGGATAAGTTTATAGAAAATTTCCTCAATAATGATAAAGTGGTAAGGGTAAAGGGATCATCTTGTTGAAGACCCTAAGTAGGGTAAAAAAATCTAGAAATAACCCAATTAATATTAATCCTGAAGGTCACTAAATGAACACAACTCATAATTTCTATGACTCACTTCCTGCAAAACCCCGATCTATCAAGAAGAAATTCTATAAAAGTTCAATCAAATCTATCAAATTCCTTTTTCATGTCAAGTTTAATATCCATAATTTCTTTCTTTTCAATCATTATCTTCTCTATAGTATGAAAAAATTAATGATCAATGATATAATTTTCAGTAATAAACCTATTCTATACAAAGGATTATTATTATTTAGAAACCAATATGGGAAGACAGCGGTAAATCCAACTAGCTAGAATCTTAGAATAAATTTTATAAATAACATTACAAAGAATAATCAACCTAAATTATTTCATAAAATAAGTATTTTGGACCTTATTAATCAGAGTAATAATAGTATCATTGATGGTATTTATATCTACTCTCCCTTTCCAAATATTGATAATAAAACTTGAAACATATTTTCCCACAATGTGATAATATAACTTAAATAACAAAGCAGACTATTAGGACCTAGATCTTTCAAAGAATGAATATGTTTTCGAGATTTCAAAACTTCATTATGATGGATATCCTCGGTCATGATAGTGTTCATATCCCTAGTTACTGAAGGCTGAAAACAATCATGAATATCTGAAGAAACATCACACCCTTCCTTAAAATAAAGTTTTTCAAAAAATCAAAGAATAATATTTTGAATTACCTCCTATTTATTCAATATATTTCACTACTCATACACAAGATTAAAAATCATATTTCTTCAACATTTGTCCAAAGATCACTAGTTGAAGAATGATATGTTATGATCCCCTTCTTTAATAATGATATATCTTGAATGAATTTTAAAATAATATTCCTCATAACATAAGAGGATATTGAATTCATTTTTATGGGTGTCAATTAAGCCTTACCAATTATTGTTTTCATATTAAATTTGGTTTTAATTAAAGATTCCATTATTCTTCGACTCATGATTTATTTGGTCATTTGGTTTAATTCCTACTGGATCTATTTTTTGCACTAGGGTTGTATTGGGTTGTCTATTTTTAGCCTTTTGTTTATTTTACCTATTGAAAGTTTGGTAATTTGTGTCTATTGGATACTCCTTTTTACACTGTTGATTGTTGCTACCTCCCTTTGACATTCATCCATCCATTGAGTGCTTGGTCTATTTGAGTGGTGGGTGGTTTTTTTCAGATGTGTTGTTATGCCTTTATTTATGGAAACTATGTATTGGGAATTCTATTCAGTGGAATTAGTCAGTTTTAGGGGATTTCATCATCCTCATGTGGTAGAAGGATATTTCAACTTAGGAAACAATAAGAGGTGGAAGGTTGAGCATAGAGTCTCGGTTCTTATATATCTATATGATAATCCATCATCACCTTACTTTATGTAAGGTGGGTTCCCAACCTAAAAATAAATTTAATCTCATTAGCGGTCCTTGATTAGAAGGTATTTACCTTTAAATATGAAGCATTTTGTCTGAAGATCTCTAATGGATCTAGAACTATCCTTAAGGGATCAATCAATAATGGGTTGTACGTCTTGAATGAAAATACTCATTGAAGACAATTGGGTAGATTCTACAACACAAACACTGACAATACTATTCTATGACATAGAATATTGGGGCATGTCATCTCCAAGGGATTAGAGGAACACAACAAGGAAGGGTTGTTGAGTGAAATCACACCTTATAATATTCCATCCTATTTGATGGGTAAAGAAAAGAGGGTGAGTTTCAATAGGTCCTCCATCAAAGATTCTATCCCCCTTGAATACATCCATTCAAATTTATAGGGGTCATCCAGGAACACCTCTCATGGTGGAGGATCCTATTTCATCACCTTCATTGATTATTTCTATAGGAAAGTTTGGATTTACATCTTGAAAAATAAATCTAATGTTTTACAAACCTTTAAAACCTAGAAAACTTCAGTTCAAAATCAAACTAGAAAGAAAATAAAAACCATGAGAACGATCAATTGACCCATTATAGAAAAAAGGAGAGTCCCAAGACCTCCTTCCTGGTTCAGCCAGTATGATATGGCTTTATATGCCTTTCATGTGGGTTGTGATCTTATTAATGATGATCCTCAATATTATAGGTATGAATTAAAATATAAAATACTCAAAGTAGTGGGTCTTTGACATGAATGAAGAAATTAAATCCTTAAGGAAGAACCATACTTGGGATGTTGTAAACAAACCAAAAGATTCCAAAGTAATTGGTTCTAAATGTATCTTTAAAAGAAAGGAAGAAAACACTGAGGGAAGTAAAATAAAGTATAAATCTAGTCTAGTTTCCAACATCTTCCTTAAAATATAGGGAATTGATTACTATGAAATATCTTCCCCTATTGTTAATAATTATTTCATTCAGCTTTCTTTAGCCTTTAATGCTTATAATGATTTATATATAGAGTAGTTAGATGTTGAGACTGCTTTCCTACAAGGTGGTTTGAATGAAATGATTTATATAAAACCTCATAATGGTTATCCTAATGAATTCAAATCAAATAATTTTTTTGTTTTAAATAAATATTTTTATATCCTAAATCAAGCCTCTAGGTAGTGGTACTTGAATTTTGATCCATTCATACTAGGTAACAAGTTCATTAGGAGTCAATATGAAGCATTTTTTTATTTTAAATCAACCAAAAGCTGCATCATTTATCTATTATTGTATGTTGATGTTATTATCATCATTTTCAAAGATATAAATATGATATATACTATTAAATCCCAATTGAAAATTAATTTTGAAATGAAGTACATGGATGTAGCTAAGAAAATATTCTAAGTTGAAATCATTACAGATAGACCAAATAAAAAACTCTATCTATCTCAGCATGCTTATATTTTAAAATTTCTAAAGAGGTATATGTTTTAATCTCTCAATCCTATTAATATACCTCTTGAAGAACATTTTAAATTTTCCTTGACACAAGAACCTACTACTGAAGATGATATTGAATTTATGTCTAAAATTCCTTGTTCTAGCATTATTGGTAGCATAAAATATTCTATGATTTTTACTAAAACTGATATTTCATCTTTTATCTTCACTTTAAGTAGGTTTATGGAAACTATAGGGAAGACACATTGTCATTACCTTAAGTGTATCCTTAGGTATATTTCTTGTACTTCTAATATTTATTTTTACTATGGTATAAATGTGGATAATATTGAACTTATTTTGGGTTTTGTTGATGCTAACTATGTTGGAAATGTTGACAATCATAAATCCTTAACTAGTTATGTGTTTATTGATTTTAGAGGTGCCATTTCCTAGAAGTGAAATATGAAATATATGGTTTCCCTTTCAACTATAGAGTCTGAATACATTGATTTAATTAAGGAAGTTAAATAATCTTTATGGATCAAAGGAGTGTCTTTTGAACTTTGTCTTTACAGTTCGATTATCAATGTATATTCTGATAGCCATTCAGTAATTCATTTATCAAAAAATTTAGTATGCCATGTTAAGACTAAGAACATATATATTAGATTATATTCTATTAGAGATGTTTTAGAAACAGGAACTGTGTGTATCAATAATATACACACTAACATAGACCCGGATGATAGTATGACTAAAGTCATGGTTTTGTGTAAGTTTAAATTTTCTTTAGATAGGTTAAACTTGGTTCTGGTTCTATGATAATAGGTGCAAGAACATCACCAATTTAAATTGAAAATGGCGTAGATTTTTTAATTAAGCCTTCACAATTATTGTTTTCATATTAAATTCGGTTTTAATTAATGCTTCCATTATTCTTTGAATCATGCTTTATTTGGTCATTTGGTTTAATTCCTATTGGATTTATGTTTTAAACTCGGCTTTTGTTAGGCCATTTATTTGTGGACTTTTGTTAACTGTCCCTCCTGAAATGTTTTTAATATGTGTCTATTGGATACTCTTTTTTCCACCCTTGATTTCCACTTCCACCCTTTGACATCCATCCATCCATTGAGCGCTTAGTTTTTCTGAGTGGTGGGTGGTTTGTTCAAATGTGTTGTTACACTTTGCTTTGTGGAACCCATGGATTGGGTGTTCTATTTTGAAAAATCAATCAATGCTAGGGGATTTCAACAACCCTACACAGTGATTCCTGGTTGTGTGATCATTTTTTTCCCTTCGGGTTTGGCTCTCAGTTTCTTAGGTGAAACCCTTGAATCCCAATCCCTCATTCTACTTCCTCTTTGGAGATTCTTCTTGTCTTGTGGAACTCCCTCGACTTCAGATCATGGATGGTGTATGGTGTAGGTTATTTCCTTCCCAATTTAAATAAGTGTTTCCCATTTATCGATGATCTAGGTATGAGGAAGGTGGAGTTTGCAGATGATCCACAAGATACAAGAGAACTCATATCCATTCCCATCTTGAAGAGATCAGTATTTCCAGACAAATTATTGTCTGGTGTTGTAAGTATAAAGTTTTAGTTTCATTTTTCATTTCAAAACTTGTAATCTTTCTTTCTCAGTCCCTATAGTTTCCCCCTTCTTATTATACTACCTATTTTGAAGCAATTCTTGTTATCTTTTTTGAGTCTTAATAAAATGTGTGAGTATGTGGTGTTCTTATCATCCATGTAGGTACCCTAAGGGATAAAATCACATTAAATACTCATGTGATTTATTGTTTTCTTCATTTATTACATACTGGTGTTTGATTTAGTGTTTTCGTTATCAAACTCCATAGTTCCATATTCGGTCCCTGTAGTTGTTTGGTTTCTTGGTTTTGTTTTCATCACCTCTCAACTGCAACAAAGGGGTTTAATCCTCTCGAGGAGATGGTCCCAGATAGATGAATATAATAACTTCTCAAGTTCCTTCCCAAAATTTTCAATATTCATGTCATTATTCCCAAATTTGGATTTTCTCCACTTCTCAATATTATTCATGACCATACCAAGTTTATGATTCACTAGATAATCATAGTCTATCTAGGTAGAGGTGATAATATCCCCACATTCTTGCTCTATTGTCCACATTTTCTCAAATTTATATAGCTTCACCATATTACCCATGCACTGTAAGAAGTTCAATTATAAGAGAATTGAGCCATGGTATGAATAAACTAAAGCTATATTGGTTACCCTGTGATTCTTAAAAAGGTCGATCTAGTCTACAAAAAACCAAAAATCCATTAAGTTCCTCAATCACCCTAGTGCTCCTACCCCTTCCTTTTAACCAAGTAAATGGGTTTCCCTAGTATCCCAGATCCACAAGATTTGTACCATCAACCACATTCTGAAAATTATCCAAGGAGGTAAGACACTTATCTCAGCCTCTAAATTTTTCATATGGGAACAAGTTTTGGTTAAAGTCTCCTCCCAATAAATTTGGATGATGGCATTCTTCCCAAAGACACCCAAGGAGCTACCAGGTTTTCCATTTATCTCGTCACTTAGTTCAACCATAAATACTTGATAAAATCTAACCATTTCCATTATACTCTCAAACAAAATTAGTAATCTGATGATTGAAGAAACTTTTTATAAAAATATGCACATCATCTCTCCACAATTACCCAAGGGTCCCATAACGACCCTCCCTGCTAAATGAAAAAATGTAACAAGCCAAGTAATGTTAATATAAATAATTTTAATATCTTATTAATATTCATTAATTATATTTTAAAGATTTATATTTATTATAAGATTATTAAATAATTATTAATTCAAAATGAAAAGTCTTTATTTCTAACCAAATGGGGTTTTGAGGCATTATATAGTTTTATTTAAAAGATTTAATTCAAAATTATAGAATTTTAATTTGAAAAAAATGAAATTAATTTTTGAAATCATCTTGTCAAAATTATCTTAGTATTAATTTTTTATAATTTTATGAAAAGTTTTATTTCTCAATAAATAGTGAAATATAATGATTTTTATTAAAAACTGTCTTTTCTTTTCAAGTATTTACAAAGTAAAATTGTATTTTGGATTAGTTTTAAAATTAAATTTGTTCCTTTTTGTTAAAAATAATCCAATAAATATTATTTTAATCAATATTAACTTTAATTTGGTATAAAAACATTTTTATACTTAAAAAGACATTTTTTTGAAAAATCGTTTTTCATCACTTTTTGTGGGTTTAATTTTAAAAAAAATTATTAATCTTATATTAATTGAATTAAATAAAATGGATCTCATATTTTTAATTAATGGTTCCAAATTTTTTAAATAATTCCCTTTTATTTTTTTCATTATAAATAGTAATCATAGTAAATATTTATTATTTTATTAAGGGTAATTTGAGTAATTAAAGTTAAAAATAATATTTTAAAGACTAAAAATGGCCCTAAAACATGTATTTAATCTGTTTTATGGGTTTTTTTACCATACATATCCAAGATTCAAATTTTTGTCAATTTTGTGCAGTCTTTCTTTGAAAATGACTTATATATTATTTTAAGTAAAGAAAAATACAAAAATGTCACTCTCTTACTTTTAAATGTTTATTACATGTTCACATTGGGATAAAAATAAGTTATAAATAAATATTAAATGTTATTTTTATATTAATTAAATTAATTTTATTATGGGAGTTTATTTTTAATTTTTTGTGATGGAATAATTACCTTAATTGCTTACGCAACGTCGATATAGCACTTATGCAAGTAATAGAAAATTAAAGTAAATAATTTTAAAAGCATAAAAAGTAATATTTTTTGGATGACTTATGGTGTAAAATGAATTTTATTGTTAATAATAACTTATTATTTGTTTTTAAATGGATTATACCAAATTCCATTATTTTCATGTTGTTTTCAAAGACAAATTATGTGAATAGTTATTAAAATTATATTAATAATATTTTATGTTAAATATATTTTATTAAATTATTTAAAAATCATAAAGATATTTCAATAGTAAAATTAGGATTATAAATGGTAAAAAATTTAATATATTTTCCATTTATGGTCCAATTATTAACTTATAAGTAAATTTATAACCCTTTTATATTGAAAAAGTTGTTATCGTGGTTAAGGTTAAAAACAGTTAACGAAAGGGTTAATCCAAAATATATGATTTAAAAAGATTTCTAAACTAGTAAAGATTTTAATGGATGTTTATATTAAGATAATTTACTACTTATATTAAAATAAATGTAATTTTGGAGCTATTTGACAAGAGTTAGACACGTATTATGTTATAATATTTCGTGTATTTCCAAAATTACCCCTCTCCTCACTTATAAAAGGACACCCACTCTCCACTCCTTTATACACTTAAATAGAGTTTTGATTTAGTGAATACCTACCAAAATCCATTCCTAATATCCCTCCCAATATTATAGATGTCTTATTTTAGGCATAATACCAATCTTAGAGGGCTTAAGGTGAAAAGCAAATGAGGTTGTCTGAAGAAGAGATACAACTTTTAACTGAATGTTTTAGTTTTATTTATCATTCCACATCCATAAAATCTTATTAAACCGGGATAAAATAATAAAATATATATATTCCATATATTAATATGTTTTTATGTTGATTTAATAACCTATATCCATCTCCTCTTCTATCAAATGGGGAATGAAATAATTGTTCGTGTGTACGGTGGACAACTGCCTTGCCGACTGATGTAATTCATTTTCCATCAAAATATCTAATGTATATTTATATTTATGGGTTTAATGTATATATATTTTATTCATGACATAATTATAATTCTTAAGATATAATATATCTTATATTTTCTTACCTTTTCATCCATTGAAAAATGATAATGACGTTCATGTGTTTGTGCGTATGTGTGGATTACCACCCCCATGAAGTGATGTGATTCATTTTTCATCATTGTATAAAATGGTTGGTATATATAAGTTGATTTTAAGAGATAATATTATATTTATGATATAATAAAAATTCTAAAAATATAAAATTATACCTACCTTCTTTCCCTCATGCTCTTTGAAAAATGGAAACATTACTCATGCGCACTTACTACTTACCATCTCCATAATTGTAACATAATTCATTTTTCATAACCATATTTATTTTTTAAAAAAATTATAATTAATATATAAAAATTATATTAATTTCATGATTATTATTCTATATATTATGTAATAATTTCCACTTTTACCATGGTGAACATACCTAAGTTGTTTTGAAATTATGAGTCGAACATCCTCAAAACACCCAATATGGACATAACTGATTAAGTAATTAAATATTTTATTGTAATAAATCAAATAAACGGTTTAATTATAAATTAATAAACCTTTAAAAGGTTATTAAATAATTAAATAATTGATAAATGTTTATTATATGGGAGTTAAAGGACATACATGGAAAATATGGACTCAAGAAAAGGGATTTCATCTCAATTTCCCTTCATTGAGGCATATTTTAATTTTATGAACCTAAGTTATTTTATAGGGTGTATATTTTATCCCTTTTACATGTTATATCAAGAATAATTCATAATTCAGGGTATTTTAAGTTACAATTTAAATTATTTCATCCAAGGGGATTTGACTTGAAAGTTACAAAGTGGTAGGGGTTTGCTAACTCAATTTCATTTTATTGGGTTATATCACTTCTTAATTTTATATGTTATGTAAAAATTATGTGTGTAATGAACTATTATTATTTTATATTGTATCTATACTTATTTTATTTGGATTTAAATTTGTTACACATAATCTCTCCATTTATTACTTATTAATTAAATTATATGATTTGTTTAAGGGTTATTCATCTCAAATTATTTTTCTTTGGAACAAACATTTATGTTATACAAATATATTCATTTATGAGGTGTATATACTTAACCTTGTCATATTATATCTTGTATATCCTTTTATTAGTGTTATTTAAAGTTCCATTTGAATTCATTTCTTTTATGATCTTAATATTCAAAAGTTACCAGAATGGTAAGGTTTTTTATGATACAATCTCATCTTATTTCAAGATTATCTAAGTTCAAAGATCCCTTGGGAGGGATCATATGTTGTTATTTTATTAAACCAAATTTATTTTCTTCTCCTTGGGTTATGAATATTCTTTAAATGTTTAATTTCTCTTTACTCTCTTATTGATTAAAGAAACATCAAGAAAGTTTTTTGTAAGCGATACTGGTTTTGTATTTTCTTTTATATCGGGAATATTTCTCTTCAATATCCATGTTTTATCTAATATTTTCAAAATATTTTTTACTATTATTCAATCATTGTTTAAAGTTATTTTCACCCATGTTTTAATTTTTTAGAAAAAGGTTTAAAAATAATCTTGTTATCATTTTATGAAAAAGGTACATTTTACCAAAGGTGTGAATAGAATCTTTGCTTTAATGATTATGATATGAATTAAATTTCTCACCATCATGATATCTTAATTCATGGAATATCCCTTTAAAATTTTCCTTGTTTATCTTCAAATAAATGTTTTTATTAATATTTAAAAAAATTTATTTTAAAATTTATTTTCAAATTGGAAATGGTATTTTTATCATGAATGTTTTTAATTATATTTTTATGGTATTTCTATTCATCGATGAAAAAAACCCTTGATTTTACTTATTCTACACTAGGTATATGTTGAAATGATACCATTTTTTTCTTTATCTGGATGGATTATGGTTATTTCAAAGATATTTTCACGGAACCCATTTCTTTTTGCATAGGTAAATCAAGACATGAAAGAACAATGGTTATTATTATATTTAAAAATGAAATATTTCATATGTTATGATTATTTTATGGTTCTTGGATATTTTTTATGATGATGGTTGATCCCAATATAGATTATGAAAATGGGTTATCTTGATATATCTCTCCAATTAATTGGGTAAAAGGATGGAATAAACCGGTTATAGGTTTCTCCTAAGAGATTGTTGGAATTTTGTAGGTAGGTTATTCCATTTTCAAGAGTGATGTGAAAATGATGCTACTAACATGTTTTATTTATGTTTGAAAAAATTTATAATGGATCCTTTATTTAAGGGTTGTTTTCACATGGCACATTATTGTTGAATTATATGAATATTTTCTTATGTTAAAGATTTATGTCACATATCATGTTTTATGATCCATGTAATAATGGGTATGAATTATCTTATGTTATGATAATTCAATTTGATTATGTCATAATACACTTATGCTCATATTTTTATCAATGATGACATTCAATTATTAATGCTTATATTTAACCGTACTAATAATTTTATCTCACCCTTCTTATGTTTACTTTTCATTGGGTTTTGAAGAAAGGTTTTAAATATGTTATAACAAAG
Source organism: Viscum album (assembly GCA_963277665.1). Taxonomy (NCBI): domain Eukaryota; kingdom Viridiplantae; phylum Streptophyta; class Magnoliopsida; order Santalales; family Viscaceae; genus Viscum; species Viscum album. Next base: position 2,082,974,603 of record OY728122.1, on the reverse strand, counting down.
AAGGTTACTAGATGTGAAAAACTTAGTTGGAGATGTTGTAGATCTTTATGAACTGGTTGTTTTATATTCAACTTTTTATGTAATATTCTGTCATAATTCTCTAAAAATATAAACCTAAAAGGTCCTTGGGTATGTAAGTGATCAAATATTTCCATTTGATGTTGTAATTTTTGGATGGTTGAAATTGGGTCATGTTTTTCGGTATCAAATAAAAAAATGTAAAGATTATGTTTTTAGCACCAAATCAAAGTGTGTGGTTTCATGGATATTATATTTGGTATCAATGTAAAGGTTTAGATAACTTTGGAGATTATTATGTTTTCATGTGAGGTTAACCTATTAGTTATGGATACTATCATGAGTTCTTAAGTTTAAGGTTGATCATAAGTTCAAAGGTATCAACAACACTTTTGAGGTCAAGTGATAGAATTTAAAATTTATTAATGATATCTTGGGAGGCATTTTATTAGGTTGAGATATATTTAGAATTTAGGTTTAACTTGAATTATTATTTCATAAGAATGCTATTACAATTTCAGGGATGTAAACTAAAAGGTATGAGATAACATTTGATGTTAAAAATTTATTTAATGTTGAGGTTATTGAGTTTGTTTACGATATAGGGTTATTTATTTATGGAATGTTATATGTTAAACCTTTGGTGTTATTAGGAAACTTTTGATGTTAAATGTATTATTTTTTCATATAAAGGTTTATAAATTCTGAATATTATCTTATCTTGTGATAACCATTTTGGTTTTGATTAATTTATAAATATATAAGGAATATATTATTATACTTTGTGGATTTTGTGATCAGTTAGAAGTTGATTTTAGCAATTTAGGAAAGAAAACTTCATTTTTAATACTCATTGTTTAGAGAAAAATATGAGATAATAGTGTAAATTTATTAAAGGATGAAATTCTTCTTGTCAAATAAGTATATTTTCTTATATTATTAATCTATAAGGTAAATTAATTCCTCAACTCTAGGAAAAAATATCTTGAAACAAAATGTTATCTTATTACTTTCATTTCTAATGAATTGATGGTAATTTAAAAACCTCATTAGTTTATGGTTTTATGGTAATTTAATTTCTCATGATAATTCACTTTCTTTTGATCAATGTTCTTTGTCACTCTCTATCATTATTTGGAAATTATGTTTTTCCTCCATGTCTATATTTTCACTTGCCACTAATGTTCTCTTATTTGGAAACTTATTTATGTGTTATTCAAAATGACCCTCTTATTTATCATTCCCTAATTTCAAAAAACAATATTATACCTCTTTAAAATGTGTATTTTTAATTAATTTACTTTTAAATATTATACAGTTTTTTCATTCATGTCCATATGATTTATTTTCCACTCCTTATAATTGATTTTGAAGATGTTTTAAACCCTTTCTATCAAGAACGAGATAAAATTGTGAGGAAAAAATTTACAAATGGGGGGAAGAATGTAAAAATCCCTGTAATGTTAAGATAATAAATTTTCATGTCTTATTAATATTAATTAATTAGATTTTATAGATTTATATTCATTATAATATTATTAGGTAATTTTTCAGTCAAAAGGAAAAGACTTTATTTTTTAACCAAATTGGGTTTCCTTGCATTATATGGTTTTATTTAAAAGATTTAATTACAAATTATATAATTTTAATTTGATAAAATGAACTTATTTTTTAAAATCAACATTTAAAAATTATATTTTTATAATTTTTTTATAATTTTCTAAAAGGTTTGATTTTTCAATGAAAAGTGAAAAATACTTATTTTTATTGAAATTTGTCTTTTATTTTCAAGTATTTACAAAGTAATATTCTATTTTGGATTAGTTTTAAATTTTAATTAGTTTATCTTGATTAAAAAATCCAATAAATTTCATTGGAATCAAAACTATACTTGAATTTGTCATAAAACATTTTTATACTTAAAAAGAATTTTTCTAAAAAATCATTTTTCATCACATTTTACGGGTTTAATTTTAAATTAAATTATGTAGCTTCTATTAATTGAATTTGATAAAATATATCCCATATTTGTAATTAGTAGGTTCAAATTTGGTAAATAATCCCCTTTTATTTTTTGTCATTATGAATAGTAGCCATAGTAAATATTTTTCCCCTTAGTAAGGGTAAATCGAGTAATTGAGGTTAAAAATAATATGATAAGGATTAAAAATGACCATAAAACTTGAATTTAATCTATTGGATTAGTTTTTTTACCATAATTATATAATATTCAAAGTTATGGAAATTTTGTGTCTTTCTTGAAAATGAATTATATAATATTTTAAGTAAAGAAAACTGTCAAATGTCACTCTCTTGCTTTTAAATTTCAATTATATGTTCACATTGGGATAAAAATAATTTTTGAATGAATATTAAAGGTTATTTTGATATTAATTAAATTATTTTTATATTGGTAATTTATTTTTATTTTTTAATAATAATATAATTATCTTAAATGCTTATACAATGCTGACATGATACTTGCGAAAGGAGTAAAAAAATCGAGTAAATTATTTTAAAAGAAAAAAAAGTAACATATTTGGATGACTTATGGTGTCAAATGAATTTTATAGTTAATAATAATGTATTGTTTATCTTTAAATTTATTATATTCTAATTCCATTACTTTCATGTTGTTTTCAAAGTCAAATTATATGAATAGTTCTTAAATGAAATTAATAGTATTTTTTGTTAAATATATTTTATTAAATTATTTAAAATCATAAAAAGATTTAAAGAGGATAATTTGGATTATAAATGGTCATAAATTTCACCCCTTATACATTTATGATCCAATTTTCAATCTATAATTAAATTTATAACCTTTTGATATTGAAAAAGTTGATATCGCGTTTAAGGTTAAAAACATTAACGAAATGGTTAATCCAAAATATAAGGTTTAAAATGATATCTAAACCTATAAAAACTTTATTTTATGATTATATTAAGACCATATACTCACTATATTCAAATCCATGTCACTTTGGAACCATTTTACATGAGTTAGACGCATATTATATTATAATATTTCATGTATTTCCAAAAGTGACCCCCCCCCCTTACTTATAAAAGGAAACCCCCTCTCCTATCCTATCCACTTTTAAAGAGCCTTTTGTGTCACTTGGCCTTAGGTGTGCCTCCCCATATGTCAAAAGCTGTCGACTAGAATTGAGGGTGTAAGATGTCATATTGGGGAGACTTTACCCACTGATGGTAATAATAATAATGGTCTAAATAAATATAGAAGTGTAAAATAAAGACTATAACATTGGGCCAGTAACCCTTAGTAGTGAAAAAAGCTTCATACAACAGTAGAAGCAATAGATAAATAACAACAGTGAATAAATAAAACCAAACATACCATTTGTAGAAATAAACATGCATACAAGTCCGGTCATACAAGACAACAATCCAAAAGGGTTTCTTATGTCCAAACCCAGTATATACATGTATAATAATGCTGATATAAAAGAAATACTCAAAGATAAACTACAGCTGATTCAGAAACCTCCAAGGTCCCTTGTCATCCATCCCGTGCAAAAGGTTCAACATGATCCTTAAGGTACTGCTCCTGAGCTCAGTCCCTTACATGATCACATGATCATAAATTCTATATGCATCCTGAAGGTCATGTATAGGGTGTGAGAATAAATCTTAATAGGCCACCACCAACGTGTGTCTAACTTACATCTATGATAAAGCAGGTGTATACTAAAAATGAATAAAATAGGCACTGCATATCAATATAAATAATATGATTCCCTTGTTCTCAACATCCACAAGGAGGCATTTACCTACTTCAGCCATCACCGATATATTGGTAGTGGAGAGGATCCTTAGGATAAGCCTAAGGCATCCTCTATTGAAAGTACATCCCAGGTGAACCCTCAGGTTCCAACTACTAGTCAAAACCCATAACATCATGCCAATAAGAAATAACTAATGTCCTAAGGGAACACCTAACCAAGTACCTAGTCCCTTAAATATCAGATTATGAATCCCAATTGGCTTAATAGACTGACGTATGAGGCACAATGATATCTTCCCTCCAAATAATAAACAACATAATCTCAGCAGTTGATGTCCCGAGGAGTGGTGATATCTGTCCTCCCACATAATCTTGGCCCACAACCTCAATATATGATGAGGCTCAGCCACCAACTGATGGTATCATCACCATCAACCGATAGATCCCCACCATCTCTATGGATTTCTACGACAAGCACCTCCAACCACACTAGTGATCAACACCACCCTATATTGCATCTAACAGAGGCCTCTACCCATACAAGTGGTCAACACCACCTCATCATCTGAGTCCTACACTAAAAAAATACTTATTAGAGACATTTCTGAAAAATGTCACTAAATTAGGTGTCGTTAATTTAGTGATGCTTATAAATGTCGTTAATTTAGATACATTTATAAGCATTGATAAATAATGAAATTTATAAGCATCGCTTGATTTGTTATGTTTTTAAACATCGGTATTTAACGACACCTCATTTACTGATGTTTTTTAGGAACATCAGTAAATAAACATCACTAATTTAATGATGTTCATAAACATCACTATTTATAGACACCTTTTTTACTGATGTTTTTTTGGAAACGTCAATAAATAAACATTGATAAATGACAACTCATTTACCAAAGTTTCCAAAAAACGTTGCTATTTTAAAAAAATGATAATTTTCATTTTTGTTCTTGAAATTGTTAATTTTTGTTTTTTTTTAATTTATTATTATTTTTTAAAATATTTTTTTTAATGAAAAAATATCATTTGGTACATCGACCGGTCTCGTTCATGTACTAGGCCACAACCCCCCTCTCCAGTCCGGTTCTGTCCAGTTCCAGTTCTTAGGTCGATCTTGTTCCTCTACCACAACCCTCCTCTCTTGTCCAGTTCCGTCCAGTTCTAGTTCCTGTTCCTGTTCCACAAACCCACAAACATTGCAGCCACAACAAATCCATGCCAGTTCACGTAGGTAAATATACCTCCCCTGGGAATTGAATGTCGAACGCCTGCCTGTAGACCTGAAGACCAGACCAACTCATCCACCTTAAATTTGAATATTTTATTTTATTTATATATATAAATACATTTCAGTATTTATGTGTATTGTGTTTTTGGGGTACAATTACATTAAACACACACACATAGGCCAAAAAGTCAGGCCATATCCCACAAGGGATATCTCACCCATCAATCCTTATTTATTTAGTACATGGCCCGAAATCCTAGTGGGAATGAAGCTCATTACACGGCCCAAAAGCCCAAAAACTGACCTGAAGGCCCAGTACAGCTTATTTCCTACATCATGTCTACGTCACCACCTACCTACACCATGTTTGCATCACTTCCTTCTTGTGTCATGTATGTGTCGAGCCTGTGTCCCCATTTTCCTATGTTATGTCTGTGTCACTACCTGTCAGCAGAAATTCATTCCCACCCAGATTTGGAACACACACATCACACTCACAGGCTGGAAAGGCAGGCCATAACCCCCCCCCCCCCCCCCAAGAGAATAACCCATCCCTCAAACCTTATTTATTTACTACATGGATCATAGGCCTAGTGGGCATGAAACTCGTAACATTACCCAAAATCCTAGTACAGTGTCATGCATGCATCATCCTGCATGCATTATCAGGCCTGCATCACCTTCTACCTGCATCATGCTTGTGTCACCACCTGTCTATGTCATTATCTACATCACCACTTGTCCACGTCATCATCTGCATCATTGACTACTGATTAGCCACTAAATGAGGCTAATATTCATTGTTTATATACATAATATTCATGTTATTTGTTATTCATAAACACCATTTTAGTGCATTTTACACTTTGAACATCATTTCACATTATGATTGTAATACCTTCTTAAAATGCACTATTATGTGGTACATTTTTGAACATCATTTAAAGTACCCAATGATTCATCTGATTTTAAGGAATTGAATTATACATATTTTAATTTTATATTTTTGGAAATTTATCTAAACTTAAATATGAATATGTTTGATTCAGGGATCAGTGGAGAATTCATGGAGGATGATGGAGATATTTGGAAATGAAAGGAAGCAATTCTGGAGAAGACAGATTGGAAATCAGCCTACTGATGAGGCTGTGGGGCCCAACATACCGGCCCAATTAATCTCAAATTTCTTGGTATACTAGAAGACATGTATAGTAACAAATAACTCTTCATGAGTTAATGATAATTCGGCCTTCATGTTGGTCATTTAGGCGGCCCAAGTTAGAGATAAAATTCTGGTCCAGATTCTGCGGCCCAGAAAAACAGCCCACTAATTTGATCATATCTCGGAATACACAACTCCAAATGGGACCAAATTTTACAGAAGGTTATAAGACATCAGGATATCCATTTTATTATTCTATAGCCCACCCTTATTCGGCCTTCTAGAAGGTCTTCCAAATACGTCTGTTCGGTGAAGGAAAGCTGGCTACCACCTCGGGTCAAATGTGAAAAAGTTCAAATTCCACAAGCTTTCCACCACCTATGGCCTACCAAAATTAATTGAGATGTTTTGTACTATTGGAGGATCGACCCAAGACTCTCAAAATGCCTATTTAAGGTAGTGGTGGTTAAGGAGTTGAAAATGTTGTATGCTTTGTTCAATTGTAATGTTATACTGCATTTTTGTTGCCTCAAATTTGTCTTTCACATGTAAGTTGTTCAATTCACTTTAGTTTCTTAATAAAAGTTCTTATTATACTCTTATTCTGTTTTTATTAATATCACTTTGATACTGTTGGATCAAGGTGTGAATTTATGCACACCAACCCTTGTGAAATTATTCACACAACGGTGGAGTGATCATTTTATTTTGGTTGTTTTCTTTACTTCTCCATTTCCTCCCTCATGAGTCTACTTTCCGCTTCCATTGAAAACATGGGATCAATGGAGGGTTAACCCACTTATGGGTTGATCCAAGTGAGTATAAAGGGGCTGGATTGGATGTTATTTATCACCTAATTAATGTATAATCACTTCTTTAATTGGGATTTTTATTTGATGATTTTTATACTTCATCGTCCTTGTTGAATTTAAGGCCACACACTTCAAGTACTAATACAAACCTTTACCTTGAAGTGATCAAAACTTTGTTCCTTCAAGTGTATAGTTGATTAGTATTAAATGGTGTAGGAATTAAAACAGTAAGTGATGATGTTGTTTTATCTCCTTATATGAAACCATCTCAAATTTAAGAAATTGAAATCATTAAAAAGAAAATACGTCCAATCCACCCCGAACGATAACCTAGGATCAACTCATTCTTTTAAATTGAATTCACTTAAATCTATTAGATATCTTTAAAACCCATCAAAAATCAATCCAAGTTGGCCACTTCATAGCCAAAAACAGTCCATAGAATGTACGTGTCTATAGGTTTCTTCTTAGGTCTCTGTGGATTCGATAACCCAAGATAAACTACAAGGACCGTCTTACCTTATTCTCTTGGGTAAATTTGAGAGAGAATCAATTACATAGTGCTGTAATAGTACTTTCACCCACTTGGATTCAAATCTGGGTCTGATGCAGAATTACGGGGAGCTTTGACCACTCGAGTAAGCCCCCAACTACATTTTAGTGTTTAAAAAATTAACATTATATATATATATATATATATGTATATATGTTTATGTTTTATGTTTATATTATATTATATATATGTGTGTGTGTGTTTTATATTATATATATACATATATGTTCATATTTTATGTTTATTTATATGTTTATGTTTTATTTTTATTTTTATGTTTATATTATATAAATATATATGTGTTTATATTATATATATATATATATGTTTATATATTTGTGTGCGTGTGTGTGTGTATAAATGCATCTGTGTATGTATACATATGTATATATAATTATAATTACAATTATATATATATAATTATCCATGTTTTAAAACACTGTTAAAAATGTCACTAAAATAGTCGCGTTTTCTTAAAAAATGTGACTAAATTTAAGATATATATTTATTTGTATATATAAATATGTGTGTGTGTGTATTTATGTGTGTGTGTGTGTGTTTCTATATATAAAAATATTTTTTTATACATGTTTATATGTGTGTGTGTGTGTTTATATATATTAATATATATGTGTGTGTGTGTGTGTCTGTGTATTTGTGTTTATATATGTTTATATATATTTAATTATTTAAAATATAAGTATTATACAGATATTTTTATATATATTAATAGACATATATTAATATATATATATATATAAGTTTATATTATATTTATATATATGTGTTTATATTTTACATATATGTTTATATTATATACATGTGTGTGTGTGTGTGTTTATATTTTATATATATATATGTGTGTGTGTGTGTCTATATATGTTTATATTTTATATTTTATGTATATATATGTTTATATTTTATGTTTATATATATGTGTGTTTATATTCTATATTCTATATTATGTATATATATTTATATTTTATGTTTATATTTTATGTTTATATATATGTTTATATTTTATATATATCATATGTTTATGTTAATATATAGATATATGTTTATACTATAGAGATACGTATATATGTTTATATGTGTGTGTGTGTTTACATATATATATATATATATATATATATTTATATATGAGTGTGTGTGTGTGTGTAAATATATATGTGTATGTATACATATAAAAAATTATATATATATATATATATATATATAATTAGGTACGTTTTAAAACACTAATAAAAATGTTACTAAAATACCCACATTTTCTTAAAAACGTGACTAAATTTAAAATATATATGTGTGTTTTTATATATAAATATATGTATATATATATTTATATATCTGTGTGTGTGTGTTTATATATATAAATATATATATATATGTGTGTGTTTATATATATGTGTATGTGTTTATATATATTAATATATTATTAATATATATAACTAAATATATATTTACATTGATGTAGGTAAATGAGCTATATAAATATATATATATATATATATATCGACGTTTGTCACGAAACGTTGCTAAATTAGTGACATTTTCAGGAAATGTCGCTAAATTAATGATATTTGCAGGAAACATCGCTAAATTTAAAAATTACCAACGTTTTTAAAAAACATTGCTAAATTACAATTTTTTTGTAGTGTTATCTATATGCACATGAATCCAACGGCGCGTTGGCCAATCACGGTGAGAGAAAATCACCAACCAAGTACCTAAGCCTCATCATCTCAACACTCTGTTCCCCCACAATCATGTCGCTCAATATGATGGTCAACACAATCCAATAACACACAAGCCATGCCCACAACCTGATGACCTCGTCGCCTTAACTTGGTGACCAAGTCGTCCAACCTGATGATCAACATTACCTCATCCAGATGGTCAAAACCATCTCAACCTTCAGGTTGCACCTGCCACATTCCCAAGGAACCATCACAAGCATGAAATTTAATATAAAATTTTTAATTTAAATAAATAATCACCTCAACTTAATCTGCCCAAGGTCTAAAGCCTCTCACCAGGCCTTAACCATTTGTAGTCAGGTGGAAGCATGCCTGCAGGCATCTCCAATGGGTTCAATTAATTAATTAAAGGAAAACATTTAATTTATTAGATCTCACTCGGACAACCCAAAGGTGCTCTCAAGGTCCCACCCTAAAACACTTTAAATATTACGAATAAAGATAAGAACCACCTACCTCATGTTGGTAAATGCTCTCTCATCCGATATCAGCTTCCAAATCGACCCGATTTGGAAGAAATTGGCATTTTAGACGAACACCCTGAAAATAAGGTAAAATAGCTCACATAGATTTGTCACATAGTATATCAAAGGAAAAGAGAATAAATAGGACTCAAGACCTTACTTCTATGCATACAACACCTCAGATGGATCAAGAAATAGAGCTCAGATGGAGAGTGGAGATCAAAATCTCTAAGAGGGAGAAGAAGGGTCTCCCTTCGCTGTGCGTGTGGGTGGATAAAGGAAAAAGGAGGGAGAAACATAAATAGAGGGAGGGGTGATATAGTAATTTCACCTCTTTGAAAGAGTTTAATGGTTTTCATTCATGGTTTGCATAACTGTGTGCCAATCGTGCGACACCCTTTGTCCAAAGGGGTCACCTCACATGGTTGTCCCTCATGGTTTTCCAGACCATGCAGAGACTGTGTGTGATCCTTTACTAAAAATTACTGAATGGTTGCACGGTTGTGCTCCCCCTTATATAAGGTCTATAAAACCATGCACATAGCATCTAGAGGGCTACATAGTTTCACCTAGGAGGCTACACGATTTTTCCAATCCATGCACCCCAGTTTGCGCACCTTGAAAAGGCAGTCTTTCAGCCTCTGACGCACCCAAAACCCTAAGGCACTTGCTAAGGGTTAAACCTCATCCAAAAAAAATTCCTCAGGTCAAATAAACACTTATAATTAAGTTCTGATGATAAAGAAAAGGTTTTTTTGATCACCAAACTCCAAAAATTCAAAACAGGTGAGGAAATCAACCCGCTCTAAAAACCCAAAACATTGCAGTATCCCCATCTTAACATAGCTCATCCCCAAGCTATAAAAAAATAGATGAAGATGGTACCAAACATACCCAGCCCATTCAAATCATCCTAGTCTACCCCGATCATAAGGTCACAGGTCAACTAGCTCATGGTGCTCCCCACCTTAGGAGTTACCTACCTTAGTCACTTCTAGAACCAAAACTCAAATTTATTTTGATAGTCCACTAACTATCCCTGGACTTTAAAGTCCTCCCATGATGCATCGTCACTCTTGAACCTCATCAGGTGATCACGTCATGCCCATGTCACATCTGACACCTAGCCAATACCACATCTTCCAATATTCCAGCCTCATGTCCATGTCGCACATGGAACCTATGAGGTCTCGCATCTCATTATATTCCCTAAATAAGTATTGGTTCATCACACCTCACATAAAACCCGCATCATATTGATTCCGAGATTCTAACACACCTCAAATAGAACCTGCACTGTATTGATGCCCGTATTAAATCCTAGTGTGATTCGCCTCATATATATATATATATATAAACACTCCTGATATGATTATAACCTACTAACCATCGTCTGGTTAGTCCAAAAGTAACATGCACACCTCGTTCACCCCAAAACCATACATGCCTATAAAGTGGGTCATGCCAAAATAAAAAGATCCCACTTACTCCCATGGAATACCTCTAACTGTAGTAGGATCATCTGTCTACTCTGACTGTGATAGCTCAATGGAATGCACCTGGCCTGAAGCCTGGCTTCCTGAAGCCTGGCTACCTGAAGCCATGCCTCCTTGCAGTGCTGCATCAGCCACCAGCCACTAACCCCACTATTGGGTCCCGATGTCTCTACCCCGACTTCTGCATGTAGATGAATCCTGGATACCATCATCTAGTACCACTCCTGGACTAACCTCATAACCCTGATTCTGCCCTGGTCCCTATTTTTTGGCTGTCTGAGAAGGCCTCCTGCAAAACCTCCTGAGATCCACGACCTGGCTGCATGCTCGGCACTCCTTTGGTGCTCGATCACACTATGTCCATAAATTTCCTGACTGCCCTCACTGGAAGCACACCATCAAAAATCCACTCCTCAATGGTCTACTCAAGTCTCTTTACTGACTGTCTAGTTAATACTCCTCTTGGCCTCACTTCCTACTATCAAAATCATCACTACTGAAATCTTCTGAAGCCATTACCCGACTCGAATATGAATGGTCCACCAAATTTCCCTCGGCTATGAGCACCCGATTCACCGCCTCCAAGAATGAGGATAACCATAAGATTTTTACCTAAACCTAAGTGAAATTTTATAAAAAATCCTTAAAATTCCTCAACCTCACAATGTCATCTCCCACCATACCAGGTGTGAAACATGACAAGTCGGTGAACGTCCCTGCATTGTCCATGATGGACATGTCATCCTTATAACAACCCTTATTTTTATTACATATTAATACATTATTTAATTAAATAAAATTACAATTAATACAACCTAAAATATAGATAATTCTAGTTTCATTGGGAATTAGGTACATTGCATTACAACTATAAACACGAATTACAACATCTTAATTGAAAACTTCTTTAATATGCATGAGATTAAAACTGCATTGGATAACCTGGGGAAATACATGAGAAAGGGGTTATACATAAATCCCATTAAGGGAATAAATATGGAATAACATGAAGATAATAATACATGTTATACAAGTCATATCAATGAGTCATAAAGAAACGTGAATAATAAGGTGTGATATAGTGTGATAATCATAACATGGGAAATGTGGCAACAACTTAAAACACTGCATCATAAACATAGGGCAAGGATAAACCGCCAAGACTTCATGGTAGATAAAGTCCCATAAAAGAATCAAGTAAAACCCTGCCCAAAATGATTTATCATGATAATAAAAATTACTCTATTCATTGGAGCGCTATATAATTTTGTACGCACCAGTCACTTTCATTTCATTCTCATGTTTAAGTGTTCCACATAGATCATAAAACATGGATTCGTTAATCATAATAATTTATTCCATAATCAAGCAGTGTAGAATACATACATGTGAGTCACCAATAAAAGGTATATGTGTATAAAATTGAACACCCTTGATAGAAAATGGGTATAACATTCACTACACAATTGGTTTGAAATTGAAAATCGCGGTGAAAATTCAGCAGCATAACGGCGTCGCTTAAAAATTCATAAAATTGGTTGATGAGATAGAAATGGGTCTCTAATAATTTGGACATGAATATAATAGTAATATTTACCTTTAACTACATTTCCATACATTTATAATTATAAAAATAAGGAATACGATAATAAGTAATCTTGAAGAAAAAGGGAAGGGAAAGGATGCTTACGAAATTTTGGCATGGTAACAGGTGTACATGGGAGGGATTAATGAGAGATAAATGGGTATATAATCATTTATACATAATAATGTAAGTTTGGGTGAGGTTAAAAATCATACCCCATAATTAGTAATTGAAAATAAAATGGCATAACAAGATAAAGAAACTTTAATAAAAAATGCAAAAGGAAAGAACCCTTATGAAATTTTGGCATGGTAACGGGTATTATTAGGAGAGATTAATGAGATATAAATGGGTATCTCACCACTTATAAATCATAAGAGTATTATGGTGTAGCTTTTAAAACATAACCCATCAATAGGAATAAAAAAAGTGCATAACATAGAGGAGATTCTTGAATAAAAGTGAGAAAGAGGGGATCCCTTACATTAAGAGTATGACACCAAAAGCTTGAAAGGGGATTATTGAGAGCTTGGGGGAACCTTTAGAGGATGATAGAGAAAGGAAAGAAGGTTAAGTTCATGCTACAAGTATTTTGAGTTAAGAGAAGTTGGATATTGTGTGGGTTTGTATAGGAAAAGAGATGGATTTCTTTAATATTTAGGTTTTAGACTCTACAAAATAAAATACTTCAAACCACAAACCTTCCCATGGATTTTTCCAAATTATAGATATTCTAATTGTTTTATTATGAAAAGGTCGATCATATTAAAATAATTTCCTTGCTTATGTGGAGGTGAGTCACACTTTTAAATAAATTTAAAACTCTAAAATATATTAAATGTTTTAAATGATTCATTAAGGCTTAATAAAATTAATCAAGTAAACTTAAAATCACATTATTTTAAGTGGAAAAGATATATTTCTCTAAGTATATCCATTATAGTATTTATTACATCATTTTTTGGTCATTATGATTTTATAAAACACACCGTATATTTAAACGGTATTTAATTTTTACCATAAAATTCAACTGTCTCAAAAAATTATGAAAAATTCACTGTTGGATAATTTTGTCATTCTGATTGAAAAATTAACATTCATTTTGTCTAAATAATTTTTTAAATATATTAATTTTCACTTTTAAAATAAGATTCGACATTTATTGAAAAATGCTAGGATTTTGACAATAATAGTTTTTGAACCCTTATAAAAAGTACATTTCACTTCATAAAAATTATATGACCATTTATAATTAATAAAACTTATTTAATAATAAAATTTTATTAAAATACTATTTATTTCAAAAAAATCCATTAATTCATCAAAATTAATCAATTAATTGAATTTGAATATTACCCAAAAATACAATTTATGTTTAATTGAATCAAAATCAAAATAATTTATAAAAAAATGAAAAAAAATCATTATTATATACAATATAAATATTAATATTATTAGTATCTGGATATATATACCATTATTACACTGGTGTACGCCCTAATAGTAAGGTGTGTGATGGTGAAACTTTCATGGAGTCATTCGACAAACATGGTTTGGGTCGAGATCTTGATGATCTTGAACTTCTCCCATAAATAGTTTTTCTCATGCTTAATTTATTGGATATTAGCTTGGGCTTGGTCAATGGAATAGACCAATGATTCTATCTCCCTCATAAGCTCTGATAAATGGGCTTCATAGGGTACAATCCTACTAGATGAGGCCATCACTTCATTTTTCTGTGTTAATTGGATTTGTTAAAGACCTATATTTAAATTAATTATGTGATCACTATTTAACAACTATATTAACAACATTAATGTTTTTAATGGTATTTTAACTACAAAGATAAAACTAAGAAAGTTCATATTTTTTCTATAACCATATTACATAATATTACATTTAATTAAATCATAAAGGGAAACTTCGTTTATAATAGTTCAGGTCATTACAATCTTCCCCCTTCAGAAATTTCACCCTTGAAATTTACTTTTCACCCCCCCCCCTTAAAATAGATGAGGGTAATTATGTCTCATTACTTCCTTTGGTTATTACATTTCTTATTCAAACTTGTGTTTTCTCCATAGAACTTTGACAAGGTGGATTGTCTTATTTAGTATAACTCTGTCTCTGTGGTCTAAGATCTTCACTGACTGCTCCTCATAGGAAAGATCATTCTCTAATGGTACCACCTCTAGATTGATTACATGTGAATGGTTAAGTATGTACTTACTCAATATTGATACATCATCATGAACTCAATATAGGTTATGTGGGAGTGCAAGTCGATAGGCCACCGCTCTAATGCAATTTAGGTACTCAAAGGGGTTGATGTATCTTGAAATAAGCTTTCCATTCTTCAAAAATTTCATCACTTTCTTCCATGGTGATATGTGGAGGAATATCATGTCTCAAACATCAAACTCTAGGTTTCATAGATGATTTTCATCATAGCTCTTTTATTGAATTTGAGTAGCATCAATGTGTTGTTGAATGGTCTTAACATTTTCTATAATTTCCTCAACCATTTCAGGACCTAGCAATTTTCATTCCCCAAATTCATCCCAACATGCATTTGTCCTGAACCTCATCCCATAAACGGGTTCATAGGGTGACATTTGGATGCTTGTGTGGAAACTGTTTTTGTAAGAGAACTTGACTAGAGGAATATGTTGATCCCATCCTCCTTTGAAGTCCATTGAGCATGATCTCAACATGTCCTCAAATTTCTGGATAGTCTGCTTAGTTTGGTGATCAGTTTGAAGGTGATAGGTTGTGATAAAGTTTAACTCATCATTCATAGTGTGCTGGAGACTCTTCCAGAACTTAGAGGTGAATCTTGGATCTCGATCGGATACAATCGATAGTGGTACTCCATGAAGTCTGACCACTTCCCTGATGTATATCCATGCAATTAGATCCAGTGAAAATTCCTCTCGTATCGCAATGAATTATACAGTATTTGTAAGATGATCCACCACAACCCATATATCATTATTCCCTCTTGATGTCTTTATAAGATTAGTGACAAATTATATGTTTATGTTTTCCCATTTCCATGTAGGTATGGGTAATGGTTTCATCATCCCCTTGGATTTTTTCCTTTACGCTTTTACTTATTGACATACAAGACATATTGATGTATATTCTGTGATCTCCTTCTTCATATTATCCCACTAATAGTGTTCTTAGAGATCTTGATACATATTTTTGCTTCCTGGGTGGATGGATAAGGTTGAGCTATGTGCATCATCCAACACCTCCTTGTTTGACTCAAGATTTTATGGTACACATAGTCTTGACCCAAATCTCACAACACCTTCATCATTAACATTGAACTCTAAGGATTTCCCTTTCCTTATAGATTCCACTTTCTATTGAATTCCCACATCAACTCTTTGAGAATCCTTTAACATATCTACAAGAGATGGTTGAGCAATCATTTATGAAATGATTGATGATGTTCCTTCCTTTATGATTCCCATGTCCATCATTTACAAATCAATGAAGATTGAATCCCCCATAATTCTCATAAATGGCAGAATTTCTAGATCCTTTCTACTTAGATCATTTTCCACTTTATTTGGTTTCCCAGGATGGTAGTGGATTGATAAAACATAGTCTTTGATCATATCTAACCATATTCATTGGAGCATATTCAACTCTTTCTGTGTGAATATATACTTGAGACTTTTGTGATCTGTATATATTTCACACTTCTCTGCAAATAGATAATGTCACCAAATTTTTAAAGTTAAAATCACTACATCTAACTCCATATAATGTGTTGTGTAGTTATGTTCACGAACTTTCAACTTCCTTGAAGCATAGGTAATGACATTGTCATTTTTCATCAACACATAGCCCAGACCCTTTTTCAAAGCATCACTGAATACCATGAAAAGATTTACACTTGTGGGTAGTGAGAGCTCATGCACACTGATAAGACTCCTTTTCAACTCCTTGAAGATTTATTTTCATTCATAATTTCAAGAAAAATTGAATCCCTTCTGAGTTAGTTTGGTGAGAGGGTTTGATAATCACAAGAAATTTCTCACAAATCAGTGATAATACCCATCTAACCCAAAGAAACTATGGATATCTATCATAGATATCATCCTCATCCATCCTTCAATTGCTTCTATTTTCAAAGTGTCTATAGATATCTCATTTATTGTGATGATATTCCCCAATAAAGATACTTCCTTCAACCATAACTTACATTTGTTGAACTTGGCATAAATATTTTCCTTCTGCAAGGTCATTAGCACAGTATTTAATTGATCCTCGTGATCCTCTTTAATTTTGGAGTAAATTATAATATCATCTATAAATACTACCTAAAATTTGTTGATTTAATCTCTAAAGACTCGGTCCATAAAGATTAATGGATCATTAGTGAGTCCAAATGGAATTAATATAAATTCAAAGTGCCAATACTTTATACAAAAAGTAGTCTTGGGTATATGCTCCTTCTTCACCCTAACTTGGTAATATCCTGGTCACAAATCTACCTTGGAAAATTATTATGATCCACATAATTGATCAAACAAGTCATCAATATAATACATAGTATACTTATTCTTTATCATGATCTTATGGATCTTACAATAATTGATGCAAAGTTTCATTGACTCATCCTTCTTCTTAGCGAAGAGGACTAGTGCACCCCATAGTAAAGCACTTGGGAATATGAAACCTTTATCTAGATTATCCTATAGTTGTTTCTCCAGTTCCTCAATTTCCACAAAAACCATTCTATACGAAGCCTTGGATAATGGTAATGCCTTGGATATAAGCTCAATAAAAAATTCAACATCTCGTCTAGGAGGAAGACCAAAAAATTCCTTAGGAAACACATCAGCATATTCCCTTACAATGGGCATGTCTTCAAGGATAATTTTTTCCTTAGACTCAATAATTTGGGCTAGATAATCTTTTTCATAGGTAAATAATATACATGCTTGAGATGATAGTGCTAACAAAGATTCATCCTCCTCCTTACATTTGTACAGAATCTGAGGATGATTCGCAATACAGAGATTGATTTCATTCTCATGACAATTTATGTTGGGTCTATATAGAGAAATACAATTCATGCCCAGAATTGCATAAAACTCCACCAAGTGGAGTATGATAAGGTTTTCTGGGAAATTTATCCCACAAACATTGATAGGGGAGGAGTTATATTCTTGTGATGCGATAATTTTTCCATTTTCCATTTTCACTTAAATCTCCACTTCCATACTTTTTTTGTGGTGTTTGAATAGTTATACTAAACTTTCGTGAAATGAAGGAGTGCATAGAACCAGAATCAAAAAGTATGTTCACTATTATTTAATGAATAACTAGTGTACCTATCACCACTTTATTTTTGGGATTCACTTCAGTAGTAGTGATGGAAAAATATCACCCTTGCTGCCTTGGAGGTTATTGGTTGTCTTTGAAAACCCTTGGCTTAGTTCATTGTTTTAAAAAATGCCTTGGTTCCATGTATTTGTAGAAATTAAAAATATTTTGAGGGTTGAATGGATAATTCATTTCTTCTGTCATTGTAGTGGGTTTCTCCTATCGGAAATCACTAGCTAGGTGCCCTTACTTCCCACACCTAAAGCATTTCTTCATCCCCTTCAGGTAATTTACAGGGTGCTTCTTTCCACACCTTTGGCAAGTTGGATGTTGAAATTTATTAGAACCTTTAGATCCAGTTAGGGTTTCCTTCAAAGAAGTTCTGGAAGGGGGAGGCCTATGGACTCTAGCTTGTCTCCCCCTTCCTTTGTTCCTTTCTTATTCCCTTCTCATTTTCTCCTCCCTCTACGATCTCTTTCTAGTGTACACTTTCCTGGAAGGGGTTTCTTAGTCTGGATCAGTGCTCGGGCGTCATTGCGCTTTTCTATGGAGTCATTTCCCCTTCAATCTCTACTTTGGATTCTGATTCTTCCGTCACACTCCTTTTCGGTCTTCTTTGGTGGTGTCTGGAGGCTTTGGGAAGTGTTGATTGTTCGGTCGGCAGTGCTTCAGGAGGCGTGACATTCATCAGTTCGATTCAAGTTGTGGTGGTTCTCACTGGGGGCTTGATGTTTCATATTTTTTTGTAAGGTGTGCCTTTCGACTGGTGGTGGCTTCGATGGTTCGGGTTGGAGGTCCTAACGAGGATGATTCGCTGTCGAGGCCATGTCTGAATCGCTGCTCTGGCTTTATGTGCCTTCACTGCTCTCCAGGTCGGACTGTTGGGATGGTTTCAAGGAGGCTTTGGGATTTGCGCTCATTTGGTCATGGTGTTCCAAGAGTCCAGTCCAGGCCTCCATCCGAGCTCAGTGGTCTTCGTTGATCTTTGAATTGGATTTCTTGTGTGGATGTCTGAAGGATTATCTGCCGGTGTCTGCGGTGTCGACTTTGGATATGGTTTGGTTTTTTGGATTTCTGTCATCTTTGAATGATTTTGTTGCTTGGTTGGTGATGGTTCCATTTCTGGTTGGGTTCTGTTTGAGTTAATATGTTTGATGTGCTTCTGACCTATGTTGTGTGGTGTTTGGACGGCGTTGTTGTTGAAAGGCGATGATTTCAGTGGGGATTTTTGAAGTTTTTCAATTAAGTTGAACCGATCTCTGGTTTCATTTGTGTTTTCTCTGGTCACCAGCACCGTCGGTTATGGATGTCGATAAGGACAATGATAGTTCAACAGGCTCATGACTGAGGTGATAATACCAGTTGTCTGTCATGGGAAGCTCATGGATCGAGGCCTCCTCAGGTTGGGTGTCACTTTTTTGAGTTTCAAATTTGGTATCAATCTTTTATTTCGGTTCCTGCTTGTATTGTAGTTACCGCTTACCCTCAAAGTGGTTCTTTTGAAATAAAAAAATATATAATTTTCAGGGATTGGAACCTTTAGATCTCTCTATCAGACCTCCAGAATTTATCTCCACTTTCTGATTCTTATCCTCATGATACCCCTGAGATTCTTTAATATCCATTTCGACTTTGAGGGAACATTAGACAATTTACTCATAACTATCAAAGTCATGGATCACCAGGTTTTTATGTAGGCTAGGTTTTATCCCACTAAAGAAGTGATCAACATTGCATTTGGGGGTAAGGAAAAAGTTATAGGCATACCGTGAAAGTCTTGTGAATTTTTCCTCATACTCCCTGATAGATTATTCATCTTTTTTCTTGTGGGAAAGGAAATCCCTTTCCATTTTAAGATGGAGAGTGAAAGGAAAATATTTATCAAAAAACATTTTCTGAAAATCCTTCTACACTATTACTGCAATCACTTCTACAGGATTCAAATTTTTGATAAATGTCCACCATTGATCAGCTTCACCCTCCATATTATAAAAAACCAAAATAAACTTATCTTGTTCATAGCATTGAAAGATGGAGAATATCTTCTCAATGGATTTGATCCATTATTCGAAAATTAGGGGATCAAATGATCCATTGAAAGTTGGAGGCCTTTGTCACATGAATCTCACAATTGCGGATTGTTCTCCTTTGGGGGGATTTGGACGCTCCTCCTGATATAGGTTTCTATTTAAAACCTAAGTCAGTTGAGAGAGTATCCTCATTAAGTGTGTGATTTTTCCTCTCATCGGGTTGGGCATCTCATTAGGGTAATCATAACATTGATCTTCACATTGATTGTTTACTTGATTCATTCTATTTTCGGTCATTGGATAGAATTAAAGTAAAATTAAGTATGAGTATATTTAACTTGTAAACACATAAATGTCAATTTAATGACATTAAAGTGATAACTTATAACTTACATGTATTTCCTTAACTTATGGATTTCTAGGCTTCAGTATTTGTTATCCATGATCTATTTACTAACATATACTCTTATGTGAATTTTTTTTAATCCCTTAATAATGGTTATTAATGAGATTATGAATTACCAAAGCGTATCCCCCAGGAGTGTCAAATAAAGTGTGCGGTAAGGCCTCTTGTTATGTACCAGGTTACCCTGAGTCAGGCCTGAAACACCTTTTTAGAGTTGTTACTCCTAGGTATATCTATGTCAGAACCACGTATACTTGTAGTATACAGATAGGAATGTATTTTCTTGATAAAACACTTACTCTAAACTCAGAAAAATTTTAGGGATTTATTCTTATACTTATTCTTATCTCTAAGGATTTTTCTAGAGTTTTCTGATCCTAATCCCAAAATAACTAAACTTTTCCTTTGATACCATTTATAACAACCCTTCTTTTTATTACAAGTTAATACATGATTTAATTAAATAAAATTACACTTAATAAAACCCCAAAGATTGATGATTCTAGTGTCTTTGAGAATTAGGTACATTTCATTACAACTTTAAACATGAATTACAACATATTTATTAAAAAATTCTTTAACATGATTGAGCTTAAAACTGCATTGGATAACCTGGGGAAATACATAAGAAAGGGGTGAGCCATAAATCCCAATAAGGAAATAAAAATAGAATAACATAAAGATAATAATACATGTTATATAAGGAATATCAATTAGGAATAAAGGAGCATGAATAATAAGGTGTGATATAGCATGATAATCGTAACATGGGAAATGTGGAAACAACTTAAAACACTACATCATAAACATAGGTCAAGGCTAAACTTCCAAGAATTCATGGTGGAAAATTTCCATAAAGGAATTAGGTACGACCATATCCCAAAATTATGTATCATGATACTAAACATTACCCAATACATTGTATCGATATATAATTCTGGACACACCCATCACTTTAATTTCATTTTCATGCTTAACTGTGCCATATAGATCATAAAACATAGATTCGTTCATAATCATAATATATTCTATAATCAAGGAGTGTGGAATAAATACATGTAAGTTACCAATAAAAAGGTATATGTTTATAAAATTGAACACCCTTGATAGGAAATGGGTACTTCATTCACTACACAATTGGTTTGGCGTGGAAAATCGTGTTGAAAATTCGACAGCATAACGACGTCACTTAAAAATTCATAAAATTGGTTGATGGTAGAGAAATGGGTATCTCGTAATTTGTACATGAAGTGTAAAGTAATATTTATATGAAAAGAAATGTCCATATATTTATAATTATAAAAATAACACACACAATAATAAGTAAGCTTAAAGAAAAAGGGAAAGGAAAGGATTCTTACAAAATTTCAGCATGGTAACGGGTGTACATGGGAGGGATGTAAGGGTTGGTGTCCTGAGAACCAAATGTTTTGTACGTTGATTACATGAATATTCACTTATTATATATTTTTTATTGTTCTGCATGACTATGATATAATAATGTCCTGGAATATTTGTTGCATTGATAAGGTCATGGAAGATCCCCGCTATGATGAGAACCTTGAAATGCTATAACAATATTCTTAAATAAAGTTCTATGGTTGGATGACATGCTATGATAGGACACATAGTATTCAGACCTTCATGTGCGAGTACTCATAAGAAGAAGAGACTCTCTCTCATGGAGTTCGCACTTGGTAATCTCTAAGATGGGAGATTATGAGAACGGGCCCACCAGTAGCAATTTCGCATGTCTTGGTGTCAACGGACATTGCTATCTACAAGCATGTGTAATGGTCCTTATACTGGAATATTATCATTAACTCATTTCATTACTCGCACACTTAGATTTACTGACGAAAAGCGTCACGCAGACAGTTGGCGGGAAGTAGGGTACGTTGGGTGCGTCATGAGTGACATGTTGTTAATGGATAAGTCAAGGAAGGATTTGTCCCTTCCATTTATGGAAGTTGATATCTCGGCCCTTTTATTGAAATAGAACTATCACAATAAATTCCATGTCCATGGTGTAAACGATGAGTTTATTTCAGGAATTCAAATAACGACGGATCAAACATATAGGTTTATGACACTTCCATGAAACCTTCTTGATGATATATCGAGACAAAGGGATTAAATTACACAGTAAGCATTCATATGAGATGATACGGAAATTCGGCGTCAACTTCTTTCTCTTGGGTGCCTTGACCCATTGCTAGACAGTAATCTTGGACTTTAGGAAAGCTCGCCTAATGCCAACGAGAAAGAGGCCTAGAGGGTCACACACTAAGTGTATTCAAGTATCTCAAGTAGAATAAAGATTATTCCCATACGTGGTTTAATAATTATTCAAGGAAGCCTAAATCATTTTAATGATGGAGGAAGAAGGAAATGAAAAAACAAGATATACACGCCATGTATTAAAGATTACACGCCGTGTAGTTTTTCATGGAAAACAAGTACACGCCATGTATTAATAATTACACGTCATGTAGTTTTCTTTATGGAAAGGAAATGAATAAATGAAAACAAGATATACATGCCATGTACATTGAATATACACACCATGTAGTTTTTCTAGTCGGGATTTTGAGGATATAATATTGTTTTAAATGATATTTATTATAATCAGCATGGGAACATGTCAAGGAATTAATTATTAGACATGGGGGTTTTAAATAATATTCAATGAAATAAATAAAACACGTAACGCATTTATTTATTGTCATAACTCTACAACCTCAAACCTGATTATAAATATCCTCACAACCCTAACTCTTTTCCAACACACAAGAGAATCGTTGTTCACAACAACTCTGGAGAATTCTTTCAAGGCTGAAAGAACCTCTTCCTCCAAGAACGCTCTCAAGACCAAGAGTGATCCTCTTCCATCGGATCAAGACGATATAAGGCGGACAACGCAAGTAAAGGTTTCTCCACGCTAGCACCTGGAGACTCCTTTGTCGACATCCCGAGATATGAGTTACACGTGTGGATCACCACTAGAGGAAGTCTACACTTGGCTTCTACGACGCAATGACAAATCACATCGGAACGTGATCAAGAACATCAACGAAGAAATAACACCAAAAAGGTATTTATTTTAAATTGATTAAATTAATTATAATCAACCTCTAATGATCCTAATTTGTTTTTCTCAGACTTTTCTTTTCTTTGTTCATTTCTATGATTCCATCTGTGGATACTGGCGGTTATCGTCGTATTGATCCCGGATTGATCATTTTTAATGACAAAAAGCCAAGTGGGTACATCCACCCACGCGCTTCCGCTGCGCCCGAAACCTTCAAATGGTATCAGAGCTAGGTTACAACGTTAATTATATTTATTTAATTTTCGTTGATAATTTACACATTTATATTTGATTCAATTTTGAAATAAATCGTTCTATAAATATGAATAAACAAGATCTGTTCTTCCTCCTTAATTTCTCGATTCAAATCACAGAAACGACCTTTTAATTTTAATTTTGATTAAAATAAAAATAAGGAACTCATCCAGAGGAGCCGCTCTTTCTGTATGTACAACACGGGGAATACACGGCATGTAATTAAAACTATACGTCGTGTACTTAGGTTCAACGAACCAGCACTGGTCCTCCAAACCATGCTGTGTGAATTGAATATGCCTATGTATTTATTACCCTGTGTTGACCAGAAATGAGAAGAATGTGGAAAACAGGAATACACAGCGTGTATGTTGGAGCAACATGTCGTGTAGTCCGATCCGGCCTAAGTGAAACCATGTACAAAGGAGAAGCCGCGTACCACGTACACGGTATCTCCAGGCTAGTTACCACGTAACAAGTACATGCCGTGTATGATTTATCTACACACCGTGTACTCCAAAATTTCCAAAGTACAGAGAACACGCCAAAGCCCCTGGTGTGTACTTTCGATAAAAGGTGAAAAGAAATACACGCCACGTAAATATAAACTACACATCGTGTACTTTCCAGAAATTTCACCAGGTTTCCTCCAAAAGTACAAAGACCTATACAAGGAATATGGATGAGAAGAATCTCAAGGAAATTCATAAAGGAATTTAAGATAAATAATTGATTAATTATAAGATCATAATTAATTGAATTCAAGCGCGACTTATCTTGAATAAATAGAATGATTAAAATAATTTGAATTCTAAATATGCGTAAATGTCATTGCATGCTATGGATGATCATGAGCTAGACCAAAGACCCTTTGTATGTGTGTATGGTTTCATTTAAATTTATTTAAATTTGTTGGCCTGCGAGCCTTCTTCCAATAAAATGTAGGTTCTGCATTCCCATGGTTTCTTTAATGTAAACCCATGTAATGAAGGATCTCTCAAGCCAGAGGAGATGGTTCAAAACCCGAAGCTGAGGTGAAACAAACCCAAGAAGATACAAATATGGATAGGTGGGAGCTGCAAAACACAAACCATCGGTTCAAGGTGTTTTTCCCTAGGTCAGGGTTAGCTTATCAAAACTGCTAGATAAGCTAACTAATAGAAGCTCATGATCATACCATCTTATTTTATTTCTGTCTAATTGCATGGTTTATTTATTATGTATGTGTTGTCGCGATCACATAATTAAATGAAATAAACAAATCATGTAAAGATGGAATAAAATAAAAATCAGACTATGCTTAAACATTATCAGAACATGGTTAATCACTTAATCAATCATCACTTAATATTAACAAGCATGTGATAATGTGAAACTACGCATAAAGATTAAAATCCCTCAATACCATATTAAGTCAGACCAAGCCTTCCATTACTTGATTAATGGAAAGACTCAATAAAACTATTTGTTTGACCAACCCTTGTTGGGACACCTAATTTTATAAAGGAAGCCCTTATGAAAGGTTTCGGGTTGACTTAACCATATTACATCAAGAGGAGTAGCCCTTGCTAGACTTGGTGTAATATTGGAGGCAAGAGTTGAGGAAATCCAAGTTAGGATTTCAGGATTGGGGAGTCCACTCAACAGATCAAGGAACTGTAATCTCACAGTTGGCAAAGACCCGCCTACCTAAATACCTTCAAGTAGCTTGACCAACCCTTGTTGGGGTTATGTGAAGGGGAATATGGATCCTTGCCACTAGAATGTCAAAGCAACTAGACATTCTGAGTTCAATGGTGAGAGCTATTGGGACTTGATAAAATAGTGGGAGAATTATTAAATTAAATTATTATTTCTCATAAAATGTAATCAAGAAAGTACTGATAAATCTGCTATTTTAATTTGTAGAATCGAAATGAAAAACTCATCAACCACATTTTCTCTACGATCAATTCTGGATAAAGACAATATCCTCACTGACAGTAAATTTCAGGAATGGTTTAGGCGCCTTCGGGTTATCCTACACCATGAATGAAAGTTTTACGTGCTGGAGTCCTCACTTCCTGATCCGCCTGCCCAAGGGGTGAGTGATGAAGATTTCCTGTTCTATGATCAACATTTGAGCGATGCACTCGACGTTCAATGTTTTATGTTTTCATCAATGTATAGTGATCTCATGAAGTCTCAAGAAGACATGGATGCCTAAATCATGCTCGAGCACCTCCGTGGTCTATACTAGGAGATAGAAAGACAGGAAAGGTTTGAGATATTCAAGGATCTATTCCAGAGAAAGCTTGGAGAGGGTACCCCAATTGGGACTCATGTAGTCAAGCTCATTGGCTACATTGAGCGCTTAGAGGTTCTAGGGTTTAAACTCCCCAAAGAACTGGGTACCGATCTCATTCTCGCATCACTCCCCCAGAGCTTCTCAAACTTTGTTGTGAACTTCAACATGAACAACATTGAGAAGTCTCTGTCTGGTCTTCTTATACTTATTTTACAAGTGGAAAATGACATGAAGTGTGAAAAGCCTTCTGTCCTCACGGTGAATAAAAGGAAAGGGAAGGTGAATAGCTTTAAGCCCAAAGCTTCTTCAAGGCCTTCCAAGAAAATTAAGATCAAAGGGGAGGAAAGGGAATAGGATGTTGTTTGTTTCGCATGTGGAAAGAAGGGCCATTGGAAGAAAAACTGCACCCAGCCAAGGAAGCAAGGGGAATCTTCAGGTGCATTTGTTATCGAATGAAATCTATCAGTTTCTACTAATTGGGTATTAGATATTTCTTGTGGTGCTCACATTTGTATCCAAATACATGAACCAAGTAGATTCAGAAAGATTGACCGAGGTGAGGTGGATCTACGAGCATCCAACAGAGCCAGACTCACTGTTGTAGCTGTCGGAGACTACCATCTCACATTGCCTAATGGGATGGTCTTGGTTTTGAAAGGATGTTATTATGTACCCTCTATAACCAAAAACATTATTTTAGTATCCAGATTAGATGATGATGGATTCATCTTCACGTTTGGAAGTGGATGTTGCTACTTTTATAAAGATAGCATTTGTTTTGGTAGGGAACATTTATATAACGACCTTTATGTGTTAGACTACACAAACCAAGTAATGGAAATCGATGAAAAAGATAATTCACATGACTTATACCATACCCAACTTTGGCATCACCAGTTAGGTCATGTCAATGAGAAATTTTTGACAAAATTACATCAAGATTGTTATTTAGATTCTTTCGAACTAAAACCACTTGGTGTATTTCATTCATGTCTAAAAGGAAAAATGACCAAAGCCTCATTTATTGGGAAAGGTGAAAGGGCTAAAGAGCTTCTAGAATTAGTTCACACAGATGTGTGTGGACCATTTCCAGTTGAAGCAAGGGGTGGGTTCTCATACTTCATAACTTTTACTGATGATTTTAGTAGATATGGATATATCTACTTAATGAGGTATAAGTCAGATTCTTTTGATCGGTTCAAAGAATACAAGAATGAAGTTGAGAACTATCTTGGTAATAAGATTAAGAAACTCCACTCAGACAGAGGAGGAGAATATCTTAATCAGGACTTCATTGATTTCTTACGGGAGTTTGGGATTCTATCTCAACTCACTTCTCTATACACGCCCCATTGGAATGGTGTAAGTGAAAGGAGGAACCGCACTCTATTGAACATGGTGAGATCAATGATGAGTCATGCGAGCCTTCCATTATCCTTTTGGGGATATGAATTACAAATAGCAGCATACATACTAAACCAAGTACCAACTAAATCGATAAATGGTATTCCATACGAGTTATGGAGTGGATGAAAATCCATGTTATAGAATTTACATGTGTGGGGTAGCGAAGAATTTTTTAAAGCCTCTTCAGGTAACAAACTTGCACCCCGAGGCCCAAAGTGTATCTTTATAGTTTATCCCAAGGAAACAAGTGGATATTACCTATACAACCCCTCAGACAAAAATATTACAGTGGCAAGACACGCCATATTCCTTGAGAGGGAGAACATCTCCAAAAGAGATAGTGGGAGCGAGATAGACTTCAATAAAGTCAAGGCTCAAGATACACAAGATTTGGTACAAGAACATATTCCACAAAGCCCCATGGAAGAACAATTTGTTCCAGAGACACAAGAACTGCGTAGGAGCACGAGAGAGGTGAGAGAACCAGAACGATATGGTTTTCTTGTCACCGAGGATGGTGACTCATTATTGGTTGAAAATGATGATCCTCTTACCTACAAGGAAGCAGTTAAAGGCACAGACATTTCCAAGTGGCAAGAAGCCATGAATTCTGAAATGGATTCCATGTACCAAAACCAAGTCTAGATTTTGGTAGATCCTCCAGTTGATGTAAAGTCTATTGGTAATAAATGGGTATTCAAGAAGAAACTGGACATGGAGGGGCAAGTCAGCACCTATAAGGCATGACTGGTTGCAAAAGGTTTTAGACAGCGTCAAGGAATTGACTATGATGAAACTTTTTCACCGGTTGCGATGCTGAAATCCATCAGAATACTATTGGCCATTACCTCTTACCATGACTTTGAAATTCAGAAAATGGATGTAAAAACAGCATTCCTTAATGGGAACCTCCAGGAAGATTTCTACATGACACAACCTGAAGGGTTTGTGACTCCAAAGGATGCCAACAAGGTATGCAAGTTGCGGAAATCCATTTATGGATTAAAGCAAGCATCAAGGTCATGGAACATTCATTTTGATTAATCTGTAATGGAATTTGGATTTGTTGAGAATGCATGTGAGCCTTGTGTCTATAATAGGTTTAGTGGAAGTGCAGTCATTTTTCTAGTAGTATATGTTGATGACATATTACTAATTGGAAATGAAGTACCTGTCTTACAGTCAGTTAAGGAATGGTTGTATAAATGTTTCTCCATGAAAGACTTGGGTGAGGCAGCATATATTCTTGGGATCAAGATCCATCATGTTAAATCCAAGAGAATGCTGGGCCTGAGTCAAAGTACATACATTGAAAAGATACTGAAGAGATTCAGTATGGAACAGTCCAAGAGGGGATTGTTGCCAGTGTCACATGGCATTCATCTTTCCAAGAAAATGTATCCTCAGACACATGAGGAAAGAAAGAGATGAAAAGGATCCCCTAGGCATCCGCGATTGGGTCAGTCATGTATGTTATGCTATGTATGAGGCTAGATGTTTCTTATGCATTAAGTGCGGTAGGCAGACATCAAGCTGATCTAGGAGAACGCCATTAGATGGCAGTAAAGACTATCCTTAAGTATCTAAGGCATACTAAGGATATTTTACTGTTTTATGGAGGAGATGAGTAACTAGTCATCAGAGGACATGTAGATGCTAGTTTCCAGACTGATCAAGATGACATGAAGTCACAGACTGGATACATCTTCAGTTTTAATGGAGGTGCAGTGAGATGGAAGAGCTCAAAGCAAAGTGTGGTGGCAAATTCTACAGTGGAGTCCGAGTATATCGCAGCTTCTGAGGCAGCTAAAGAAGCAGTATGGATGTGAACCTTCATCCAAGAGCTGGATGTAGTACCTATCAGTAAAGATCCTATCACACTTTATTGTGATAATACTGTAGCGGTGGCACTTGAAAAAGAGCCAAGGTCACATCAGCATACAAAGCACATGCTTAGGAAGTATCATCTCTTGATGGATTTTTCTCAGAGAGGTGAAGTTGCAGTGAGCAGTATTTCCACAGAAGACAACGTGGCATACCCCTTGACTAAAGCATTGACTCAGCAGAAACATGATCATCATGTGAGGTCAAGTGGACTAAAAGTCGTAGGTAGTTGTCTCTAGTCTAAGTGGGAGTTTGTAAGGGTTGGTGTCCTCAGAACCAACTGTTTTCTACTTTGATTGCATGAATGTTCATTTATTATATATTTTTCATTGTTCTTCATGACTATGATATAATAATGTCCTGGAATATTTTGTTGCATTGATAAGGTCATGGTATATCCCCGCTATGATGAGAACCTTGAAATTCTATAACAATATTCTTAAATAAATTTCTCTGGTTGGATGACATACTATGATAGGAAACATAGTATACAGACCTTCATGTGCGAGTACTCGTAAGAAGACGAGACTCTCTCTCATGGAGTTCGCACTTGGTAATCTCCAAGATGGGAGATTATGAGAACAGACCCGCCAGTAGCAATTTTGCATGTCTTGGTGTCATCAGACATTTTTATCTATGAGCGTGTGTAATGGTCCTTAGACTGGAAGATTATCATTAACTCATGTCATGACTCGCACACTTATATTTACTAATGAAAATCATCATGCAGACAGTTGGCGGGAAGTAGGGTACGTTGGGTGCGTCACGAGTGACATGTTGTTAATGGATAAGTTGAGGAAGGATTTTTCCCTTCCATTTATGGAAGTTGATATCTCGGCCCTTTGATTGAAATAGAACTATCGCATTAAATTCTATGGCCATGGTGTAAATGACTAGTTTATTTCAAGAAGTCAAAGAACGACGGATCAAGCATATAGGTTTATGATACTGCCATGAAACCTGCTTGATGAGATATCGAGACAAAGGGATTAAATTACACAGTAAGTGTTCGTATGAGGTGATACGTCAATGCGGCGTCAAATTCTTTATGTTGGGTGCCTTGAACCGTTGCTAGACAGTAATCTTGGACTTTAGGCAAGCTCACCTAATTCCAATGAGAAAGAGGCCTAGAGGGTCACACACTAAGTGTATTCAAGTATCTCAAGTAGAATAAAGATTATTCTCATACGTGGTTTAATAATTATTCAAGGAGGCCTAAATATTTTTAATAATGGAGGAAGAAGGAAATGAAAAAACAAGATATACACGCCGTGTATTAAAGATTACACACCATGTAGTTTTTCATGGAAAACAAGTACACGCTGTGTATTAATAATTACACACCGTGTAGTTTTCTTTATGAAAAGGAAATGAATAAATGAAAATAAGATATACATACCGTGTACATTGAATGTACACGCCGTGTAGTTTTCAATGAAAAACAAGTACATGTCGTGTATTTATTAATACATGCCGTGTAGTTTTTCCAGTCAGGATTTTGAGGATATAATATTGTTTTAAATGATATTTATTATAATCAGCGTGGGCGCATGTCAAGGAATTAATTATTCGACATGGGGGTTTTAAATAAGAGTCAAAGAAATAAATAAAACATGTAACATGTTTATTTATTGTCATAACTCTACAACCTCAAACTTGATTATAAATATCCTCACAACCCTAACTCTTTTCCAACACACAAGAGAATTGTTGTGCACAACAACTCTGGAGAATTCTTTCAAGGCTGAAAGAACCTCTTCCTCCAAGAATTCTCTCATGACTGAGAGAGATCCTCTTCCATCGAATCAAGACAATCTAAGGCGGACGACGAAAGTAAAGGTTTCTCCACGCTAGCACCCAGAGACTCCTTTGGCGACGTTCCGAGATACAAGGTACATGTGTGGATCACCACTAGAGGAAGTCTACACTTGGATTCTACGACCTAATGAAAAATCACATCGGAACGTGATCAAGCACATCAACGAAGAAAGAAAACCCAAAAGGTATTTCTTTTAAATTGATTAAATTAATTATAATAAACATGTAATGATCCTACTTTGTGGTTCTGGGACTTTTCTTTTCTTTGTTGATTTCTATGATTCGATCCGTGGAGACTGGAGGTTATCATCGTATTGATCCTGGATTGATCATTGTTAATGACAAAAAGCCAAGTGGGCACATCCACCCACGCACTTCCATTGCGCCCGGAACCTTCAAGGGATTGATCAGATAGAAAGGGGTATCTCATCATTTATACATAATAAGGGAATTATGGGGGAGATTTTAAATCATTCCCCATAATTATTAATTTAAAATTAAGGGGTGTAACAAGATAAATAAACTTTGATAAAAAAAATGAGAAAGGAAAGAACCCTTACAAAATTTCGGCATGATAACAGGTGTTCTTAGGAGGGATTAATGAGGGAGAAAGGGGTATATCACCATTTATACATCATAAAGGATGTATAGGGGAGGTGAAAAAACATAACCCATCATTAATAATAAAAAATAAAAGGGTAAAACATATAGGAGATTCTTGAATAAAAGTGAGAAATAGAGGATCCCTTGCCTTAAAAGTATGACACCAAAAGCTTGAAAGGGTATTATTGAGAGTTTAGAGGCATCTTGGGAGGATTATAGAGAAATGAGGGAAGGTTAAGGTCATTATAAAAGTATTTTTAGTGAAGATAATTTGGATATTGGGTGGGTTTATATAGGAAAAGAGAGGTATTTCTTTAATATTTAGGTTTTGGACTCTACAAAATAAAATATTTAAAACCACAAACCTTCCCATGGTTTTTTCCCATAGTTTGTTCCAAAGTGGAGAAATTTTAATTATTTTATTAGGTAAAGGTCTGAAAATATTAAAATAATTACCTTGCTTATGTGGAGATGATTCACACTTTTAAATAAATGAATTTAAAACTCTAAAATATATTAAATGTTTTGGAGGATTCATAAAGCCTAAATAAAATTAGTCAAGTAAAATTAAAATTGAATTATTTTAAGGGTAAAAATATATTTATATAATTATAACCATTATAGTATTTACTAAATCATTTTTGGGTCATTATGATGTTATAAAATGCACCGTATATTTATATGGTATTTAATTTTTACCCGAAAAATTGATTATCTCAGAAAATTATGAAAAATTCACCATTAGATAATTTCAACATTATGATTCCAGAAATAATATTAATTTTATCTAAATAATTTTTTAAATATGTGCATTTTAACTTTTAGAATAATATTCAATATTTATTGAAAAATGCTGGGTTTTTGACAATAACAGTTTTTGAACCCTTATAAAAAGTACATTTCACTTCATAAAAATTATACAACCATTTATAATTTATAAACATTATTTAATAATAAAATTTTATTTAAATACTATTTATTTCAAAAAAATCCATTAATTCATCAAAATAAATCCCTTAATTGAATTTGAATATTGCTTGAGAATATAATTTTTGTTTAATTAAATCAAAATCAAAATCATTTATAAAAAAATGAAAACAAATTAATTATTATATAAAATATACATATTCATATTATTAATTTATTGATACATATCCCTTTATTACATTGTCATATTCCCTACGATTAAGGTGTGTGATGATAAGACTTTCATGGGGTCGTTTAGAAAACATGCTTTGGGCCATGATCTCGATGAGCTTAAACTTCTCCCATAAATGGTTTCACTCATGCTTAAGTTGCTGGATATCATCTTGGGATTGGTCAAGGTAAAATCCTAGTGATGTTATCTCCCTCAGAAGCTCCGATAAATGGGCTTCATAGGGTACAATCCTATTAGATGATTCTATTACTTCCTTTGTCTGTATCAATTAGATTTGTTAAATCCCTATATTTATATTAATCATGTGATTACTATTTTAGCAGCTATATTAACAAAGGTAATATTCTTAATTGTACTTTAAATCCAAAAATATAAATAAAGAAGTGTATGTGTTTTCTATAACCATATTATATAATAATACATTTAATTAAATCATAAATGGAAACTTCATTTATAATAGTTTGGGCTGTTACAATCATACTATAGGCTCAAGAACTTCTGAGCTCTCTCTTCCCTCAGCGTCTCTAGGAAGAAGTGCTCAAAGAACCTGGTCTCAATGTCCTTCTAATCCATCTCCTCATGTCTTTCCGCCTAAACCTGAATGTCTCACTAGTGATTTTTTGGTTCTTTGATCATATAGGTCGTCAACTTCACCCTCTAACCTTGGGGTGTCCCAAGCTACTCGAATATAGTTTGATCTAACTCAATCTAGTTCTAAGCCTCCTATGATCCACACTCACCCTGAAAAATCTGTGGGTGTTACGGATAGAACTCTCGAGTTAGATATTTCATTAAAGGATAATCTTTATGGGCTCCCCTATCAATCCCCTGGATGACACATACCAGTCTTGATCTAAGCTTCTCGTTAAGCCACGACCCAAAATCTTTCAAATATGGTGGCTGACTCGCCTATAATGGAGCCTATATTCATGGATCATGATCTGCCTAACTCTCCAAGGCCTCATCCTGACCCTCATGGGTCTCAAAATATGCACACTCCTACAACACCACATCACCACCCTCCTAATGCTCCACCTGAGCCGATTTATGTGGAATACCATTGAATACCAATAACATGGTCAGACAACCATAATAATATATATAATAGAGATATGGAGAGTAGTAACAGGCAGCCTAATATCACTACACTTACTCTCCCCCATCGCAACCATGTCTCATGAAATCCAACCTATTATCCCTTTACCCACCCATATCATATCCAGGTATCACATATAATTACAACCATGTGGCCCCTCACCTACCCACATCAGATTCAAGCATCACATGTCATCTGAGGTAGCTGGGTAAGATGTCACCAATGAAGTCTATGCAAGAAAACACTATTTAACTTCCTTTGTTGACATTTTAAATAGGTCACCCCCAACCATCATCCTTTCATGATCCTATCATATCCAGGCCCATACATATATATACATCACACATATATTTCATTAGGTCGCTTGTCTAGGTTGGTTGAGTAAAATGCAACAAAATAAGGCTAAGTAGGAAAACAGTATTTTGCTTACTTTGTTTACACTTTGAATAACCCAACCCCTCTTAGCACAATCCAAGTTCCCGATGACAATAACAATCATTTTATTACATCACACACACACAAACACACATATTATCTTATATTTATATCAAGAAATCATAAGTAAAACCTCCCTTGTCATACCGAGCCAAGGATCACATATCATAATAGATAACAATCACACCAAAGTGCACCACTCAAGGTAGAAATCAAATCAACTGTCAAAAGAGAAAAATAGAACAACAATTTTCTACCCTTGATCACTTGGTCTATCCCCCATGCATGGGGGTGCAGGAACCCAAACACGAGCTCTATACCCATTTCTAACAACATCCTAATCCCAGGTCTACCATAGCCCAAATAGTAAGAGAAACTGAAAATAAATACATTTTATATCATTAGTATCCAGTCGAATGTTGCTACTAACTCCCAATCAGGAACTTCTATGATACCATTTATAGTGCCCTAACCTGTTTTTTCACTCGAACAGTGATCGAGGTCAGTGTTCCACAAGGCCTTAGGTGAGCCTCCCCATACACCAAAGGTTTTAAACTAGAATAAATGGTGTAAGAGGATATAATGGGGAGACTATACCCTTTGGTGGTAACAATAATAATGTTATGAATAAATATAAAAGTGGAAAAAAAGACTACAAAACTAGACCAGTAACCCACTACATCAAAAACAATTTTATACAACAGTGAAAGAAATAGATAAATAGTAATGATGAATAAATAAAACCATTAATACCATTTTTTAAAATAAACATGTATACAATTCAGTTCATACAAGACAATAACCAAGAAGGGTCACCAGTGGATGACCTCAGTATATACATATATAATCATGCTGATACAAAAGAAAGACTCAAAATATAAACTCCAACTGATGCAGGAACCTCAAAGGTATCTTTCCATCCATCCTAAGAAAAAGGTCCAACATGATCCCTAAGGTCAGCTCCTGATCTTAGTTCCTTATCTTATCGCAAGAGAATAAAGGCTACATGCATCCTAAAGGGGCCATGTGGGGTGTGAGAATAAATCTCAATAGGCCACCACCAATGTGTACCTAACATACATTTTTGATAAAGCGTGTGTATGCTAAAAAAGAATAAAAGGGGCACTACATATCATTATAAATAATATGCTTCCCTTGTGCTCAGTAGTCACATGGAGAAATTTATCTGCTTCAGACATAATTGGTATATTGGTGGTGGTGAGGATCCTTATCATTACCCCAAGTCATCCTTTGCTAAAAGTACATGTGAACCCTCAAGTTCCACCTCCCAGCCAAAACCCAGAACTTCGTGCCAATACGCAATAACTAAAATACCAAGGGCACGCCCAACCAAATACTAGGTCTCTTAGACCTCAACTCATAAATCCTCATCAGCTCAACTGCATGACATCTAAGTCATAATGATATCTATCCTCCAAATAATAAACACCATCTTCTTAGTAGCTGACATCCTGAGGAGCAGTGATATCCATCCTCCCACATAATCCCAACCCATGACCTCAATATACAGTGAGCCTCATCCCCCAATAGACAGTATCAACACCATCAAATGATGGATCCTCACCATCCCCATTGATTGTTATAGTAAGCACCTCCAACCACATTAGTGATCAACACCACCCTAATCCACATCTAACAGAGGCTTATGCCCACATGAGTGGTCAACACAACCTTAGAATATGAGACATATCTGTGTGAACGCAACTCCAATGGCACATCGACCAATCACAGTGAGCAACAATCACCAACAAAGTACCTAATCCACATCATCTCAGAACCTCATTCCCCTAAGACCATGTCGTTCAATATGATGTTCAACAATATCCAATATCACATTATCCATGGCTATAACCTGACAACCTCATTGCCTCAACCAAAATACCAAGTCACCCAACTTGTGATTAACATCACTCTTAGAGTTAGGGCCTTTCCCAACATGACAATAAACATCACCTCATCCATATGGTCAACTCCATCTCAACCTTCAGTCCATGCCCCCCACATTCCCAAGGAACCATCACAAGCA
Source organism: Viscum album (assembly GCA_963277665.1). Taxonomy (NCBI): domain Eukaryota; kingdom Viridiplantae; phylum Streptophyta; class Magnoliopsida; order Santalales; family Viscaceae; genus Viscum; species Viscum album. The sequence continues at coordinate 2,082,937,904 of OY728122.1, read as the reverse complement.
TCACATTTAATATAAACAATTTAATTTAAATAAATAATCACCCGACCTAATCTGCCTAATGTTTGAATCCTATCACTAGATCTTAACCATTTCTATTTAGGTGGAAGCATTCCAGTAGTCATATCCAATGGTTCAAGTAATTAATTAATGAAAAAAAATTAATTTATAGGGTCTCTCTCAAACAATCCAAAGGCGCACTCAAGGTCACACCCTCAAAACACCTGAAATATCATGGAGAAAGATAATCACCACTTAACTCATGTTGGTAGATACTATCTCACCCGATCATAGCCTTTAACTCAGTCTTATTTGGAAGAAATAAGAATTTTAGATGAACTACCTAAAAATAGGGTAAAACAGATCACATGGATTTAGCGCACAATATAGAGAGAGTAATGTAAAAGAGAATCAAGAGGACTCAAGAACCTACCTTTATGCATCCAACACCACATACGGATCGAGAAATAGTGTTCGGATAGAGAGTAGAGCTCAAAATATCTAGAGAGAGAGAAGAAGGGTCTCCCTTAACTATTCGTGTGGGTGGATAAGGGAAAAAGGAGAAGAAATATAAATAGAGGGAGGGGAGATATGTTAATTTCAACTCTTTAAAAGAGTTGTACAGTTGGCTCACATGGTTTGGATAACTGTACTTCAACCGTATGAAACCATCTGTCCAAAGGGGTCACCTCACATGATTGTTCCACATAGTTTTTCAAACTGTACAGAGACCGTGTGTGAGCCTCTGCTAAAAATTGTATAATAGTTGCACGACCATGTGCCCCCTCCTGCACAGTTTGGTAAAACATGCACAAAGCACATGGAGGGTCGCATAATTCAATTTTCATACTCATATTTCATGGTTGGTTTTAAAATTATAATTAATGTATAAAAACTAAAATTATTTCATTATTATTATTCTAAAGATGATGGAATAATGACCTCTTTGACCATGTTCAGCATACCAAATCCATTTTGGAATTATGAACCAAATTTCCTCAAAACATCTAACGTGGACATAACCGATTGAGTAATTAAATATGACATTATAATAAATAAAAAAATGGGTTAATGATAAAGTAATAAATCTGAAAAATGTTCTTAAATAATTAAATATTTGATATAATTTTATTATACATGAGTTAAAGGACATACATGGAAATTATAGACTCGAGGTAAGGGATTTCATCTCAATTTCCCTATATTAAGAAATATTTTAATGTTATGCATGTAATTTATTTTATATGATGTATATGTTTTACCTTTTACATTTAATATCATGAATCCATCATAATTTAGGGTATTTTAAGTTTCAATTCAAATTATTTAATCAAAAGGGATTTGAATTAAAAGTTACCAAGTGGTAAGGGTTTCATAACTCAATTTAATTTCATTGGGTTATATCACTTATTAATTTTATATATTATTCCAAGAATATGTGTATAACAAAATATAATTTTTTTATTCTTTATTTACAATTTTTTAATGTGGATTTACATTTTTTATACATAATCACTCCGTTGATTAATTCTCAATTAATGATATGATCTTTGAAAGGGTTATTCATCTCAAATTCTATTTCATTGGGACATAAATATATGTTATGCACATATCTTATTTTATGAGGTGTATATACTTTCCATTGAAAATTTATATCATATATATCCTTATATTCATGGTATTTAAAGTTTTATTTGAAGTCATTTCTTTCACGAGCTTAAGATTAAAATGTTGTCAAAAAAGTGGGGATTTTTATGATACGGTCTCATCTTATTTCGAGATTGTCTATGTTCAACATGCTCTTATTTTATTATACACTATTTATGAATGTGGATTAAATGTTTAATTTACATTTCTTCCCTTATTTATTAAATAAACGTCAAGAAAGTTGTTTATAAGTGATACTAATCTTGTATTTTCTTTTAGATCAGGAATATTTCTCTTTCATATCCATGTTTTCTAAAATATTTTCAAGAATGTTTTTTATTATTATTCAATGATTGTTTAAATATATTTTTAACCATGTTTTAATTTAATAAAATGTTTAAAAATAATCCTCTTATCATTTTCTAAATAAGTTACTTTTTACCGAAGGTGTGAACAAAATATTTATTTTAATGATTATAGTATGAATGGAATTTTCTACCATCATGAATGATCAATGTATTGAATATTACTTTAAAAGTGTCCATGTTTATTTTAAAAGAAAATATTTTTAAAAAATTTCTTAGAATTTTTAGTTTTTAAAAGTGATTTTCAAAGTGTAAAGGGTATTTTCCTCAGGAATGTTTTTAATAATCTTTTTATGGTATTTCTATTTATAAATGAAAACAACCCTTGATTTTACTTATGATCTACCTGGGATATGTCATAATGATACCATCCTTATTATTTATATGAATGGATTGAGATTTTTTCAAAGATTTCATCATGGAACCCATTTCTTTTCTACAGGTAAATCAAGTTATGAAAGAACAATGGTTATTTTTTTGTTGAAAATGAAATATTTCATGTGTTATGATTATGTTATGGTTCTTAGATACTATTTATGATGATGGGTGATCCTAGTATAGCTCATGATGATGAGAGAGCCCGATATATCTCTCTAATGAATTGGGTAAAGGGACGAAGTTAACCGGTTATAGTTTTATCCTAAGAGATTGTTAGAATTTACCGGGTATGTTATTACATTTGTAAGAGTGATTATAATAGTGATATTAAAATGATGTTATAAGTTACCAATATGTTTTATTTATGCTTACATCAAGTTCTAATGGATCCATTGCTTAAGTATTGTTTTCACATGGCTTGTGATTGTTGACTTATATGAATCTTGTCTGATGTTAAACCTTTATACCATTTATCATTTTTTATGATCTAGGTATTAATGGGTATGAAATATCTTATACTATGCTCATGTACATTGATCATGTCATCATACCCTTATGATTATCTTATTCTCAATGATGACATTTAATTATTAATGCTTATGTTTACCCTTACTGATCATTTGGGTTCACCCTTCTTATGTTTCTTTTTCCCTAGGTTGTGAAGAAAGGTTTTAAGTATGTTATGACTAAGAAGGTTAAAAAATTTAATAACAAAGTTGGGGATGATTTAGATATTTATGAACCATTTGTTTATATATCCAAGTTGTTGCATAGGAGTTTTTCCTAATTATCTAAAACTCTAAACCAAAAAAGTTCATTGGGCATGTAAGTGATCCAATATTTCTATTTGATGTTGTGAGTTTTAGATGGTATAAATTGAGTCATGTTTATTAGTATCAAATCCAAAAATATAAATATTATTTTTTTAGGATCAAATCTAGGATTTCAGGTTCCGGTCTATTATAAAAAATGTTTTGGAAACCCACCATCATTACAATGTTCTTTATGTCCTTGAGTTCCAATATAGTCTCGAACAAGAAGACTATACTGGGGAAAATTTTGAGCTCCAAGATTGGATTCAATGAACTATAATATTGTTTCCAATCCCTCTATAATTATAGTATAACAGACTCATGGATTCAGGTAAGACTTGCCTTTTCTGGACACCGCCTCTTGAGAATTCATGTCCATCATAAAATCATCATGTTTAGAGTGCTTAGAATTATGATCCCAATATTCCTCAACTGATTCCTCAAGTAATCTCTTGTTGTTGTATATTCAAGCCTTGGACAGTGCAATATTATGAGACCCTTTATTTTCCATTTTTAAAGTAGCTGGATGCTTTGGAAAAAAAATTGACAAGGACCTCATCCCTTTTTACATGGGGATAAAACAATGATGGGAGAGTCTTTAACATGAATGTGTGTCTTTAGATATCATTGGGTTCAAAATAACTTGATCAGAAGAGATTTGAAAATATTCTTGCACGACTTGGTATGACAGTTTGGATGAGGAGTCACATAAACTCTTAACTAGTGGATCCTTCACCTCTTGAGAAACATCCCAAGAGATGACTTTAATCCCCAAAAAACTCTCATAATTCATTGAAATTTTATTCTACCCACTTTCACACCTCATCTCTGAAAAAAATGTGGTTGGGTAGGTTTCCTCTTAAATATAGACTACATAGGTGCTTTCTTATCCTTTTGCAAGGTTCTCTCATGCAACTAAAAATTCTTAGTATCCTCAAAAGTATTCACATGGAGAGTGGAAGGTTTATAAGGGACAATCATAACCACTTCCAACTCCTTCAGTGCTCTGGAACAATCACCACCTTGAGATTTGAATAAATTTTCCTTATCCCTCTCCATTTTGACCAAGGGAACAGATGATGAGACGATGGCTTCGAACTCAATGAGGACCCAAACTATAGGATGACCTTTCCTTCTAAGTTTTCTATTTTAGTATTACAAAAAATATTTATATGTATCTATATATATATATATTACAATATATATTTATTTAAATATATATATATATACATACACACACATAAATTATAATATATATATGTTTATTAACACACACATATATTTATATATAAACATTATATATATATATATATATGTATAGGTATATATATACGTATTCATACATTATTGTAAGGTAAATAAAATTTATAACTATTTTTTATTTTCATATGGTTTATATGTTTAAAAAATATTATATATATAAATATTCTTATAAAATTAAATTTTGATATGTAAATGCATGAAAATGTGTGTGTGTGTGTGTATTTAGTTATAAATAACACTATAATATGAAAATCATTGGAATTTAAAACTCATAATATCTATATGAGTGTAATCCCTATTAATAAATTCAGTATCCACCAAAAAATACTAGAAGACCCACTTAAGTGAAACTGAAATACCATTGAATATTAAACAATTAGGATATCACAACTAAAAACTCAGTTTTATTAGACTTTCATACCTTTTTTGACCTTGAAAAAATATAGACCAGAACTCCCTAGGTAAACATAATATAGATTTATTCACAGACTTAGATTTGATATCTCGTAGAGCCCAAAAAAACACCTAAATCAAAAGTTTTGTTCATTTGAATTTGAAGTCATATTTTCAACTAATCTTAAAATATTAAATAATTTATTAATTTTTTCCATCTCGAATTGTTATGAAATATATATTACTTAATTGATATTAATTTTTAATTATTTTAAAACCATTTTTCACTAATTATATTATATACTAATTGTAAATACATATTTATTATTATATAAATCATATTTAATCAAATATTATGTATGTGTATATATATATATATCAATATAAACCATTTTATATTAAAATATGATTTTTTATAATATATAAAAAAATTATGAAGAATATATTTTATCAGTGCTAAAACCAAACACTTTAGTGATGATAAAGAGTATATTTTTATTAGTGTTAATGCACCAGTTTCGGGGAGGGGTGGGGGATATAATGAAAATCATACACCAATTCAATAGGTAATTACTCAGTGAGACTCGAACCTGAGACCTCACTGAGACCCTATAAGACTACCACCACTGAGCTGGACCATGGAGGGAAATATTAGCGTTAATAAAAATATACATTTATAAGTGATGCCCTTTTATTGGTGACTTTTTTAATGCTGATAAAATTATATTTTTTTATCAATATTAATAAATGATAGGGGTTAATAAACAAAAACTTGTAGTGAATCCATTCGTATTCAGAATAGGTCAATCTATTTTTATCAATAGTATTGTCGATGGCCTTCATCACATGTAGATTCTGTTTGAAAAAAAAAGAATTCCCTTTATCCACATCTAGAGAGGCATTCTTACAGAATTAATTCTATTGATTTATCATCACTCAAAATCCCATTGATAATAATGAGTTGATTATAAAAATACCATGACTTCCCATCCATAACATGATAAGAAAGGAAATCCTTTTTTGAATCATCATTTCTATATTTCGATCAAGAATCACAACATATATATCCTTAAAAAGAGAAATACTCCCATCGAGAATCTCATCATTTATATTGGAGGTAAGAATAAAAAAAGAAAGATTTTACCCCATCAATGATAACAGACCAGATGCAACACCTAGAAGAGATCGATCTCCATCGACAAAGCACCGATGAAAATAATCCAAAGAAATGGAATAAATAATATGAATATGACCATAAGAGGGGTAGAAACCTAGAAAAACCCTAGATGATCATGAATTTTTTAGATAGAAAATCAATTTTTGTGAAAAAAAATATAGAAAGTATCATATTAAAACAAACCTTTTAAGCAATTAAAACTCCTAATCATAACATATATACCTATCAAAAAAATCCCCAAGATCGCAGGACGATATATTAGCCTATGTATTTATATGGGTTGGGGATTTTAATATTTAGGGCTGCAAAAATAAGGACCGCATTTGATCCAACCCGTAAAAACCCGCAGCCCACACGGACTAGCCCGCTGAGTGTATGCAGGTCCCATTTGACCCTCAATTATAAGTAGTATTCCAAAAAATTATGTTTAAAGAATAAAATAAATAATTTAATATAATAAATTAACATGAGTTTGTGAAAAAAATAGTTTAATTTTAATACAACCATACATAAATCAAGGAAAATATTGTCTCGTGTTAGGTTTTGAACCTGACGGTTAGATTTCCCATGAGATGGATGACGCATTTTTTTATTTACAGTGTGGCACCAAATTAATAAATAGGATTGATGTATTAAAACATTGATGAAATAATCACTACTACAAAATTGGGTTTATCCAGTGCTAGTTAAAAACACTATTAAAGACCCTCTTTTTCAATGCTAAAAAGAGCACTGTTAAAGGGGGTCTTTAATAGTGTTTTTTTAGTACTGTTAAAGGGGGTCTTTAATAGTGCTAAAAAACATTATTAAAAACCCACCTTTATCAGCATCCTTTTACAAGCACTGATAAAGGCCCACCCTATATCAGTGCTTTTAAAAAAGCGCAATTAAAATTATACTTAAAAAATCATTAAAAATAATATATTTATATTGATATAAATATAATAGATATTTTTTGAAATATGTTTTAAATAAGGTAAATAGTCATTTACTCTTAATATATAAAGTATCTAGTGAAAATGGATTATAAAATAACAAAAAAAATATTTTTAATTAATAATTTTCTTATTATTACCAAGTAATAGTCATTTAATGTCAATTTGAAGATAACAAAAATAAAAAAATATCTAAAATAAGTTATAAACGTAACTCGAACTTCAAATGGATATAACTTTTGATCTGGGTGTCCATTTGGACCCTACCACATATCAAATCGAAGCCCATGGTGAGATCTATGCCCTTAGTGATAGAGGCAAACCTATGTCACATTTTTTGAGGCCAAAAAAGGCACATAATGCCTCCAAAACTAAGTTTTTAGTCTGAGTACCCTGATTTTTTAACATTCGATGGATTTTCAGCCTCATTTAAAGGGGGCTTTTTGTTTTTCTCAGTAGAGACTGAATTTATCCCCGGGTCTTAATTTCATATTGATATTATGGTTTTTAAATTTTTATCATTTTTAACAATGTAATTTTATTTATAATTAAATATATGCATGTTTTCTTATGTTTACTTGTAATAAATCACTCATATAAATACATATATCACCATATTTATGTAAAAATGTATATTATAATATATCTAAATAAATACATATTCTAAAAATGTATTTAAAACAATATCTAACCATTTTTTACATTATTCAAATATATTTATAATTTATATATATATATATATATATTTGTGTGTGTGTATTAATAAACCGATATATATATATATATATTATAATCTAATATATGTAAGTGAATATAATATATAATATATTTAAATAAATATAATATATATCACACACATATATATTGTATAAATTTATTTAAAAATAATTATATAAATGTATGTAAATGTATATGTAAATATATATATATATATATATATGCAAGTATATATTTAAATAAATAGAAATAACATTAAACAAACAGAAAAACAATATGGTGTAGTGGCAAAGGAATTCCATCTTTGAAGGAGAGGTGCAGGGTTCGAATCCAAGTAGGCATGCATGAGGCTGAGAATTCGCAAAGCACAGATAAAATGGGTGGTGGGGTGAAAGGTGCTGATAAAGGGTGTGTGGAGCACTATTAAAGGGGTTATGGAAGCACTGAAAAAGGGGTCAAATGCATAGGTGTCCGGAAAAAAATTACCCCCTTTAACAGTGTTTCCTTTATCAGTGATTTTTTAGCATTGATAAAAGATTCGGGCTTTTAATCACACTTCCATTATTAGCACTTTTTAGCACTGATAAAATCATTTTCTAGTACTGTTAAAGTCATTTTTATAATAGTGAATTCTAAAAATGGATTTACAAGACTACCCTTTTTTTTATAATAAAATTCTTTACTAATATTTTTATTTATGTATTTTAATTTTATTTTTTATATATATATTAATGTTCATGTATTTTTTATAGAATTTTAAAATATAAAATAATGTTTAACTTTTTATTTTAAAATAGAATATATGTTAATATAAGTATGTGATTTTTATAATTTTTGATAACATCATTCAATTAAAAAAATATAACTTCCACTATTTCATTTTAACAAAAAATATATATATTACAATGATTTTTTAAAAGAAACCTATAAAAAAATTAATAAATAGGATAAATACAAATAAGAAACAATAATAATAAATATATAATAATATTATGTATTAATATATTTGAATTGAAGATCTAAATGTGTATTTATTTTAAAATTTTGATAATCAAGACTCCAATACAATTTTTTAGTGTAAAATTTCAGTGCAAATTTTGAGTATAGATTTACACAGATAATAGTAAAATTATAGTGCATAGAAAGTATAATTTGGTTATTTACATTAGACATTTAAATAAAAAAAATTAATTATGATTTTATGATGGAAATTTTCACTAAGAGTTTCCAGTGTAAATTTTCAATGTAAATTTCTGATGAAATTTTATATTTTTCATTTATGTATCAATATATTTTTATTAAAGTTTTAAGTGGATGTTTTATAGCAACCCAACTTTTTCTTACATTATTGTAACATCATTTTAAAGATAAACAATATAAAAGCGTTACAAAACTAAGATCCAAAGGTTTAGTGTCTTGGGAAAATTAGGACCGAACATAACATTTACATAATAAAACATAAACATTATTTTAATTCCTTCTTCTATAGATTCTTAGTGGCTCTTTTTTACTCCTTAGTATAGGTAGTCACCTAAGGATATACATCAAATAAAGGGGTGAGATAAAATCTCAGTAAGAGGACAGATAAGAACGTGAATCAATATAACATGGGTGAGCATAATCATCATCATTATAGCATAAGCATGAGATCATCATAATAATCATGATATGAGGAATTAGATAAAGGAATGGAATGTATCAATTCATAAAAATGAAACATCATGTCATAATGGTCAATATCACACATGGTTGTGAACAAATCTAGAATCATGTTCATGCATAACATATGTTCATAATCATAACATCATCATCATTGTGAACAAATATAGCATCATGTTCACATATATTTTACATTATATAATGAGATACATCACATTACCCAATGCATTGGAGTGCTATATAATTATAGGCGCACCTATCACATCATAACATTTACATAATCATGCATGCCACTTAGAACGTATATTAATCTTAGACATAAAATAACTCATGGAAATTAAATGGGTTTTATGAGATTTTTAAAACGCATACATTCATGAATAAACTTTTTGGTTCCCAAAATAAAAAAGTGAATAACATACCTGGTATAAGAATCATTTATCATGAGTGAAGAAGAAACATTCTCAAGAGAAGTAAAAAAGTATGTTTTTTTAGAAAGAAGGATTATTTTGGAAAAATATTTGGATTTGTCATAAAGTAATATTAGAAACATTTATATACTTGAAAATAAAATGGAAATTATTTTTGAATAACATAATATGAAAATTCATACCGTAGGAGAGAGAATAACTCAAAGAAAGGAATTGGGTTCTAGAATCTTCTTACCTTAAGTCTGAATACTTTATTCACTTTAATATCCTAAATAATAAAATTAGATTCATTAATTAATAAATCAATGAACTCTTTTACTTGTATTTTATTCATTATAATTTTATAAAGTTTGTTTATGTCCATTTTTATGAGTTGTAGAGTTCAATTTCTCCATTCAAAGAGTGTTTGTTTTCTTGGTTTTCATGATTGGTTCACTTGTATACATTCATGGAAGATCATGTAAAATGGGGATAATTATCCAAAATTTAAATTATATGTTATTAATAAACTTTAATAATTTTAATTGGTCTTATATATTATTTTGTTTCCAGATATTAGTATGATTCATTAGATAAAATTTTAATGATAAATGTTTAGATTAATTTTGACGGTTTTCTATCACAATGAACTCATTTTGTTTTATTATTTAATATTATGTATATGATTTAGTTCCAAAACATAAAAAAGGTTATTAAATAAATTTTAAAATATTGTGGTTTTATTACCATTTTTTAAGGCGGTAAAATAAAATGAAAATGTATCATCCATGATGACGGTAAATCGACACATCACGAACGATGATTTCATTTTTTAGAATTAAAGGGAGAGGAGAAGGGGTTTGATGATGAATTATACCAATAACATAATAAAATTATAGTATATATAAGATAATATATTTATCATTACAATTTTATAAGGATATGTTAGGAGATAATAAGAAAATAAAATAAATTGAAAAGAAATTAAAAGAAAATGAAAGAGGATTTTACCATTTGAATTCTTCTCCTTGAGGACCTCCTTAGGGAAATTGGTTTTGATATTTTGTTGATAAAAAAGGATCCTAGACATGGGGGAGAGGATTTTTAAGCTTATTGGGAATAATTTGTACAGTCTTCAAGTATTTGGAGTTGTGAGGAGTATAGGTGGTGAGAGGTGATATTTTATAGGGGAGGAGAGGGTTTTTTTATTATTTTATTCATTAGTTTATTATTTTGGCTCAATACTATGAATAGTTTTAAAATTACCACTAAATAAATTAAATAAATAATTAGGATTATATATTATGGTTCTTACATCAAATATGAATCAATAAATAGTGATTTTAACTTATGTCGTTATATACCATAAATTAATGCATTTCATTATTCACAAAAAATTCAACTATTTTAGAAAAATCCCAAAAATCAACCCTAACAATTTGTTGATATTTATAATTCAAAAATGAACTCCATTTTATGAATATAATTTTCTAAATATGAGAAATTTAATTTTTAATTAAAATCATCATTTACTTAAAAAATACCGATTTTAAAATTATAACTGATTTTATAACTTTTTTAAAAATTAATTATGGTCTCATAAATTTATCTTATAATAATAAGAGAAAAAACATTAATGTATAAATATATTTTATGAAAATAAATTTTATATTAAATCATTATATTAATTATAAAATTTTAAATAAACATTTATGTTTTATAAAAATACCAACACTTAATTAATAATTTTTAAAACATTTATTTACTTATACTATGATATAATTATATCATATTATCATTTATAAGATGCCTAAATTTTATTTATACTTTCATAGATGAGGTTACTATTTTATTATCCAAATTAGTATTCCAAATGGTCACATTACTATTCCAAAGGTCAAGTTACTATTCCATCAGTATAGGTTTTTTAATTTCTAGAAATACATATTATTTCATTAATTTTTCATTTATAAAGTTTTTATTGTATTCTCAAAGATATTTTATATGTTTTATACTATATTACATAATTATAATAAGGTAATTTCCATTGATAAAATTTTGGTTCATTACATTCTTCCCCCTTATGAAATTTCACCCTCGAAATTTCATTTTACATTTGAAGTTGAAAATAGGTGAGGGTACTTATCCTTCGTCATTTCATCTGGTTCCCATTTTTCCTTTCTGTACTTATGGTTTATCCATAGTACTTTGAACATGTGTGTAGTATTGTTGCGTAGAACTTTATCTCTACAATTCATGATCTTCATTGACTACTCCTCGTAAGAGAGATAATTTTCTAACTATACCACCTCTAGATTCAGTACATGTGAGGGATCTAGTATGTACTTTCTCAAGAGGGATATATAGAATGCATTGTGTACTTGAGACATGGTTTGTGGAAGTGCTAGTCTAAAGGACACATATCTAATATGATAAAGAATATCTAAGGGGTTGATGTGCCTAGGACTTAGTTTTCCCTTCTTCTCAAATCTCAAGATCTTCTTCCATAGATATATGTGGAGGAATACCATGTCTCCAACCTCAAAATCTAGGTCTCATTGATGATTGATTGCATAGATCTTCTGTCAACTTTGGGCTACCTTGATGTGATGTTGAATGGTTTTTACCTTTTCCACCATTTCTTTGACCATTTCAAATCCTAGTAAATTACATTCACCGACTTCATCACAGCATGTTGATGTTCTGTATCTTTTCCTATAAAGGGATTCATATAGATCCATTTGGATGCTCAAGTGGAAACTATTGTTGTAGGAGAACTTGACCAGGGGTAGATGTTGGTCCCATACTCCTTTTAAGTCCATATAAAATGCTCTCAACATGTCTTCTAGTGTCTAAATTTTATACTCATATTGGCCATCAGTTTGAGGAAGATAATTCATACTGAAGATCAGCTCAATGTTTAGAGCATGTTGGAGACTTTTCTAGAAATTAGAGGTGAATCTCAAATCTCAATCGGATACAATTGATAGTGGTACTCCATTAAGACTTACCACTTCTCTAATGGATATTTGTGCAAGATGATCCAGTGATAATTCCTCTCGAATTTTGATAAAGTGAGTTTTCTTTTTAAGACAATCCACAACAACCCATGTAGCATTGTTTCCTCTGTATTTCTTTAGAAGTCCGGTGACAAAGTCCATGGTGATGTTTTCTCATTTCCATGTTGTCATGGGTAATGGTTGCATCATCCCCCTAGACTTTTTCCTTTCAACCTTCACTTTATAACATACCAGGAACTTTGATGTATATTCACCGATATCCTTCTTCATATTGTCCTACCAATGGTTCTCTCGGAGATCTTGATACATATTTGTGCTCCTTGGGTGAATATAGAAGGATGACCTATGTGTGTCACTCAGAAGATATTTATTTATCTATGGATTAGATAGTACAAATAGTCATGACCCAAATATTATGACTCATTCCTCGCCAATTTTGAACTTTGAGGATTTCTCTTTTTTGGAGATTCCACCTTCTTCTGAATTTCCACATTATTTTCTCCATGAGGGATAGTTGGGAAATAATTTGAGAAAGGATTGATGATTTTCCTTCCTTAATGATTCCCATGTTCATCCTTTGTAAATATAAGAAGATTGGATCCTTCTCAATTCTCATCATTGATAATGTTGCGGGATCCTTTCTACTTATAGCATCTTCCACTTTATTTACCTTACCAAGATGGAAGTGGATTGAGCAGTTGTAATCCATGATGAGATTTAACCATATTCGATATCACATATTAATATCCTTCTGTGTGGATATATATTTGAGGCTCTTATGGTCATTATATATCTCACATAGAGATAATGCCACCATATTTTCAACATGAATATCACAGCTTCCAACTCCATATCATGTATAGGATGGTTTTTCTCATGAATTTTAAACTACCTTGAGGTGTAGGCTATCAATTTATCATTTTTCATCAGTAAACATCCTAAACCCCCATTGGAAGCATTGGGATGTGATGGGTGATCTCCATTTCCTGACAGTTGATTTTTTCTTTGTATAAAGACAGACAATCCATGCCCAAAATTTTATCAAACTCCACCAAAGGAAGTAAGACTAGATTTTATGGGAGGTTCAGTCCACAAACATTAACTGGAGAGGAGTTATATACTTTATATGCAATAATTTTCCCATTTTCTCTTCTCATAGATAACTCAACCTCCATATTTTGATGTGGTGTTTGTATAGTTCTACTAAACTTGAAAGATATAAAATAATACAAAAAATAAGAATCAAATAGTATGTTCGCTATTATTGAATGAATAACCAGTGTACCTATCACCACATCATTATAGGGCTCCACCTCAGCAGTAGTGATGAAATAAGATTTCCCTTGCTCCTTTGGCTTTAGTGGCTATTCACACTGATTACCCTCAAGGACTTGAGGTTTCGTGAACTAGATTGCATAGTGCCCTTTATCCCTATAATTGAAGCATTGGACCATGAGTGGTTCTCTCCTTTACTCCACCACATTTTTCAGATTCCTTATGTCTCTTTGACATTAGTGAGTTTGGTGTCCTCTCCCACACTTGAAGCATTTCCCAGTCCCTTCAAGGTAAATCCCATGATGCTTCTTCTTATGTTTTTTGACATGTGAGTGGTTGAGTTTTATTTCCACCTTTGTCATTAGATCCTCCATCTTGAAACTCCATATTGTTTTTATTATCTCTATATCCATGGGACCATTATTCAAACTCCATCTCCACTTTGAGATCACATCGAACAACTTCTTCATAACTCCTAAAGTCATGAATTTCTAGAGCTTCTCAAAGGTGTGGTTTTAAACCACTAAAGAATCTATCTATTTTTCTATAATTGTTGATAACAAAACCTAAGGTGTACCTTTAAATACTTGTGAAATTTTCTTTTTAATCCATGATAGATTCAACTTCCATTTTCTTCATCTCTAAGAATTATATCTCTGTAGATGTACAAAGATTTTGAGAGAAATATGTGTTAAGAAACATTTTCTTAAAGTCTTCCCACTCCATATCTTCAATTTCATCCTTTATCTTGGTGTTATTAATCAATTACCACCATTGATCAGTCTCCCCATCTAAATGATAAATGATAGAGTCACCTTCTCCATCTTAGAATAGTAAAGCATAGAAAAGATTTTGTCCATTGAATTGACCAACTATTTTGTGACTAGTGGATTAGAAGATCCACTAAATTTCAGTGGTCATTGTTACATAAAGGACTCGATAGACAATTTCTATCTCTTAGGGTAAGTAGAACATTTCACATTATTCAATTTATTGTTCATATCATGAGACAGTTGGGTAAGAATCACCATGAAATTTTGAATTCCACATCCCAAGGCATTGGGGATGTCGCTCAGGAAATCGTTGTCCCTCACATGGGTTGTTGGCCTGGTTTCTCTTGGTTCCTACCATTTTCTAAAATAGAAAATATTTTAACAAAACATAAGACAACAATTCATTAATAAATAGTTTATTCCTTTGTGCAATTAAATCTAAAGGCATATCTTGTGGGATCCCTATGTTAATAATTTTTCTAAAATAGATCTTCTTAGGTGATTTCATATACTTAGTCTCATACTAAGGGTTTTCAATAATTTTCTATAATCCTAATTCCCAAATTAACTAAACTATGCTCTGATGCCAACTATAGTGACCCAATTTTTCTTTCATCACTATTACATAATTTTAAATATAAACAACATGAAAGTGTTACAAAACTAGGATCCAAAGGTTTATTGTCTTGGGGAAATAGAACCAAACATAACATTTACATAATAATACATAAAAATTATTTAATTCTTTATTCTATTTCTTCTTAGTGTCCTTCATGTACTCTTTAGTATAAGTAGTCACCTGAGGATATACATCAAAGAAAGGGGTGAGCTAAAAACCTAGTAAGAGGGTTGATAAGAACATGAATCAATATAACTCGGGTGAGCATAATCGTCAACATCATAACATAATCATGGTATCATAATCATAATAATTATAGGAAGCATTAGATAAAGTCATGTAATGTTTCAATGCATAAAAATGAAACATCATGTCTTAGTGGTCAATACTGCACATAGTTGTGAACAAAGATAACATCATGTTCACACATAACATATGTTCACAATCATAGCATCGTCATCATTGTGAAAAAATATAGCATCATGTTCATGAATATTACACATTATATCATGAGATAAATCACATTACCCAATGAATTGTAGTGCTATATAATTATGTGTACACCCATCACATCATAACATTTACATAATCATGCATGCCACTTAGAACGTATATCAATCTTAGACATAAAATAACTCATGGAAAGGAAATGGATTTCATGAGAATTTCATAAATCATACATTCATGAATAAACTTTGGGGTTTCCAAAAGAAAAAGGAAATAACATACTTGGTATAAGAATCATCAATCTTGAGTGAAGAAGAAACATTATCAAGATAAGTAAAAAAGTGTGTTTTTTTTAGAAAGAAGATTTCATTTGAAAAAATCTTTGGATTTGTTAGAAAATTAGATTGGAAACATGTATATCCTCGAGAAGAAAAGAAAAATGACTTTTTAAGAACATAATTTGAACATTTATACCGTGGAAGAGAGACTAACCTAAATAAAGGAATTGGGTTCAAAAATCCCCTTACCTTAAGTCCAAATGCTTTATTCACATTAATATCCTGGATAATAAAATTAGATTCATTAATTACTAAATCCAAAACCTCTTTTACATGTATTTGATTAATTATAATTTTATTAAGTTTTTTATGTCCATTTTTATGATATTTAGAGTTTAATTTAGCCATTCTAAAAGTGTTTGTTTTCTTGGTTCTTATGACCAGTTCACTTGTATACATGCATGAAAGATCATGTAAAATGGGGATAATTATCCAGATTTGAAATTATATGTTATTACTGAACTTATAGAAGTTTAATTGGTCTTATTTATTATTTTGTTTCCATATATTAGGATGATTCATTAGATAAAAGTTTAATGATAAACGTTTAGATTAATTTTGGTGGTTTTTGATCACAATGAACTCATTTTGTTTTATTATTTAATATTATGTATATAAGTTAGTTTCAAAACATAAAAAAGGTTATAAAATAAAATTTACAATCTATATCAACCATTATAATGGTTTTATGACCAGTTTTGAATTTGGTAAAAGAAAATGAAAACACATCATCCACGGTGGTGGTAAATTGACACATCATGAACGATGATTTCATTTTTTAGAATAAAATTGAGAGGAGAAGAGGTTTGATGATGAATTATTACATTAACATGATAAAATTACATTATATATATAAGATACTAGATTTATAATTCCACTTGTATAATGTGATGTGATGAGAAAATAAGAAAATAAATTGAAAATAAATTAAAAGAAAATGAAAGAGGATTTTACTTCTTGAATTCTTCTCCTTGAGAACCTCCTTAAGGAAATTGGTTTTGGTATTTTTTTTAGACCAAAGGCTCCTAGATGTGGTGGATAGGATTGGGAATAGGATTGGGTATAAATTGGATAATCTTAGAGGATTTGGAGTTGTGAGGAGAAGAGGTGGTGAGGGGTGGTATATATAGGGGAGGAGAGGGGTGTTTTTTCATTATTTTATTCATTAGTTTATTATTTTGGCTCAATACTATGAATAGTTTGAAAATTATTACTATATATTTTAAATAAATAAGTAGGATTTGAGATTATTGTGCTTACATCATCCATTTCTCAATAAATAGTGATTTTGACATATATTGTTATGTATTGTAAATTATCATATTTTATTATTCACCAAAAATTCAACTATTTTAGAAAAATACCAAAAATTCACCCTAAAAATTTTTCAACATGTAGAATTCAAAATTTAACTCCTTTTTTGAAAATAATTTTCTAAATATGATAAATATAATTGTTAATTAAAATCATCATTTACTTAGAAAATACTGATTTTAAAATTATAACTAATTTTATAATATTTTGAAAAATTAATTATGGTCTCATAAATTTATATTATAATAATAAGAAAAAAAATATTAATTTATTAATATATTTTATGAAAATAAATTTTCTATTAAATCATTATATTAATTAAAAAAATTAAATAAACATTTATATTTTATAAAAATACCAAAACTTAATTAATAATTTTTAAAACATATATTTACTTACACTATGATATAATTATATCATATTATCATTTATAAGATTCCTAAATTTTATTTATAATTCCATATATGAGGTTACGATTCTATTTTTCAAATTACAATTCCTAATGGTCACATTACTATTCCAAAGGTCAAGTTACTATTCCATTGGTATAGGTTCCTTAATTTCTAGAAATACCTTTTATTTCATTCATTATTCATTTATAAATTTTTTATTGTGTTATCAAATAGATTTTATGTGGTTTATACTATATGAAATAATTATAAGAATGGAATTTTTATTGATAAAATTTTGGGTCGTTACACGTTTCAAGTGGAAGTTTACAATAAAAGTTTCTAATAAAAAAATTAAACGTAATTTTCTAGTGAAAATTTACATTTTTCATTTTTGTTTTAATGTATCTACATTGTAATTTTTAAGTGAAAAATTGAACCATGGATTTATAGTGGAAATTTTCCCTGAGAATTTCTAGTGGCATTTTGTACTGGAAAATTCCATAGGAAATTTATGATTCAAATTTTTAGTGTAAAGTTACACTATTTATGTTTTAATATATTTGAAAAGAAAATTTGAGCATTTATTTATTTTAGAATTTTTTTTAATCAAATTTTTAGTACAATTATAATAATGGGGAAACCACCTCACAAAATACCACACTCAAATGGGATATGCTAGTGATAATATTGTTGGTGAAATTATTAGAAAACCAGTGGGAGAAAGACCCATTTATAAGTTGCATCTCCCCTTGCCTCCTCTTCCTCCACCGGTGGGCTTGGTGGGTTTTGGCCACCAACCACCTACCATTGTCTGCCCTCCCTTGAAAAATAAAGGGGGGAGACACCATTCAGAAAATAAGCTGTTGAAACATATCCCACATGGAGATTTTATTGAGAACCAATCACATCTCTACATATCCTTTCTATCTTCCAAACATGTTGATCATGTCTCTACGAGGTCTCTTGAGGATCTGCACCATCTAAACTTATCAGAATTAATCGCCTTCATCAGGAAATTTGTGATATTTACTTTAGTGTGAATTTTTTGCATGCATGAACTTCCTTCCTTCACCATATCTCAGAAAAAGTGATATCATAACCCAATATGCTTCCTCCTAGAATGAAAATATGGATTCCTTGTAATGTGAAAGGTGATCTAACTATCAAAAAACAATGGAATCTGCTCTTATCTATGCCTGATCTCCTCTAACAACCATCTCATCCAAATCACCTCTTTAAAAGCCTATATAGCTTCCATGCACTCTGTATTCGTCATGGATAAATCCACAACTAACTGTAAATTTGAAATCTATCTCAAATATCCTCATGTAATAGTAAACACATAACCAGTAATGGATTTCTTTCAGTCATAATCACCTGAAAAATCTGAATCAACATATCCTATCATAGAGAAATATAATCCTCCATAACATAATGCAACATCTGATGTCTCCTTGATTTATATCAAGATCCTATTAATTGTACTCTAATGCTCCCATCCTAGATTCATCGTGTACTGATTAACTACTCCCATTGCATGTGCAGTATATGGTCTAGTACAAAGCATAGCGAACATCATACTCCCCACTGTGGATTCATATGGTACTCAAGACATCTCTATCCTCTCTGTTTCACTACTAGGACTCATCATAGATGATAAATTAAAATTAATGGGAATAGAGGTAGAGATTGGATTGTATTCTTTCATTTTGAAGTGTTTCAAGACTTTCCGTAAGTAATTCTTTTTTGATAGTCAAATATTCCCATTATTTTTGTCTCAGTAAATCCACATCCCAAGAATTTTATTTTTTGGTCCAAAGTACTTCATATCAAACTCCCCAGCCAGCTATGCCTCTGTCTCCTAGATCTGATCATTGTTGGGGCCTACAACCAACATGTAATCCACATACAATAAAATAATGATGAAATCATTACCATATGAAGCCCTAAAATATACAAAAGGATATGAATGAATTCTTTTGTATCGAAGGATCGTGATATAGAAATAAAATATCTTGTACCAACACCTCGACACCTACTTGAGAGAGTGAAAAGATTTGTTCAACCTGTAAACAAAGTTCTCTTTTCCATTTTCTATAAAATCTTTCGATTGGATCATATAGATCTCTTCATCAAGATCACCATGGAAAAATCAGTCTTCATATCCAGATGCTCTAGATGTGAACTTTATATAGCACATGTAGGTTTTGGGTGCAACGGAAGAGTGTGATGGGTCATGCCCAACTTTACTTTTTAGCATGACTGATGATCAATCTGAGATCTACACACTGATAAATTTCAAGATCAATGGAATTGAATCAAAGAAAAAACAATGGATAAAACACTGGAACCATATATAGGATCGTCACATATTATTTATAATTAATTTAATCAATTAAAGAATTACCTTGTTGGAACTCTTTCTTCGTTGATGTATCTAACAACAAATTTGTGTTGCACCATTATTGTGTTGTAGGAATCAAGATTATATTCCCTCTATCATTGATCCACACATGTTCCATAAATCTTTGAATTTCATCATAGGAATCTTCTGGTTCTAGCACAATAGATCCAATCGCTTGCATCATCTGCCTTTGATCTCCACGAGAATCGCTTATATTTATTATTTCTCATCAGACCATTAAACCTGGTCTGTCATTCCTCCACAATATTTATCAGGCCTTAAATAATGACTATTTATTTATTAAATAAATATCACTATATTGTTCACTAATAAATAAATAAATATTATATTCACTAAGTAGCAAAAAAATATTTATCAAATACTATTCTCACATTATATTCTCTCAAATAAATGATGATGAAATATATACGATCAAGAAAATATGAATAATTATTAGACCATGTATCGGAATAATATTTATTCAACTCATTAAATAATAAATAATAATATATTTTTTAACTGAGATTCTAGATACACTTAGTGTGTGACCCTCAAGACCTCTTCCTCAATGGCATTAGGTGAAGTAGCCTAAAGTCCAAGGTTAGCGTCTAGTAACATATCATTCCACCCATAGAGAAAGAAGTTAATTTTCAAATGAAATAATATCTTATACGGATGCCTACTGTGTAATAATCTTTTTAACAGGATATCTTTAATCAAGCAAGTTGCATGTTAGTGCCATCAACCTATGTGCTCAATATCTCTTTCTCTAACTTCCTGGAAATCAGACTTGACTATAAAACACCATGGACATGGATTTATTTAGGCTGTATCATTTCCATAAAAGGGCCTAAGATATCAACTTCCATTAAAGAAAATAAGAGGAAAATATTTTCTTACGTTATTCATTAATGAAATATTACTCGTGACACACCCAACATATCCTACCTCACCGAGAACATATGTCATCACGGTTTTCATCAATACATAAAATTAAGCAAATCATAATGCTCATTAATAATAATCTTAGATTCTAAGTATCAATACACATATCCTTATATAGGAACATCCAATGACACATGTAAATGTGGATTTCCTACCAGAAGGTCTTGTTCTCATAACATCCTACACTAGATATTACCAAGGGTCTACAATATGAGAATGTGTCAAAAAGTCCTATGAGTCTCAACCCATGATAGTCTATATCATATGTGTCCCTCAAATGATACCATCTGACTATAAACATATATTTAAGAATAATGTCGTGGCACTTATGAGTTCTCATTGTAGTGGGGAACTATTATGACCTTTTAGTGAAACAACTACTCTTAGGACGTTATCACATACTATGTTATACAGAAGAAAAAACATGATGTGATAAAGAGTTTTAAAACTATGAATATTAGTTATCATAAATTACACAGAAGTTGGTTCTAGGGAATAAACTCCAACAGACTCCCACTTTCACTAGATCCAACTGCTAACGACCTTTAGTCTGCTAGCTCTCACATGATACTCATGCTTCTATTGAGAAATTCCTTTAGTCAATGGGTCTTCTATGTTATTTTATGTGGGTACTCTAATTACTTCAACTTCACCCCTGATGAAAATTCCTCAAGAATTGATACTTCTGGATTATGTGCTTTGTCTGTTGGTGTGACCTTGGCTCTTTTGAAAGAGTCACCACAGTCATATTATCATAATACAATGTTATAGGGTCTTTACTGCTAGGTACCACATCAATCTTCTGGACAAATTTTCATATCCAAATGGCTTCCTTGGCTGCATCAGAATCCACTATATACTCAGACTCTGTTGTAGAATTAGTGAAAACTAACTACTTTGAACTCTTCCAGTTCACAGTAAATCATTCTGATCTGTTTGAAAATTAACATCAGTATAACCCCTGATGACCATATCCTCATCTCCTCCATACATTAGGAATATATCCTTAGTTCTTCTTAGATACTTAAGGATAGAATTAACAGAAAACCAATGTTGTTCTTATGGATATTCTTGATATCTTCCTACCATGCTCAATGTATAGGCAACATCAAGTCTAGTACATACCATGGCATACATGATTGATACTATTGTTGAAGAATATGGGATCTTAATCATTCTCTCTTTCTCCTATTTTGTATGAGGACACATTTTATTAGAAATATGTAAACCATGTGACACTGAAACTAATCCCCTCTTGTATTGTTCTATACTAAATCTCTTTAGTATATGGTCAATATATGTAGTTTAACTTAGTCCAAAAAGCCTCTTGGATCTATCAAAAATGATCTTGATCCCTAGAATATAAGCTACTTCACCTAAGTCATTCAAGTAGAAACACTTTTTTAACCAGTCCTTAACAGACTGTAAGACTGCTATGTCATTTCCAATAAGTAATATGTCATCAATATATACTACTAGGATAACGAATTCATTTCCATTAAACCTCTTGTAAACACATGTATCACATTCATTATTAATGAAACCAAATTTTTTTATAGCTTCATTGAATATAATATTCCATGACTTAGATGCTTGCTTTAATCTATAAATTGATATTTTTAACTTTCAAATCCTTTTGGCATCACCTAGAGTCACAAACCCTTCTGGTTGTTTCATATAGACATCTTCTTAAAGGTTCCCATTAAGAAATGAAATTTTGATATCCATTTTCCAAATATCATAGTCATGGTAAGATTCTATATCAAGTATAATTTTGATAGATTTAAATATAGAAACTAATGGAAAGTTTTCATTGTAGTCAATTCCTTGAAATTTTTTAAACCCTTTAGCCACTAGACTTACTTTATAGTTATTTACTTTACCTTCCATGTCCAATTTTCTCTTGAATACCCACTTTAAACCAGTGGGATTTACATCAACTCGAGCATCAACTAGAACCCAAACTTAGTTATGATACATGTAATCCATTTCAAAATTCATGAATTCTTTACATCTTGAAGCTTCTAAGCTTTATACTACCTCTTTGTAGAAGATAGGTTCATCATTTTCAACCAATAATAAGTCACCATAATTGGTGAATAGAAAACCATATCTATCTTGTTCTCTTACCTCTCTTTTTCTCCTATGTAGTACTTGTGTTTCAGGAACTACTTCTTCCATGGGGAACTATGTAATCTCTTCCTATAAAAACTCTTGTGTATCTTGAGCATCAACTTCATCGAAGTCAATCTTTCTCCCACTGTCCTTTTTGAGTATGTGCTCCCTCTCAAAGAAGTTGGCTTGTCTAGCGACAGTAAATTTCTTGTCTAACGGGTTATATTGGTAGTATTCATTTACTTCCTTGGGATACCCTATAAAAATACACTTTGTGCCTTGGAGTTCTAGTTTGTTTCCTGATAAGGCCTTAACAAATGTCTCGCAGCCCTATACATGTGTATATGATAAAACGAGTTTCTTTACACTCCATAACTCAAAGAAAATTTCATTTTCCACTTAGTTGGTAATTAATTTAATGTGTATGTCACAGTTTGTAATGCATATCCCCAGAAGGATAATGGACGATTTGTATCACTCATCATTAACCTTAACATATCTAACAAGGTACAGTTACTCATTTCACTAACACCATTCCACTATGGCATGTAAGGTGGAGTTATTTTGATATAGAATCTGAAACTCCTATAGAAATTCAATAAATTATTGGTTAATATATTCACCACCTCGATCCAATCTAAGCTTCTTTATCTTCTTTCCAAGTTGATTCTCTATTTCATTCTTGAATTCCTTTAATTTCTGAAAGGACTCAAACTTATACCTCATCAAGTAGACATAACCATATCTACTCAAGTCATTGGTAAAAGTTATGAAGTAAGAATGCTCACCTCTATCTTCTACTGTAAATGTTCCACACACATAAGTGTTTACTAATCCTATAATCTCTATAGCCCTTCTACCCTATCCACTAAATGGCGGTTTGGTCATTTTCCTTTTAAACAAGAATGACATTTTTCAAGTGGTTTTATCTCATATGAGTATAAGTAACCATCTTGATAGATCTTTATCAAATGTCTCTCATTTATATTACCAAGATGGTGATTCCATAGTTGGGTGTTATATAAGTCATGAGAACATAATTCATTATCAATTTCCAATACTTGGTTTTCATAATTTAATATTTAATGACCATTATTTAAATGTGTTATACCATAACATGTGTTGTCTTTATAAATGAAAAAACTTTTATTTCCAAATTTGAAAATAAAACCATCTTCATTTAGTCATGATACAGAAATTGTGTTCTTTGTAATCATCGATACATAATAAAAAACTTTTAAAACTAAAATCATTCTCATTAGCAATAAAATGTGGTAGTCACAAATGGACAGAGTATCTAGTCTCACACCATTATAATCTCTCAAATTCACCTCTCCTCTAGAAATATTTCAAAATATAATTGGTTCCTATATTTGGATACAGATGTGAGCACCAAAAGCTGTATCTAATAACCAATATATAGATATTGAAAGATTGCACTCAATAACAAACACAACTTTATCTTCCCCTTGCTTTTGGGTGAATTTCCTCTTTCGGTGGCATGGCTTGCCACATGAAAAACATACTGCCTCCTTTTCTTTACCCTACCTCTGGATCTTCTTCTTCTTGGAAGGACAGTGTTTGGGAGATTTAGACTTATTGTGATTTTGGGGCCCATTTTCCTTGTTCTTCTTTATCTTATTCACCATAAGGATCATAGGTTCATCACACCCCATGTCCTTATTCACATAGTGAATCAAAGTAAGAAGTTTCAAAATACTATTCTCATTATTTATCATATTTTAATTAATAATAAAACTAGATAAGGTCTTGGGAAGTGATGAAAGTATGTGATATGTATGCAACTAATCTAGGAATTTAATCCCTAATATGTTTAAGCGTTCAATGTAGCCAATAATCTTGACTATATGAGTCCCAGTTGGTATAGACTCTCTAAGATTAGTTGTAAACAAAGAATTGGAGATCTCATACCTCTCTTGTTTGGCCATCTCTTGATAGTGATCCCAAAGGTGAGACATCATGTTATACACGTCCATGTCCTCATGCCGCTTCAAAAGCTCATTGCTCATGGATGATAGCATGAAACATTGAACATTTGTGGAATCTTTCAGATGTTTATCATAGAGTGATAACTCTTCATTACTTGCCTCATTACTAGATGAATAAAGAATAGGTTCTTCCAACATATAAAATTTCCTTTCATGGTAAAGGATAATGTGTAAGCGCCTTTACCACTCTTGGAAATTTGTACTGGTGAGAAGGTTATCCTTCTCAAATATGGATCACAGTGATATGTTTGATTCCATTTATATTATTGTTTCTATAAGTAATATGAGAATATATTTAGTAATTTATCTGATAAAATTTAGAAAAATAAATAAATATCATATTTATTAGTCTCCCGTTATTTTATCGAAACCCAATAGCCCTCACCATTGGCTTTAGAATATCTTATTACTTGGATATTCTAGTGGCAAGGATCCATATTCTCCTTCTTATTACCCCAAATTTGTTTGGTCAAGAAACTTGAATGGTTTTAGGTAGGCATTCCAAATTCCAACTGCATTAACTCACATTTCCTTGATTTATTGAGTGGACCCCCCGATCCTAAAATACTTAAATTGGATTTCTTCAACCCTTGCCTCTTAATTACACCAAGTCCTAATTTTTCGGTCAATCCTTGATGTGAACTATTTTAAGTTAACCCAAAACTTCAAGTTATAATTCCCCAGTAATTTAAATCACCCCAAATTTTTATGGTCAAGCACTTTGAATTATGGTTCTATTTTAACTTAAGTAGTGAAAGTCTATTCCAACTTAATATATATAATTGAGGGATTTTATCCTTTATGTGTAAATTTCCAATTATTATATTTATCGCATGCTTATTAATATTAAGTGTATTTAATTAAGTGATTAACCATGTCTTAGATAATATTTAGGTATAATCCAATTTATTTTAGTTCTATATTGCATGATTGTTAATTTCATTAATCCATATGATCGTGAAAAATCATCCATAATGAAATAAACATGAAACTTGAAAAAAAAATAAAGCGGTATGATCATGAGATTTTACTAATGGTTATTTTATCTAGTGGTTGATAAAATAACCGTTGAACTAGGGTAAAAACACCTTGAACCAATTAAGGTTTGTGTTACAGCTTTCCACCTGTCCACCTATGTATCTCTCTTGGATTGGTTTCTCCTTAGCTCCAAACTTGAACTGCCTCCACTAGCTTGGGAGATCCATCCATTACATATGTTTTTACTCACACATAAGTGAGGGAATTGAGGGGTTTACATAAAATAAATCATGGGCATGCAGGTCCTTACATAATAATAGAATAGAAGGAATGCAGGCCAAAAATTTAATTTAATAATAAATTAAATGAAACCAATCACATACAAAGTTCTGGCCTATGCTCATGATCATCCACATGCATGCAATGAATTACACATTTAATCAAACTATAATTCAATTCTTAATCATTATTATTTAAGATAAATCACGCTCAAATCAATTAATTATCTTCTTTAATTAATCAATTCTTTTATCTTAATTCTCACCCTAATTTACTTGAGATTATCATCCATCATAATTTTAAACAAATTAAATAAATTTATATAAAATTAAATGTGTACATAAATGTAACTCAGAGAAAACATGGTGAATACCCATCTGAATCTACCCAACATGTATTATAATTGTATATAGTTTACTCTTGTGACATATGGTATACATCACTTATCATGTACTTTCATGACACGTACTATCAACTTAATGATTACACAAATTACATGATTTTTCGGTAACATGTTATGCTTCAATGCACATAGAGTAATATATGTCATACAAATCACACATGATATGAAGATCTGAAAATTATGTATAAATTAATTAAACATTTATATATATATATATATATATATTAAAACACATCACATGACGTGTCCTATCAACTTAATGACCACACACAAGAACGTTTTGATAAGGTTTAATCAGTATAATAAATTAATTTTAATTCTGCATGATTTGGTATAAGTACACGACATGTACGTATCTCGCCGTCTATCTGAGGCACACACCTAGGGACTCATCATGTAAATCATTCCTCGAAAAAAATGGAGTACACAGCGTGTACAAAGGGCTACATGGTGTGTGGTCTCCAAGTTACACTATCACCATTCAGGTAGGATGTGTATGGGAATACACGGCTTATCTATGACTTAAAAGGACTGCATGCCATATACATGGGCTACAAGACATGTACTCCAACTGGTCGTGTGCCAGGATGTCCTAGTCAACATGCGGTGTAATCTATTAAATTCATCGCGTGTAATCAATGAACACAATTTTAATTAATTCCTAATTAATTCCTGGTGTATTGAACCTAAGTACACGGTGTGTAACTCCAGTTACATGGCATGTACTCTTGTGTTATCCAACCATAATCCTTAGTACCTTCGTATGAGTTCTTCAATTTTATTTTATTCATAAAATTAATTGTTTTGACTAGATCTATGAGAAACGAGTGAGGAAGAAGCAGATCTAGAAATTCGAATTAAAAGAACTATTAAACTTGAATTGAAAACTAAATGAAAAATGTGTAAATCAATAAACGATATTTTAATAATTATAAATAATTTTGTGACCCCTCTGATACCACTTGTAGGTTCTGGGCACAGTGGAAGCGTGTGATGGGTCGTGCCCAACTTTTATTTTGTCATGATTGGTGATAAATTCAAGATCTACATGATGATAAACATCATGATCAATGAAGTTGAATCAAAGAAAATAGATAGTGGATAAAATTTTGGAACCATAGAGAGGATCATCGTTTATTATTTATAATTAATTTAATCAATTAAAGAATTACCATGTTGAAATTATTTCTTCATTGATGGATCTAACAACAGATATGCATTTCATCTTCATTGTGTTGTAGGAATTAGGAGCAGATTCCCTTTAGTGGTGATCTACACGTACTCTACAAATCTCTGAACATCGTCGTATGAATCTTTAGGTGCTAGTACGATAGATCTTATCACTTGCATCGTCCTCCTTTGAACACCATGAGAATCGCTTACAAAGCATTCTCCATGATCTCTCTTGACTTGAGAGTGGGAGGTGGAGGAGGACCGTTCTCTATTATTGGGTGTATTCTTAGAGAAGGGAGCTCTCTAGGGTTTGAGAGGATTCTCCAAATTTGTTGTTCACAACCAAACAAATGAATTGGATCTCTTAGAAAATAATATAATTGGGTATATATACCGCTGGGGTTAAAATAAAATATTTTCACAAGTTCCCTTTTTTATTTATTTAATCCTTGCGGAACCTCATGTCAAATAATAATAATAATAATAATAATTTTTGTCATGTGTTTAACCTATGAATTAAATTAAATATTTTTTAATCAAATAATATTCAATATTTATTATTTCTCACCAGACCATTAAACTTGGTCCGTCATTCCTCCACAATATTTATTGTGCCTTTAATAATGGATATTTATTTATTAAATAAATATCTCTGCATTATTCTCCAATAAATAAATAAATATTATATTCACTAAATAGAAAATAAATATTTATTAAATATTCTGCTCATATTATATTATATCGAATAACTGGTGATAGAATATATGTGATCAAACAAATATGAATAATTATTAAACCACATGTGGGAATAATATTTATTCAACTCGTTAAATAATAAATAATAATATATTATTTAACTGATATTCTGGATACACTTAGTGTGTGTCCCTCTTGGCCTCTTTCTTAGTGGCATTAGGCGAAGCAGCTTAAAGTCCAAGGTTAGTTTCTAGAAACACGTCAAGACATACATAAAGAAAGAATTTAATGTCTCAATGACATAATACCTCAAACAGATACTTAATGTGTAATATAATCCCTTTAACGTGATATCTCTAATCAAATATGTTTCATACTAGTGTCATCAACCTATCTGCTCGATATCTCTTTCTTTGAATTCCCAAAAATCGAACTTGCCTATAGAACACCATGAAAATGGATTTATTCAGGCTATATCATTTTCATAAAAGGGCCTAAGATATTAAATTCCATTACAGAACATAGGGGGGAAATCATTTCTCACGTTATTCATTAATGCAATATTACTTGTGACACACCCAACATATCCTACCTCACTGCAAATATATATCATCATGGTTTTCATCAATAAATCAAAGTATGTGACTCATAATACTCATTAATAATAATAATAAATCCTAAGTATCAATACATGCAATCGCAGATAGGAACATCCAATGACACATGTAACTGTGGATTTCCTACTAGGAGGTCACGTTCTCATAATATCCTACACTGGATATTACCAAGGGTGTGTACCATGAGAAGGTACCTCAATGTCCTATTAGTATTCACCCCTGATAGCCTATATCATTTTTCCCCTCAAATTATATCATTATATTATAGAACATATATTTAAGAATAGTGACGTAGCACTTTTAAGTTCTCATCATAGCGGGGAACTACTGTAACCTTTTTATGTGACAGTTACTCTTAGGACATTATCATATACTATGTTATGTAGAATAGAAATCATGATGTAATAAAGAGTTTATTAATATTCAAAACTATGAATATAGGTTATCATAAAGTACACAGAAGTTGGTTCTATGACACCAACTCCAAAAACACACATCGTCGGAACTACCCGAACAGTCATCGGTCTAACAAAAAGAGAAAATATTTCATTGAAATTAATACCTTCCTTCTGAGCATATCCTTTGACTACTATTCTTGCATGATATCTTTCCACCTATTCCTTTTTATCCCATTTCATCTTAAAGACTCATTTGTTGACAATAGTATTCCTTCCATGAGGTAATAGAACAAGATCCCATGTCTTGTTCTTATGTAGGGATTCAAGTTCCTCCTACATCACTGTCATCCATGAAGATACATCTGGACTCTGGGTCGCTTCCGCAAAAGAATATGGCTCTCCATCCTATTTCAATAAGAAATATGTAATATTTCTCTCAGTGACATAGTCTGAGAGTCATATTGGTTCTCTTTTCTCCCGATTTGACTATCATGGTTTAGACTCAACTGGTACTTGATCATCGTGCTTTGGTAATTCCTCAGACGAAACTGGTTCTTCTTTGGATTTTTCCTCCATCTCGACTATTTTAGTTTTTGTATTCTCTTTCTCTATGTCACCATCAATTTTCATTTTCACCTTTTATTCTTTAAAAATGTCATCTTTGTTGATGATAAGTTTATGGGTAGTGGGGTCCCACAAATGATACCCCTTCACATCATCAGTGTACCCCAAGAAGGTACATTTCTTAGATCTTGAATCTAACTTCGATCTTTCCTTATCATTAAACAATGCATATACAGGACTTTCAAAAGTATGTAACTGAGAATATTCAACGAGTTTACCAGTCCACATCTCCATCAGTGTCTTCAGATTAATCGCCATTGAAAGAGATCGGTTGATCACATAACAGGCAATATTCACTGCTTCTGCCCAGAATGTTTTGGCAATTCCTACAGTCTTCAACATCACCCTTATTTTATCCAACAGGGTTCTGTTCATCCGCTCTCCCACTCCATTCTGTTGAGGAGTGTATGCCACCATAAACTATATCTTAATGGATTCCTATTGAAGAATAGTATCAAACTCCTCACTTGTATATTCTCTACCATTTTCAGTCCCTAGATACTTGATCTTCTTTCTAGATTCAAGTTCCTTTCTCGTTCTTTGAATGTTTTGAATACTTCAAAAACATCTAATTTACTCTTGATTGGGTACACCCAACATCTCTTGGAATAAGGATACAAATTACATTACTCTTCTCAGGGATATAACTGGTGCTCATCAAATGTCAGAATGGATCAATTCTAAGATCTCCTAGCTTCTTGTCATTAGCGTCCTGAACTTTAACTTGTGTTGCTTGCTCAAAACACAATGCTCACAAAATGGTAAGGATAAATTTGTATGTCGAAGCAACAACTTCTGATCTGTAAGAATCTTCATGCCTCGTTCTGACATATGACCATGCTTCTGATGTCATAATGTCGTCAATGCTTCCATTGAGGTAGTTGATGCGATAACTATCTCCACCTCCTTATACGTTTCACCCATAAGAACGTACAAGTTATTTGAGATCTTCTCTACCTTCATCACCACAAGGGTGACCTTCACAATTCTCATCACTCCACTCTCAGTGTGTGTCTTACATCTGATATCATCAAATTGTCTCAAATATAATATGTTCTTCTTTAGCCCGTTTATATGGCGTACTCCTTGGATGGTTCGAACAATACCATTATGCATCTTCAGTTTGATGGTACTGACTCTGACGATATTCAAGGTATAATCATTCCCCATGTATACAAGTCTTTTCGAGATAGTTTCATACTGATCAAACCATTCTCGTTAAGACAGAGGAATCATGTTTCTCCCAAGTCGATTACCCATGCATCGTTGGGATGTTGCCTGCTTCCAGCAGTCATCGTCACTTCACTGACTAGTATATCTCCATTCCTAAAAGTACATTTCACATTTCCATCCATGTCATAATTTTGGATCCAACTAAAACCATGCTCCATCATCACATCTTCCGGTCTTTCATCAATTATCAGTTGACAATTATCCTTCCGCAGCGGTGCATGCATGTTCATTTCCCACAATGGAAAACTATTCTCATTGAATTTTTTGATTTAGAATTTTGTCATCATCTAGAAACACCGTCGATCTAGAACCTCCACTGTTTCATAATGATATATTTAATAATTTCAATAAATTTTTTATGATGTAAAAGATTAACCAAAGTTTCAATCGTAGAGCATACTCAAATTTATGAGAATTATTAATACCCAAAAAAGTGAATAGAATCGGGTTATAACCTTTCTCTCATACCACTTGTTGGGACCAAAAATGTTTGTTCCCTGATGCAACAATAATTATGGGATAAAATATAGTGTAAAAATGCGGAAATAAATGGACACCAGATGTAACGTGGAAAAACCCCCAAAATGAAAGGGGTGAAAACCCATGGGAAAATGAAGAATCGCTATGAGTAAAAGTGAGTACATACTACCCCCTATTCCAAGGAGACAAACCTTGTAAAATATCTATTGAATAATGGGGAAACCACCTCATAAAATGTCACTCAAATGGAATCTTCTAGTGATGATATTACCGGTGAACTGATGGGAAAATCATTGGTGGAGAGCCCCATTTATAGACTGCCTTTCCCCCTGCCTCATATCCCTTCACTGGTGGGTTTTGGCCACCAACCACCATGTGCCCTCCCAACAAATCAAGGGGGTGACATCGTCTAACAAATGAACTGCCAACAGTTGTTGTGTTAATAAGAGGTACAAGAGTATTGTTGTCCATAAACTGGTTAGGACAATCATGTTAAATGGCCCACCTGAGACGATATTAATCGCATAAATCATTCAAAATATAATTTTTTAATGGTTGTTGTTGTTATATTTATTGTTAATTTAAAACTAAATATTTTCATCCAATCTCAAATATTTTTATTTTCTTGCTCCACTTTATCATGGTTCACCAAACAAAAATATATTTTTATATATTATTTTCTTTAAGCTCGTGGACCGGGCCGTTAGTTTGTGGATCCCGTATAGATAGGGTCGGGATTTTATTTTTTAACTCTGCATTCTTTGTGAACCGGGCTGGACCGCTTAATAAAATTCACAGCCCGCATGATCCGCCTCATGGGCCGACCTGCCCCACCCTGTCAACAACTGTAATTACATATTACAACATCTAAAAAAGAAGAATGGATATTTAAAATTATAAAATTTAAAATTGAAAGAGTGGTGTTTAATATTAGGATCATAAAAATTTCACACTTAAATCTTTTCTATTGGTTATTTATAAGGTCTTGGAGGCAGCTCCATAGTATTTGTTTTGCAAGTTGTGGATTCGAGGATCGCAGAGAGTTGTGTATTGTTCATAGTATATTATTTTTAAATCATAAAGGGATATGTTATAAATTAAAAACTTATATAATAATCATTATTTTATGAAACATTATTAATGGATGTCATAATTATGACAATAATGATGACTCCAAAATCCCCAATTAATTACCCTCTTAATGATCAACCTTACATATTCTCGAACCATTGGTATTCTAGCCGTTGGATTAAATATTGTAGGGATTAATCTCAACCGTTGGATTAGATCTCATGTACTCTATAAGTATGGTGATATGTTAATGATATGATATGAACTTTTGGATCTACATTGTGTTCTTTAATTTTTGTATTTCTCTTGTATTTGTATTTCCATTTGTCATTATCATCATCATACGAAAATTAGATACTCGCTTTCTCAACGATGCGTTTCACCTACGATCGATCTTACATTTCCAGTTTCAAAATGCTTCGCGGTTTCAATCGGCATTTGATCAATTTCACAACACGTTATCACCATGATCATCTTCTCCGCATTGTGCATCATGACACTACCTTCACCCCCATCATTGGCATAAGAAAAATCTCATAGAAAAAAGGTATGTCACATGTTTTTATAAACATTATTCTTTTAACAGACTCTTTCGTGTGTGCACTAAATTCACTCATTCGAAGAGCTACAGCAAAAGATGAGTCTTAGTTTACCTGTAAGATATTGTTACATTTATTTTTCCCCTATTGATAAATTTGAAAATAATATATGATTTTCTTAATATTTTGTTGCGGGAAAAATAATGAGCTTCTGAAAAGCTGTAACGACTCACAGTCGACAAATTTCAATCCAATCCTAGAAGAGATTGTGTTTGATTAATAACTGATGTGGTCAATGTCGAGACAAACATCATTAATCAAATTAATAAAAAAACTATACCACCAGAAGTGGTTGAATGATGAGCATCGCATACCCATCAAATGTCGAGCCAAAGTTTGACGAACATCGCATACTCGTCGTACGTCAAGTTGAAGTTTGTCGAACATCGTGTATCGCCGTACGTTGATCTGAAGTTTATTGATCATCGCATACCTATCGTACATCAATCCAAAGTTCACTAATCATTCCATGAACCATGAAATTTCATCTCTTATTTCTTGTTCACCCTGAACGTGTCAAGTTTGATTATATTGCATAAAGTTTCATGATGGAGATGATATTTACTTTGAATATTTGTAAATGTCGTGTTGTTTTATTTCTTTTCATTTTCATTTTATTTTTTATAAAATGATTGAGAGAAATTAAATGTTCATAATGAACAAGCGTAAATATATTTTATATATATCTATCCCCTATAGTAGATGAAATTGATGAAATTGTTGAATTGAATATTCATGCAATTGTCTTAGAGACATTATAAAACCCACAAATAATTTTATTATATTCCCTAGAGTGAATGAGAATATTTATTGAAAATAATTTATTTCATTCCCTAAAGTGAATGAAAATATACATGATTTTATTTTAAATCAAGTTCGAAGTGAATATGATGTTTTGCGAATGATCATTGTGTTATATTTGTTTATAACAAATAATAATAATATAACCTCCATAAGTGGTTTGATGACAATAAATATTTACAGAGTATAATAAATTTTATGAATATTTATAAAATAATGCATCCCTGAAGGATGATATGAAAATAATGTCCTTTGACATTATATTGAAGAATATCTTCATTTATCATTTATTGTTCATGCAGCAACAATATCAAGAGAAATATTATTACTTATCATATTCTTATGGATTATCAATATCATCTCGTGTAATTCATCTATCCCCTGAAGTAAATGTTGTTGTTTATATAATTCATAAATGAAATGATTGAATTACATAGTTTTGATAATCTGATATATATTATGAAAATGATTTTACCACCTGAAGTGGTTAACGCAATGATCATCATAATCAACAAATTTTATATTTTATACAAGATAATAATTATTGATAAATAATAAATTATCATTAATGGATCATGAAATCTGATGAATGAATGAATGAATTCCCCGATGTGAATGTAGTATTAATTACTATATCTCATTCCTTGAAGCAAATGAAATTATTCATGAATTTTTTTGATATGATTTGTGATATCATGAATATTTGAGAGTTGATGAGATTTGATCAAATGATTTATCCTTCATTTGATAAAGTGAATGTTTTTTTATGAATTATGATTTTAGATGGCGATAAGGTGTGTGTTGTGAATCCAGAAGATTCTTCCACATTGGTTCTCGCTACCACATTCACCATCTTCAAAAGACGTGGGGGCTCCTATCCCAGGTAGATGTATTGTAAAATAATATTTGGATTCGAAGTTCCAAAATATTTTGGCCAAAAGTTCTAAATTATGTAATAATCTGCTTGGTGATGGGCCTAACCCGTTCTGATTATATTATGAATTCATCAACCACCATAAGTAGAAATTATAATGACAAATATGAGTTTGCACAATGAAAGATCTTGGAGATCTTATATGCATCGATCTTGAAGCAAAATATTTATAAATATTATTTTAATTAAATGCTTCAAAAGAACTCATATATGTGTTAGTATATGCTCATATAAGTACATTTACCGGTAGAGAAAATTAATTAACGACTCCAGAAGAGCGAATATATTCCTACTTGGTAGTACAAATTCTTAATGCTTTGTTATGTTTGAAGTCTTGATGAGATACATGAATGGTATTCTTGAAAATGAATATCATATGGAGACATTTAATAAAAGAGGTACCTCGATATGTAACAAACATTCATAAAAGTGATTATAAAGAATTTGTTATGTACAATCGAATCAATAATGGTAAACCAGAAGTTTACCGATCTTGGCACTTCAAATATATGACATGATGATCTAGGTCATTCGGGATCAATTATAATGAAAGGTATCGATTCATGTATACATGAGCATCGATTTTTTGATAACATAGTGGACATCCATCAGGGGGAGAATGATGAATTTATTTAATAGATGCATGTCTACTAAATTATCAATGAATTCATTCTCATTATGTTATTGTGAATTCCTCCTGTATAATAATTTACCACGAGGTACCCATTTTGAGGTAAATTATTTATATCATTAGCAGCTATTATGGAAATAAATTTCTCATATACTTATGAAGAAGTATATATGGGCGCGCCCACCTACCATGCGATCCATCTATACGAAAGATGCATCCACTAAATGATCACATGTGTTATTTGATATTGATGAGTATATATTATAAAATGGTATTGCATAACCATTGACATGATGCTCACAACACATACATGAATGTAAAGTGTTGAAAATCAATAGTCTGATTATACACACCCGAAGTGTGGTTGAACTAATTGTATAAAATCATTGTTCATCTTGAGTAGAAAGTAATAAATATATTTTCCCTTGATGAGGAAAATGAATATATCGACTACATTATATCTTTTTAGATATTGTCCCTAAAGTGACATTGGTACCAGAAGAATTATGAGATCTCTATCAAATGTTATCGATGATATATTTTCTTTGAATGTTTTTAAAACTCATTGGTGACAATGGATTTTGACAGATGTCGACATCATAATAATTGGTCAAAATTATTAAAGGAACTTATGAAACGTTCAACATATGAAGTTCTGGATTGATTATCCAAACTATCAAAACTATTGAATATCGATGATCTTATTATAAGAAATATTTTCCTTATGTATTTGGATACTTAAATGAATCCCATAAGGGTTCGAAATGCCCGACGCATATTAAAAAAATTATGAAAGTTTCACCCAATATATGGGGTAAATTGAATAAGATATATTTCATGTATCCATATTAAGTTGAGGAATAATATAAATTGAATTTATCATCTCATGATTTGTATGAATCATTGTATTCATCATATTATTAAGGCGTTTTGAAAAACATCTGAACTCGCGAAGAGTTTTCTGAAATCAATGACTTACCAGGCATGTCCTTGTATTTTGAATTAATCACTCTAAAGATGAAATGTCAAATTTTGAATGGTTTTAAGCTTGATGAATAATTAAATCTCTTGCTTCTGAGAGTGATAGATTTCATACATAAGGGGTTGATGAAGAACATACTTATCCCAGAAGGATTGAATATAAATGCACATTTTATTTATCCTTGAAGGATATACATGTACATGTGCATATGTACCTTGCAAATAACAATAAATCATATTATGATGCAAGGTAATGTTCTTCCCCATTTATTGAAATCTAAAGGGTATATGTTATTATTATTCCAAAATTCAAAATTGAATGTTTTGGTTATGAATTGATCATAGACATTCTATGAGTTAAATGATTATCATTATGAATGAGAGATGTAACTATTGTACTCTTTTTCCCTTAGTCAAGTTTTTTCCACTGAGTTTTCTTGATAAGGTTTTTAACGAGGCAGCGCTCTGGAGACTTGATGTTATTGTACTCTTTTTCCCTAATCAAGTGTTTTCCCCTGAAGGGTTTTTCTTTGATGAGATTTTTAATGAGGCAATCATACATCATAATAGATATCCAGGGGAATGTTATAAATTATTATTGATATCTATAATTAATAGTAATTGTTGGTCTTCCCCATGAGTTGTAATTTTTAATGAGACCATTCATTATTACCTATGGTCTTCCTCCCATGTCCTGAATACATGATTAAATAATAATATTAATTAATGTCTTGAAGACATAACTAAATGATATAATCAGGGGGAGTTGAGAACGTTGCACTCTTTTTCCCTTCATCAAGTTTTTCCCACTGGGTTTTCTGATAAAGTTTTTAATGAATTAGCATGACATGAAATTCTTTTATTTTGGCTTCATTTATTTTTCTCACAGGGTTTTTTTTAAGTGATGATTAAATAAGGTTCTATGAAATTATGGCATCCAAGGGGGAGTGTTATAAAACATTATTAATGGATGTCATAATTATGACAATAATGATGACTCCTCAATCCCTAATTAATTTTCCTCTTAATGATCAACCTTGCATATTCTCAAATCATTGGTATTCTAACCGTTGGATTAAATATTGTAGGGATGAATATCAACCGTTGGATCAGATCTCATGTACTTTATAAATATGGTGATATATTAATGAAATGATATGGCCTTTTGGGTCTACATTGTGTTTTTTAATTTTTTGTATTTATCTTGTATTTGTATTTTCATTTGTCATTGTCATCATACGCAAATTCGACACTCGATTTCTTAACGATGTGTTTCACCTACGATCAATCTTACATTTCCGGTTTCAAAACTCTTTACGGTTTCAATCGGCGTTCAATCGATTTCACAACACATTACATTTATTAATATATTTTTTTTTCAAAAATAAATATCGTGATGGTAGATCGTTGTCTGCCAGCTTACACGTGCCACCTGTAATTACATATTACAACATCTAAAATAGAAGAATAGATATTTAAAATTATAAAATTTAAAATTGAAAGAGTGATGTTTAATATTAGGGTCATAAAAATTTCACACTTACATCTTTTCTATTAGTTGTTTATAAGGTCCTGGAGGCCGCTCCGTCGTAGCTGTTTTGCGCGCCATGGATTCGAGGATCGAAGAGAGTTGTGTACTGTTCATAGTATATTATTTTTAAATCATAAAGGGATATGTTATAAATTAAAAACTTATATAATAATCATTACATTTATTAATTTTTTCCCAAACATAAATATCGTGACGGTAGATCGTTGTCTGTCAGCTTACACGTACCACCTGTAATTACATGTTACAACATCTAAAAAAGAAGAATAGATATTTAAAATTATAAAATTTAAAACTGAAAGAGTGAGATTTAATATTGGGGTCATAAAAATTTCACACTTAAATCTTTTCTATTAGTTGTTTATAAGGTCTTGGAGGCAACTCCGTTGTTTTGCGCGTCATGGATTCGAGGATCGCCGAGAGTTGTGTACTGTTCATAGTGTATTATTTTTAAATCTTAAAGGGATATGTTATAAATTAAAAACTTTTATAATAATCATTACATTTATTAATATTTTTTTTCCAAAAATAAATATCGTGGCGGTAGATCGTTGTCCGCCAGTTTACACGTTCCATCTGTCCTGCCTCGATTCGGTTTGGCGATCGACCACGGCGCAATGGATCCGCCCTTTCCACGATGTCACGTCCGACACACGTGTCGACTTCTCATTTGGGTTTAAATATAAATACATGTGATGTGATCCTCCATGTTCGCAATAAAAATTAATCAAAGGTTCGCTTTTTACGGGACCGCAAATAAAAAATCGATACTGATGTTTTTTCCAAATATGTTTAAAAATGGCCACGCGTCCCACAAAGCCCATCAAGGTTGACGCGCGGACCCATACGTGTCGGGATACCACTCCTCGAGCTAGATATGATAACGGGGCAGAGCGGGTGGGTCCATGGGGCGGATCTTGGTTGCGGATTTTATTAACAGGTCCGGTCCGACCGTCCGATGCACAAAGAATGTAGAAGACCATAAAATGAGAAATGTTTTAAATTAGAAGAAAATATTTAGTTTTTAATTTACAATAACAACCCTAACAATTCTTAATATATCTAACCTATGGAGATACCCGGGTTAACGGGTTGGTGATTTTTTTGGGACAGATATACCTCCTGCAGGGGCCTCGGGTAAAAACCGGAACCATTCACGAGCTGCCCGACGAAATACCACGCGCGTTCCCTCCACGTTCCTTAATTTAGCAACGTGCATAGATCACACTCGCCGCTACGAGCGTGGGCCTTGAAATGACCACCAATCTCGACAGCCACGGTGAGTCCACGTATTCGATCCCCCCCACAACAATTTTTCTGAGAGGTTCGTTCCCCGGGATCACATGCGTGTCAGGAAAGGATGTTTCGTTACGAGCGTCCCGTGTCGGACTCTCATTCGTGGATATGTAACACGTGTTAGAACCAGGGAAAGAGAGAGACGGGGGCAACCAGATGGACGGCGCCGATCAGCTTGCATGCGTTAACAGGCCCCACGTCACGCCGACTGTACGTTGGGGCGGACGGGCAGGTGCCCGGACCTGGATGGGCCCCACCGGGTTCGCGAGCCATTGAAATCATCATTGTTCTCTGTTGCCCGTCGAGACCATCACCAAAGTGAGGGTGAAAAGTTTCCATCTAATCCGAGCCATTTTGGGGAACTGTTCTGAAACAACCTTCGGCGCTCTGTTAAGCCGGAGGAGAGCGAACGGCGGAAGAGATTCGAAGATTTTGGGAATGGCGGGTATGTGTTGCGGGGATGCCGAAGCTGCTTCGCTGCAGGTGAGCCCGACCCGTCGCGCTTTGAGGCGTCGGGCACTGGAGGTTCGGCAGTTCAAGTTTCTTTCTGGCGTCGCAGCTGCCCCGGTGGGTGATTGCCGAAAACGTCGGAAGCACTCGTCATCTTCATCATCGATGCTGTCCTTATTGGTGGAGGGTGATAAATTATTTCTGAATTGTAAATCGAATATGAAGATTAAAGCCCGGGCCGAAGAGCCAGTGAGGAGCGAGGCGTTGCGTGAGGATGAGGCGTTGCGTGAGGATGAGGCGTTGCGCCCCTCTTCGGCTGCTGCCTTTCCAGCGGATGCGAGGGCTGGATGGGACTACCCGAAGTTCGGCATGACGTCTGTTTGTGGGAGGAGAAGCGACATGGAAGACTCCGTTGCGATTCATCCTTTTTTCATCGTTCCGGAGGCCGATCCTCCCTCCGGATCACACTTCTTCGGCGTCTATGACGGTCATGGCTGTTCGCACGTAATACCTTTGAGCGTTTTAACTGCTTCGTATCGTACAAAATCTCTGCGGCACTTTTTCCCTAACGATCTTTCTCTTGATGTTCTTCCAGGTGGCTATGAAGTGCAAAGATCGGTTACATGATATAGTGATGGAGGAACTGGCGAGCGGCAAAGAGGACTCCTCCGCGACACCTTCGTCGTGGATAGGCGCGATGCAACAAAGTTTCTTGCGCATGGACAGGGAGGTCCATGACTGGTGTACCAGCGCCACGAACTCCGATTGCCGTTGCAAGCTGCAGACGCCGCAGTGCGATGCGGTCGGATCTACGGCGGTGGTTGCCGTCGTAACCCCAGAAAATATTGTTGTCTCCAATTGTGGTGATTCTCGTGCCCTGCTATGCCGTAACGGTGTTGCTGTACCGTTGTCCAGCGATCACAAGGTGAGATTTCCGAGGGATCGATTTTCTCAGAAGTTTTCCGATCTCCGGCAAAAAAAGCCACTACAGTATCAGATGCATGCGGACGAACTTAACTCGATTTAACTTGTTTTTTTTGCCACAGCCTGATCGTCCGGATGAACTCCGGCGAATCCAAGCCGCTGGCGGCCGAGTAATATACTGGGACGGCCCTCGGGTTCTCGGAGTCCTGGCCATGTCCAGAGCAATAGGTAAGCAAGCGTATCCTATCTTCTGCATCACATCCTCATTTCCCTTGTTCTGTGTGTTGATATTGATTACCCCCCGTCGTTTTTTCTTAGGTGACGATTACCTGAAACCGTATGTGATCGCTGAACCGGAGGTAACGGTGACTTATAGGACGGCGGGGGACGAGTTCCTGATACTTGCCAGCGACGGGCTGTGGGATGTGATAGACAACAGTACCGCCTGCAGCGTCGTCCACATGTGCCTACGCGCTCAGAAGACCTCCGCGTCGCCGCAGTCTCCGCTGCCGGGGGAGGTCGTCGAGAAAAGCGGCATGGAACGATCCTCCAGCAAGGTGTGCTCCGACGCCTCAGTTCTACTCACTAAGTTGGCTCTGGCAAGGCGCAGTATGGACAACGTGACGGTCGTCGTCGTCGATTTAAGAAGATGACCGAGGCTTGGTTGGATCAGCTTGTTCGTCGAAATTGTATTGGTGTTTTTGTTTTATTTCTCTCATTTTATTGAATACGGATACCGGAAATGAATCAGTCGTTTCTGACTGGGTTCTGCAAACTTCTCTCCAATGAATTAGAAGAGTTTCATTGATGTCCATCCGATCACTGTTGTTCTTCCAATGATGATTAAGAAACCCTAAATTGATCATGATGATCGTGTTGGCTTGCATATATGATTGGAAATTGCAAATCATCAGTTCATGTCTTTTGGGACGTTTATTTTTTAAAACCATACAAAATTATTGGTTCTTTTAGGGTGTGGTGTCAAAGTAAAATTATCGACTCTTTCATCCGCTCCAAATTCTTGGTCTTATGCTCGGGAGTTTTGAGTATCCATTCCCGTGGTGGAAACCACACGAGAGCTTGGGGGAAGGGGACAGCCAAGCGTACACGTCGACCCCATTGGGCGGTGGGGTGCGAGTGCTGCCCTGTCGGCCACCAATGGGCTATTTCATCAAAACGTTTCGTGGCTGGCTGGGCTCCCGTCGGGTCGCCTCACTGATTTAAAATGCTGGCTTTCTTGATAAATCCCCAAATTACTTTACGCTAACAAATTGAAACACAAATATAAGATAAAAGATAAAAATTAAAGAAAGAACACCCACATTAATGTTACAATTTGATGAAATATTATATAATCTTCATTTAATAACGACCCACCTTTTATATAATCTTCATTTAAAAAAAAACTTTTAGAAAAATAAGTAAACCCGAATTAATTGAATTTCTTGTCATGGTATCTCATTAAGAAAACCTACCGATAAAAAACATGATCAAAGTAAAAAGAGTGCACTCATTCAGAACTCCTTCTAATTATATTATTTAATTGTGTTTTCGGGATATCAATTAATATTATTATTTAAAACTCCCTCTAATTATATTATTTAATTGTGTTTTCGGGATATCAATTAATATTATTATTTAATTATAACTTCGATACATGGGATAAAAACCATAAGTTAATGGTCTCATTGAAAATTATGACTTATGGAGAAGGCTAACAATTGTCATCAATTACAAATATCAATAATAATTTACAACATCCCCTTGAAGGTTCGTTATGATGTACGACTAACTCCACTACTACAAAACATATCTTTAACAACGTTAGAATTAATCTTTATCAACGCTAAAAAAACACTAACTACCAGAGTACGATTAAAACCCCTAAACTTTTATCAAAGTTAGAAAAAATGTCAGATAAAAACCTCTTTATCAACGCTTTTAAAAGCACTGATAAAAAGCCTCATTTGTCAGCACATTTAGTAGATAAAGGGGCATACTGCAGTGTGGTGCAACTGCACACTGGAGCACCAAAAAGAGGACATACTGCAATGTGCTGTAATATCACATTGCACCACCAGAAATTAGCAAAATCAGATACAAATACAGGATTTAAATGAAATAAAATCCACAACACAAATACAAGAAAAAAACACTATATTAGAGTAAAAAAACGCACCTGTATAACAGAACAAACCACCCCTGCTCGAGCAAAAAACGCACCTATATAAGAAAACAATTCCTATGTTAGCAATAATATAAGAAATAAATTAAACAAAAATGTTAATTTTAAACTAAACTTTGAGCCGTGTCAGGAACATTGTGTATCAGATTGAGTTGTAGTTGATTCTTACACGTCACACAATTTCTTATTCCTCTTCAAGCATTATCTCTGTGAAAATTAACTAAATAAGTATACGATAAAAATATAAGAAAACAATTCCTATGTTAGTAATGATATAAATAAATAAATTAAAAAGAAAATGTTATTTTTAAACTAAACTTTGAGTCATACGAGGAACAAAGTGCATCAAATTGAGTTGTGGTCGATTCTTACACGCCACACCATTTCTTGTTCATCTTCAAGCATTGTCTCTATGAAAATCAACTAAATAAGTATAAGATAAAAATGATAAGGAAATTAATTAAGTAATAGCAGATAGAATGATGAGAAAACAATCTAAACTCATTTGCTCGGTTTTGACGATGTGATACGCATTTTAAACTAAAATGATACTTATATATTGAAAAGATACACTTGAAGTCATACCAGTCACACCGTACATCAGATTAAGGTGCAACTGATTCCTACACGTTCAAAATGACTTATGGACCGTTGTTCTTAAGTATCAAAACAACCCGAATGCGTTTGCTCGGTTTTGAGTACGTCACTTGTGTTTTTTACTAAAATGTCATTTTAAACTGGAAACACGCGCTTTGAGTCATACCGGTCACATCGTGTGTCGGTTTCACATGAGTTTGATTCATACATGTCACAAACGAATTATGAATTATTATCCTAAATTATCAACACAATGTGATCGTGTTTGCTCGATTTTCAATGGGTGACAATCTTTGAACTAAAATGTCAATTTTAAACTGATAACAATCATTTTGAGTTAAACCGGACACATCGTGTATCAGATTGAGGTGCGACTGCTTCCTACCCATCACAAATGACTTATGAATCATTTTCTTATAGTATCAAAACAATCTGAATGTATTTGCTCGATTCTGA
The DNA here is from genome assembly GCA_963277665.1 of Viscum album. Taxonomy (NCBI): domain Eukaryota; kingdom Viridiplantae; phylum Streptophyta; class Magnoliopsida; order Santalales; family Viscaceae; genus Viscum; species Viscum album. Next base: position 2,082,893,145 of record OY728122.1, on the reverse strand, counting down.
GTATGTGATATGTCCTTTTTACTAAAATTAATATCAATTTTAAATAAAAAGATGCACTTAGAGTCATACAGGTTACAAGGTGCGACTAATTCTTACACGTCCCAAATGAATTATGGAGCGTTTTCTTGAAGTATTAAAACAATCTAAATGCATTTTCTCATTTTTGAGTATGTCACTTTTGTTTTTTACTAAAATGTCATTTTAAACTATAAACACACACTTTGAGTCATACCGGTCAAATCATGTCGGTTTGACGTGAGACTAATTCCTACACATCAAAAATGAATTATGAATCATTTTACTAAATTATCAAGAAAATCTAAGCGCGTTTGCTTAATTTTCAGTGAGTGACACATTTTGAATTAAAATGCCAATTTTAAACGGATAACGGACACTTTGAGTCATGTCGGACACATCGTGTATCAGATTGAGGTGTGGTTGATTTCTACATGTTACAAATGACTTATGGATTGTTTTCCTATAATATCAAGACAATCCAAATATGTTTTCTTAGTTTTGAGTATGTGAATTGCCTTTTTTACTAAAATTAATGTCAATTTTAAATAAAAAGATGCACTTTGAGTCATATCGGTCACACCGTGCATCAGATTGAGGTGCAGATGATTCATACACTTCCCAAATGACTTATGAATTGTTTTTCTAAAGTATCAAAAAAAATCAAACACATTCACTACTACAAATACGGGTAAGGGAAGCGCCCCCTCATATCAACTCTAAGCAAAACCGCTGATAAAGGTTACCCTTTATCAATGCTAAAATTTTAGCGCTGATACAGGGTAACCTTTATCAGCGCTGATAAAAAGACTCTTTATCAGCGCTAAAATTTTAGCGCTGATACAGTCAGGATTTATCAGCACCTTTTTAGCGCTGATAAAGGGTACTATTATCAGCGCTAAAAAAACACTGATAAAGGACACCTTTATTAGCGCTAAAATATTAGCACTGATAAAGGTAGTCTTTATCAGCGCTTTTTTAGCGCTGATAAAACCTTAGTGCATTTTTTTATAAAGTCGGTCGCACAGTGCCCTCGTTTTATCGCGACCTAAAGCTCTCGCGGTACTGGAACCATGCGACTCCCCTCTGTCGCCCGCTGAGATCACGTTGCCGGACCTCCGCCACCCTCGCTTCTCGTTGCCGGACCTCCGCCGCCCGCTGAGTTCGCGTTGTCGGACCTCCGCCGCCCTCGAGCTTCAGTTTGCCGGACCTCCGCCGCCCGCAACGCTTTCAAGCTTCGGTTTGCCGGATCTCCTTTAAGACATGTTTTCCAAATCTTTTTTCAATATTGTTCTCCTCTCCCATTTGTATATCATTTTTTAACATGCTTTTTTATTCTATGGGTGAGTATTATGGATTGACTGATTGAAGAAAATGAACTATACTTGATGGAAAATGATGTAAAGGGGATGATTCACATGTGTTTACTAATTTTCATTATATTTCTCAAGAACATGGTGCTTGTTTACTTTTATTGTTGAAAATCATCATTGTTTTTTGGTGGGGTTGTTTGAGAAGTTTTTTGTTAGTTTGGTTGTGATAGATTCCATTGGGGGAAAATGTGAGATGGTTGAGGTGGTAAATTGTGCAATGAGGAAGCATCAACCTTTCCATTGTTAAAAAGATGTAATGAGTGGGTTATTGTGGGAGATGACATCGTTAGTTGATATGGGTTTTCCTTTTAGTTTCCCAGTGACATAGAATATAGTTGTTAATGATGAAATTGAAAAGGGTTTGGTGGGAATTGAATAACTTCATGGATAAAAATGAAATGGTGGCTATAAAACTATGCTCACCCCCTATGTGATGAGTGTATCGGGTGGTTCCCTCTTCTAAAATTCAAATATGTGAGTTCCTTTACCGAGATATAAACCTATGACCACTCTTAATTTAGGAAACATCCAACTCTAGGTGATAATCCTAGGTTGCCTTAGGTGACGAGAATATGAAGTCCCTATGTTATGGGAATATGAGATCTTCTTTATCTCCCAAATAATGTTCCCCTGATTATACCTCATGAGATTATAAATAGATTCATTAGGGGATATGCCTAAGAATTTCCTAAGTGATGATCATAAGATCTCTTATTCATCTCCTAGGTAATGATCCTAGGATTATACCTCACATGAGGAGCATGAGATTCCTTAGGCGATGTGCCAAAGAATCCCCTATGTGACGAGCATACGATCTCTAAACACTTCCCTTAGTAGATGATCTTATGTTCTTACCTGGTGTGATAAGAACACGATTCATTAGTTGATGAATATAGAAATCCTTATGTGTTATGAATATATTTTATGAACCAAATTGGTGTAGATTCCTCACATGAAAAATGTGATCCACCTTTTGTAATGAGCATAAGATTATAGAGGTTATAAGACTTGAATTCCTTCTGCAATAAGAATAAGTTACCAATTATCAATCATGGTATGACTCATGTATTACAGATAATACACCTCATTTCATGAGCTAATGAAAAATTAATAACCTCAATTTTAGATGAATTTTATAGTTTATCAATACACTCATCACCATTATTATATTCAACTAAAAGTATATTCCCTGTAACTAGAATAATAATTGTAATTAACTTGTGTCCACTAAAGAGTAGAACCAAAAACTAGATTCAGAAACATGTCTTATATCTGGAACAAAGACCCAGAATAGGAATCATACTCCAAGAAGGAAACTATAGAAGGAATATCTAACATCCCATATTCCCATTCCAATCAAGGGGACAATATTATCAACCATGGAGGTGGACTCTTTCCACCTTTGGAAATAGGTAAGGTAGGTTATGAGGATTGTGGCTAGCCCAAGGAAACAGATTCAAGCCTGAGTGATTTCCCCAGTAGAGGCATCAAAAAATTACCCATGAGCCCAAATATCCAATTCAAATGGGCCTTATTCTATGGGAACCATACATATTAGGCCATAATCTAAATGAAAACATTCCCACACATAGAGGACAATATTCACTAAGTGGTCCATACTCCTACTAGTTGAAAAAACCCTATACCACATAGAGTCATATTTTTTGTGAATCCAAAATACACTCATTAGGCTATATCCCCTTTTAGTTAGACCAAAAATGTCTTATCACACATATTTACCATACTAACTTTCACTTGGTATCATTCGAAAAATCATCTATACAACTTGATGTTAAACTATATCAATTATTTATTATTAGAAGTACATTGCACATGGTTGTGATAAATACCCTCGGTGCATTCACTAACCCATGACATGTTGGAGGATGGTTTTAGGGGGTCACTACACTATAATCTACTAACCAATAGAGGGGTCTAAATGGGTATAGGCCATGAAATAGTGTTATCAAAGAATTTTATTAGGAGATATGATGGGGTTTGATGTTAGGAACATTTGAGGATTTCAATGGTTTGGTTTATAAAGTATTTCATTTGAATTCATTGGTATGTTTTGGGTGTACCTTTCCTTAGGTTTCAAATTATGCTCTTAGTGGTTCTTCATGGTTAGTGGTTGTAGTCTCTTATTTGGGTAAAGGGATGTGTTCTTAGTATATTTCCATCTTATGATGTTCTTCATGGTTAGTGGTTGTAGTCTCTTATTTGGAGATGTATGATGTTCTTGGTGAGGGCCACTATCTAGCTAGTGGTGTAATTGTATATGAGAAAGCATCGATGTAGTTGGAGATGTATGATGTTCTTCATTTGAGTAGACTCATTCAGATTCCAAGTGGGTGTTTCTATACTATATCTTCTTTTTGGGATTCATGTGTTTCATGAATTCATATTTTATCCATTTGAAGTTGGTTAGACATGTTTTGATCATTTTGAAGCACAAAATAACCCTATTAATGAAAATAATATATGGAATGGATGGTATCTTGTTGCGAATTAACCTTTTTCATTGAAATAAATTAGGTTTCCTTCTACCGTTGGTGGATTTGATATTATAAATGAAAATCATGGTTTAAAATAAAGATAAGTTGATTCTTTAAATAAAATTCCAAATGGTTTGTCATGTGTTTGTTTATTGAATTTTTTTGGGAATGATTTCCAAAATAAATTAAAATGTCTTGTTTTTAAATGGTTTATGGTATTGGTATTTTAAAAAATTGAGGGGGATTGATTTTCCTTTTGAACAAAATACCTTCGATCCCGACCACCATCCATTGTTTGTTGGGGGTGACTTTAATGTCATTTCCAACCCAAAGGAAAGGAAAGGTATAATCCCATTCCATAGGAAGGCCATCATGGAGTTTGTTCAGTTCATGGCTGGGAAGGGCCTCATTGATCTCAGCTTCTCAGGTGACAGTTTCACCTGGTGCAACAACTGTAGGGGCCATCACCGCTTATGGAGTCTATTGGATAGGTGTCTAGACAACATGAAATCCACTAACCTATTCTCAAATACCATGTTTTTCCATCTTTTTTGGGGTATTTTGATTCACTCCCCACTTTTGGTTTCCATTTCTTCTTGGCGTGATCACCAGGAACAGTTTCACTTCCACCAGTAGTGAGTATTTAGGCATGATGATATTGAATGTAGGGAAGAGACCTAGGAGTGGTAGATGTATCATTCTTGTTTATTCTTGTGTTTGGTCTGGGGTGATTTGAGGAAACTATAATGAATCTAAAGTAATTATATTTAATGAAGATGAATAAATACTAATGGTTAGGCTCTATTAATCTTCATTTTTATAAGGAAGTGGTTCTCTTCTACTGTATTTAGAATTCTTGTTTTGTGTACTTGAACCATAAATACTAATATTTGAGATTCAAATAGGATGGAGATGAATAAAGATTGGATGGATGCTAATCGTTTAACAATAGAGTACGAGAACGGAGTGAAAGAGTTCATCAAGTTTGCAAAGGATCACGCAAAGGATCCTTCTCAAATCCTTTGTCCTTGTTTACGTTGTTGTTATTCTAGACTACTTACTCCAGAGGAGTTGGAAGAACATTTGATATGTCACAGAATATATCGGAGTTATAAATGTTGGAATAAACACGGAGAAAAAGAAAATGTAGCTACTGGCTGGGATAAAACTGCGTTTTATGGATCATCAGATATGAATACAAATATGGATAATAAAGAAGACCGTATGGAAAATGTTATTACAGATGTCAATGATGATGAAGATCGTATTGGGGAAATGACAAAGACAATTCAAGATGAACTCCGTGATTGCCCAAAATTGTTTGAGAAGTTAAAGAGTCGTGCAAAGACGCCATTGTATGCTGCTTGCACTAAGTATACAACATTGTCAGCTGTACTGAAGTTATATAAATTGAAAGCAGGAAATGGATGGAGTGATGTCAGTTTTACGGAACTACTTGCTCTCTTGAATGACATGCTCCCGGAAGATAATGAGCTCCCAAGCCGGACATATGAAGCTAGATGAATGCTACGCTCGATGGGAATGATTTCTGAAAGAATACATGCCTGCCCTAAAGATTGTATATTGTTTCTCAAAGAGAACAAATCACTTACAGAATGCCCAAAGTGTGGTGCTTCTCGATACAAGAAAGATAAATCCAATCCTACGAAAGTTGTATGGTAATTTCCAATCATTCCAAGGTTTAGGTGTCTATATGGAAGTGAAGAAACTGCAAGACAATTATCGTGGCATGCAGATAAAAGAAATAAAGATGGGTTATTACGTCATTCGACCGACTCTCCTCAATGGAAGAAAATTGATCATGAGTATCCTGAATTTGGAAAATAGCTGAGAAACCTTCGTCTTGCGTTATCTACTGATGGAGTGAATCCTTTTGGTTTTCAAACCAGCACTCATAGTACATGGCCTGTTATGTTGGTAAATTATAACTTACCACCCTGGTTATGCATGAAGCGGAAATTCATCATGTTATCTATGCTTATATCAGGACCAAAACAACCAAGTAACGATATTGATGTTTATCTGGCTCCTTTGATCGAGGATTTGAAGTTATTGTGGGACTCAGGTGTAATGTTGTATGATGCTTATAAAAGTGAATACTTCATGTTGAGAGCGATGTTGTATGGGACAATAAATGATTTCCCTGCTTATGGAAATTTTTCAGGCTATAGCATTAAAGGAACTCAAGTGTGTCCCGTGTGCGAAGAAGATACATAATCAATTAGGTTAAAAAATTCATCGAAATCTGTGTTTCTAGGACATCGTAGATTTCTACCTCGTCGGCATAAGTACCGATCTTGGACGAAATCATTCAATGGAAGTTCAGAAAAACGCGCAACACCATCTCCACTAACAGGTGATCAGCTGTTTGAGAAAGTAAAAGATCTGAACACTATTTTTGGTAAACCATTTTCGAAAAACCTTACGAAAATCGGTTGGAAAAAGAGATCAGTTTTTTTTGAATTACCATACTAAAATTGTTTGTACGTCAGACATTTTCTTGATGTAATGCATGTGGAAAAAATGTATGTGACAGTGTTATCGGAACGTTGCTAAATTCCCCTGGCAAAACAAAAGATGGAATTAAGGCAAGGTTGGACATGGTTGACATGGGAATACGAGAAGAGTTGGCTCCCGTGAAGGGTGAAAATCGAATGTTTCTTCCTCCAGCTGCTTATACTCTTTCTAGGGCGGAGAGATATCAATTTTGAAACTTCTTCAATGATGTAAAGGTTCCAGAGGGGTACTCATCAAATATCAAGAACATTGTGTCAATGAATGATTTGAAGTTAAAAGGTTTTAAATCACATGATTTCCATGTTTTGATGCAAGATCTAATTCCTATAGCTTTACGTTGCATTTTTCCCAAGAATGTTTGTCATACGTTTACCAAAATTTGCTTCTTTTTCAAAGTTATATGTATCAAATTTTTAGACCCGGGGAAATTGCCAGCTATGGAAAAAGAAATTTTCATCATATTATGTGAATTAGAAATGTTCTTCCCGCCAACATTCTTTGATATGATAGTTCATTTGATGATTCACTTGGTGTGAGAGATTCGACTTTGTGGTCCTGTGCACTATAGATGGATGTATCCTTTTGAACGGTATATGAATATTTTGAAAGGGTATGCCAAAAATCGAATTCGGCTAGAGGGTTGTATAGTGGAGCGATATATTGTTGAGGAAGCCATTGAATTTTGTACTGAATACCTATCTGATGTGGAAAGCATTGGTCTCCTGAAATCTCGTCACACTCGACGCATTGAGGGTGAGGGAATTTATGGAAGAGAAGTTGTGACAATCAGTATTACAGATCAGGAGTAGGCTCATCTTTATGTTTTGTATAACAGTTGGGAGGTTGCTCCATATATTGAAACTCACAAAGAAATTCTTAGACAGTTGAATCCATCGAGGGATGAAAAATGGTTATCAGATACACATAATCACCAGTTTATAGGATGGTTTCAGGACCATATTTTTAAGCAGTTGGATGAAAATCCGAATTCAATTTCAGAACGTCTTCGATGGCTAGCCGCTGGACCAAGTGTGTATGTATTATCTTACAGTGGTTATGTAATTAATGGTTATACATTCTATACAGATGAACATGATGAAGATAGTACCATGCAAAATAGTGGAGTTACACTATTGGCTGAAGCGATGTATGTTTCTGGTAGTAAGGACAGAAATCCAATTTATGCAAATATGTCATACTTTGACATTATCAAACTAATATGGGAGTTGGATTATACGATATTCCAATTGCCTATTTTTCAATCAAAATGGATTGATAACAACAGTGGTGTTAAAATAGATGAATGGGGATTTGTGAAAGTTTATTTTAGTAAAGAAGGGTACAAAGACGAACAGTTTATAATGTCATCACAAGCGGTACAAGTTTTTTATGTTCTAGACCCCACAAACCAAAAGTGGTCGATTGTTCTGTTATCATCCAAAACTACTGAAGGTTCCGATGAAAATTCAGTTGAGGATGATCCTTTTAGTGGTACATCATAATCATTTCGGAGCGGTCCCAATGCAGATGATGTTTTGTATGTTAGAGGAGACCACAATAAAGGGATTTAAATAGTCGATAGAGGTATCAAATCCCTTCAACCTTTGAAAAAAAGAAAGAGAGTTCAGTAAACAGTTTATATTTTTTTTGTAATATAGATCTTATTATCTCATGTTATTATCTTATCATTAGTGAATTTATGTAATCTGAATTAACTGTTCAACCACTTTTGAAGATAATGACTTCTGTACATTCTGATGCTCCTAACCTTGAGGCTGAACAAGTCTCTCAAGTAGCTGCTACTGCGGCTGCTACTGCTCCTGCTGCTCCTGCAGCTCATGCTACTGCTGCTGTTGCTCCTGCTACTGCTCCTGCTGCTCCTGCAGCTCATGCTGCTGCTGTTGTTGCTCTTGTTGTGGCTCTAGTTTCTCCTGCTGCTCCTCCTGCTGCGGCTCCTCCTGCTACTCTTGCTGGTGCGGCTCCTGCTGCTCTTAGTGTTGAGGTCTAACAACCATCAACACATGTCATTGATACCATTCTAGATGAACATATATATGGTGTTGATATCAATGAAATGGTCGGGAATGAAGGACCAACGTTGCAGAAATCACATTTGCGTCGTAGTTTGACGGTGTTAGCCAAAATTCTTAAGGCGAAAAGCAAAGGCATCAAATTTGAAGTCGGATGGAATGCACGAGGCCAACATGTGAATCCCAACAAGGCTATGTTTACCAGCTACATTGGAGTTGTCACTCGGCAACGCATGACGATTAACATAGATTCATGGCACCATGTTGTGTCCGGGCTGAAGGCTGTGATCTGGAAAGAAATTATGGTAACATTATGAATTTTTTCCATAATTTACTAGCAAATAAAATAATGAAACAATGTCTTACTCTTCTTAATCTCTTGCAGAGTACATTTATAGTAGACGATTCACACAAGGATTATGTACTAAGGCTTGCAAGAAAGATTCATCAAGGTTTTCTCACTATTTTAATAAGATGTCACCTCAAAGATTCTAAAGGTAAAATAAACCCGCACCCACCTATTGTCTACGCTCACCTGATATCCCAAGAAGAATGGGATGCATTTATTGGCCGTCGTGGGGATGAGAAGTTTCAGGTACATTGTGAGTGATAATACGTTGTTTGAGGATACCTGTACTCATCACTTTGATTGTAAATATTTCATTTATGAAACAGAAACTCTGTACTGAAAATAAGGAACGTGCTTCAAAACCAACATACCCCTATCGTAAAGCAAGGATGGGGTACGGTTCATTAGAAAAGAAAATGGTACGTATTTTAAATTTACAATAATATTGTTAGGTTCCAATAAACAACATCATAATTATTTTTCTATGTTTATATGTAGATTGATGAGTCTAAAACCAAATGCACTTCCATCCCACGTCATGTGCTATAGAAGGAGGCACGTGTGAATAAAGAAGGGAAGTTAGTAGATTAGAACACACCGAAAGTGTGGGAAATATGTGTAAGTATGACATGAAGATAAAATAATTTGTTTAAAATTGCTATTACATAAAAATAATTAGTTATTTTCCTATATCCGACAGTCACAGGAATCAGCTACTCTTGTAGCTGATACAGACCTATTATCGATGGCTTTGAAGCATCCAGAAAAATATGGTCGTGTTAGAGGTACAGGGTTTGGGGTGACACCCCGAGTATATTTTGAGAAGAAGACAAAAAATGGATGATACAGATGAAAAATTGGAACAAATGAGCAAAAAAATAGCGACCCTTTAAGAACAATTGCAATGGCAGGGAGAGTTGCTAGCAACTTTTATGGGTGAGAAGCAAAGGAAAGCCACAACTCAAGAACAACCGCCGCATGAACATCCCACCCCACCCCCACCAGCTTTGAGGCAAGCCATTCGCCTCAAAGAACTGTCTTAGACTTGGTAATCAATATTCTAATAATTGTTCCCATGAAATATGAATTAGACAAACACTGATAATTTTTCTGTACTCATCTTCTACAGGGTGATAATGATTGTGATTTATATCTATCAACACCCACCTATCACCTTGTAGCGAGGGATAAAATGTTTAATATCCCAGATGCCACACTGCATAATAGACCACTTCTCAAAGATCATCTGAAAGTGACAATTACTGTAGCTCATGAGCCAAAGGTAGAGCTACATATTCCACTTGATGAAGATGATATTCATACGGTCGAAAAGGCTATTGGGACATTAATTGCATGGCCGTCACAACTTGTAAGAGTACATGCGGACAAAGAGGTATTTATTTCCTTTTCTTTTCAAGCTAAACCCTTAACAATTAATGAAAAAAGGGTCTAAACCAATGATTGTTGTTATAGACGGAGAAAGGGAAGGGGGTGACAAACATCGGCTCAAAACCATCTAAAGGATAGACCAACCGATCCCAAGGAGCTACTGAAATCACAATAACACCACCTGTTCTCTATCCACATTTACTAGCATTGAAGACTCATGTGGATACGAAGCTAAAAGATGGTAATAGTCATATAGTGGTTTTCGAAGAGAATATATACAGAGAGGAAAGTCAAGATTTCATTGCTGCTGAAAATGTAAATGAAATCCTTGGAAACAGTTGGCTAGGCGTCACAGTTTTAAATGTATATATGAGGTATGTTTCCATGAATTGATTTTCCAAAAGCTGATCTAATGTGAAAATTATGACTAAATTCATTTTATATTGTTGACAGACGAATTTATAAAAAACAATTGAAGGAATTTTCCCATGAGCCAAGATTTGGACTGGTTAGTCCTCATATCACATCAACACACCTAACAAAAATAGAGCCATCAAAAAGGGATGCAATAGTGAACGGATTGCTGAAAACATTTGAACGCAAGATTACAGATGACATAATTTTCCTAATACCAACCATGCAGGGGTAATACTCTACGATTAAAGCATATCAATTAATTTTCACTTCTTTTATTACTTATTCCTTTTTTTTAGGAAACATTGGTTGCTAATTGCGGTGAACTTGGATACTACGAATATTTATTTTCTGGATTCAAAGCAAGGATATCCATCAAACCGACCACACATGATGGAGTTTGTGAATCTGTAAGACACTACATCTTACATTTTAGGTCTAAACATAAAGTAATATAATTTATATTATCTTTTACTAAGGATTCTGTTATGATAAGGCAGTGTATTATTATCGTCTAAAAAAAATGAGGACAGGGGCTAAGCATAGGAAGGTGAGAAAGTACTATGTCTGGACAAATATCAGGGTATATATAATAAAATTTCATTATCCAAACACATCTCAACACAAGTTACTTATTCTTCTAATGATAATTTTTTTTGCAGTGTACAAAACAAATGATAATGATTTTGGTTATTATGTTTGTAAATTTATGAAAGAGATCGTTTTTCATCAGCAAACTAGCATCCCTAAAGAGGTATTTTTAAAAACAACTACTAGTTCATTTAAGTTATTTATTAATTCTTTATTTTTATATTTTGTAGTACTACTATGACTGCTGGAAAGCCTCATACTCACAAGACGATATAGATGTGTTCATAAATGAGTGGGCCGCATACCTGATGGAATATTTTACACAAATACAATGAAGATCTGACTTGGGGACATGTACAATTTGTGGTCATTTTTGAGAGGGGTTAAGGGGATCAAAAAACGAAACATTGTTGTATGTAAATGTTCGTAGGAAAATTGTAATTGTTATTAAATAAAAAATCCTTTCTCCAATGAGTCATTTTACCATTTTAATAGATGATATGCACCAGCAACATGCAAGAATGCTGAACCACTCAAAGGGTCTCTATTTTGTTTAAAATGGACATGATTTTAAGTGAAAACAACAACTGACCTACGGAAATCTGACCAAATGCATTAAGATTGCCTTGATATTTTATAAGAATGGTCCAAGGGTCCTTGGTGACGTGTATGAGTCAACCCTTCCTCAATTCAAGGGACGGTGTTGCCGCTATCACTCAAAGGGTCTCTATTTTGTTTAAAATGGACAAGATTTAAAGTGAAAACAACAACTGACCTACGGAAATCTGACCAAACGCATTCGGATTGCATTGATCTTTTTTAATAACGATCCAAGGGTCATTGGTGAGGTGTACGAGTCAACCCCACCTCAATTCGAGGCACGGTGTGGCCGCTATCACTCAAAGGGTCTCTATTTTGTTTAAAATGGACACGATTTTAATTGAAAACAACAGCTGACCTACGAAAATCCAACCAAACACATTCATATTGCATTGATATTTTATAATAATGATCCAAGGGTCCTTGGTGACATGTAAAAGTAAACCCTTCCCCAATCCGAGGCACGGTGTGACCGCTATCACTCAAAGGGTCTCTATTTTGTTTAAAATGGACAAGATTTTAAGTGAAAACAACAACTGACCTACAGAAATCTGAACAAACGCATTCAGATTGCATTGATATTTTATAAGAATGATCCAAGGGTCCTTTGTGATGTGTAATAGTCAACCCTGCCTCAATCCGAGGCACGGTGTGGCCGCTAGCACTCAAAGGGTCTCTATTTTGTTTAAAATGGACAAGATTTTAAGTGAAAACAACAACTGACCTAAGGAAATCCAACCAAACGCATTCGGATTGCATCTTTTATAAGAATGATCCAAGGGTCCTTGGTGACGTGTATGAGTCAACCTCTTCTCAATCCGAGGCATGGTGTGGGCGCTAGCACTCAAAGGGTCTTTCTTATTTAAAGTGGACACAATTTTAATTGAAAACAATAACTGACCTACGAAAATCCAAACAAATGCATTTGGATTGCATTAATATTTTATAATAAAGATCCAAGGGTCCTTAGTGACGTGTAAGAGTCAACACCGCCTCAATTCGAGGCACGGTGTGACCGCTAGAACTCAAAGGGTCTCTATTTTGTTTAAAATGGACATGATTTTAATTGAAAACAACAACTGACCTACAGAAATCTGACCAAACGCATTCAGATTGCATTTATATTTTATAAGAAAGATACAAGGGTCCTTGGTGACATGTATGAGTCAACCCAGCCTCAATACGAGGTACGGTGTGACCGCTATCACTCAAAGGTTCTTTATTTTGTTTAAAATGGACAAGATTTTAAGTGAAAACAACAACTGACGTACGGAAATCTGACCAAACACATTCGGATTGCATTTATCTTTTATAAGAATGATCTAAGGGTCCTTGGTGATGTTTACAAGACAAACCCTCCTCAATCCGAGGCATGGTGTGGCCGATAGTACTCAAAGGGTCTCTCTTGTTTAAAGTGGACACAATTTTAATTGAAAACAACAACTGACCTACGGAAATCTGACCAAACACATTCGGATTGCATTGATATTTTATAATAATGATAAAAGGGTCCTTGGTGACATTTAAAAGTCACCCTCACCTCAATAGAAGTCATGGTGTGTCCTATAGCACTCAAAGGGTCTCTCTTGTTTAAAATGGACACGATTTTAATTGAAAACAACAACCGACCTATGAAAATCCGACCAAACGCATTTGGATTGCATTGATCTTTTATAAGAATTATACAAGGGTCCTTGGTGATGTTTAAGAGTCAACCCCGCCTCAATCCGAGGCACGGTGTGGCCGCTATCACTCAAAGGGTCTCTATTTTGTTTAAAATTGACAAGATTTTAAGTGAAAACAACAACTGACCTACGGAAATATGACCAAATGCATTAGGATTGCATTGATCTTTTATAAGAACGATCCAAGGGTCCTTGGTGATGTGTAAGAGTCAACCCCGCCTCAATCCGAGGCATGGTGTGGCCTATAGCACTCAAAGGGTCTCTATTTTGTTTAAAATGGACACGATTTTAAGTGAAACAACAACTGACCTACGAAAATATGACCAAAAGCATTCAGATTGCATTGATATTTTATAAGAATGATCCAAGGGTCCTTGGTGATGTGTATTAGTCAACCTCACCTTAATACGAGGCACGGTGTGGCCGCTATCACTCAAAGGGTCTCTATTTTGTTTAAAATGAACACGATTTTAATCGAAAACAACAACTGACCTACAGAAATCCGACCAAACGCATTAGGATTGCATTGATCTTTTAAATGGGGGGTCATGGCATGTGATATATCAGGGGCCTCATATATATCAAGTCATGGTTGTCCTGGTATACTAGGGTGATCATGTGTTTGGGTCTATGATACTTATGGGATTATATCTGGATGAAAATACTCCCATTTGGGAGGGTGGATATGATTATGGGTCTTATTACTTAAATGAGAATACTCTCATAGGGGAGGGATGAGATGTATATAGGTATTATTCCCCAAATGAGAATACAACCATAGGAGTGGGATGATATTCTTATCAGGAATATTCACTAAATTAAAATAATCCCATAGGGGAGGGCTGAGATGATTATATAGATTATGCCTCAAATGAGAATACACCCATATTAGAGGGTTTATATGCTTATAGGGATTATTATTTGGATGATAATACTACCATATGGTAAAGAATATATGATTCTTAGTATTATTCCCTAAATAAGGGTACCCCCATAGTATAGGGATGAGATCCTTGTAGGTCTTATGCCTCGGAATTGGAAGAACACATATGGGTGGTCTGAGATACTGTTGAGGGTATTCCCTGGATGAGAAAACCCCCACAAGTGTATTTCCATGATGGAGTATAAATAAAATTCACATATTGGAGGTTAATGATAATTATGCATATAGTAGGGAGACCATGGTATATTATATGTTTTGTGTGGTTCCTATGATGTACTCAGAGAAACCCTAACATTGGATGAAGTAGGTATGGTTGATCAAGATTTAATACTTGAGAATCAATGTGTCTTGATGTAGATGGGGTAGGAATTGGTCAAAATATATTTTTATAATGTCGACATGATCCTTGTGAAATGCTTGGTAAAAGTTCAGCACTTGGAAAATTAATTTGGGTTTAATCATGGTCATGGATTTTAGGATCAATGATGATTTTTTATTAGTTTTATTCCAGTTATTTCTCAACTAGGTTGTGCATATTTCCTGATCATGCACTTACAATATCCTATTGCAGGTTTAATATTGGGGGTTTATTAATGAGATTCTTCCCCCCCAAGTATGTGCACCTCAGTGTGTGTACAAACCTTATAACTTATTTGAGGTTGAGAACATGATGCATAGTGGATAGAGAAAAGTCAAAAGATTTATGTATTGATAAAACACACCCATGTGGAGCCTTAGGATTGAACTGGAAAGCCCCCCGGACACCCCCTACCCCCCCTTGGACAACCACCCCAAACCCTTGAACAACCCCCAAACCCCCTGAATTCTGAATTGATTTCTTTAAGTACTTGATTAACTTATAAATTATGTGTTAATGGTGTATGGGTATAATTGTTGTATGGGTATACTTGGTATAATTTGCTTATGATTTATGAGTTAATTTTTTATGGGTATACTTGATTTAATTGGATTATTGAGATGCTGTTTTTTTTGCAGGTGTTCGGGTGTGCTGCTGCAGATTTATCGGAGCAGTAGAGAGGGCATTTATCAGCGCTCTTTTAGCACTGATAAATTGTTCTTTTATCAGCGCTAAAAAAGTGCTGATAAACTCCACATTTATCAGTGCTAAAGAAGCGCTGATAAAAGATAAGTTTATCAGCGCTATAGGAGCACTGATAAAGTCTACCTTTATCAGCACTGAGCTTTAAAACACTTTTTTAGCGCTGTTAAAGACCGTTTTTAGCACTGTTAATGCCTGTATTTGTAGTAGTGATTTTCTCGGTTTTGAGTACGTCACTTGTGTTTTTTACTAAAATGTCATTTTAAACTGGAAACACGCACTTTCAATCATACCAGTCACATCGTGTGTCAGTTTCACCTGAGATTGATTCATACACATCACAAATGACTTATGAATTGTCGACCTAAATCATCAAGACAATCCAAATGTGTTTTCTCAATTTTTAGTGAGTGACACTTTTTGAACTAAAATGTCAATTTTAAAATGACAATGAACACTTTATGTCATACCGGGAACATCGTGTATCAGATTGATGTGCATATGATTACTACACATCACAAATAACTTATGGATAATTTTCCTAAGGTATCAAAATAATATGAATGCATTTTCTCAGTTTTGAGTAAGTAAGTTGTCTTTTTTACTAAAATTAATGTCAATTTTAAATAAAAAGAGTACTTAGAGTCATACAAGTCACACCGTGCGTCAGATTGAGGTGAGGTTGATTCCTGTATGTCCCAAATGACTTATTAATCATTTTAAAAAGTATCAAAATAATATGAATGTGTTTTCATAGTTTTGAGCATGTCACTTGTTTTTTTACTAAAATGTCATTTTAAATTGGAAAGATGCACTTTGAGTCATACCGGTCACATCATGTGTCAGTTTGATGTGAAAATGATTCCTACACATCAAAAATGACTTATGAATAATTTTCCTAAATTATCAAGATGATCTAAGCATGTTTTCTCGGTTTTCATTGAGTGACACTTTTTGAACTAAAATGTCAATTTTAAACCGATGATTGACACTTTGAGTCGTGTTGGGAACATCGAGTATTATATTGAGGTGTAAAGACCCAGAAATTCCATGATTTTTTTTCTCTTTTCTTAAGTTCATGGGAATTTTACGAGTCTGCAGTTTCTGACGGTTCTTGATTCCGAGGCCCGGTGTGCTCGGAATCAATTTCTGAAGTTTTGTTTGGGTACGTTCAATAAACGTACAAGCGAGATTTTATATCTTTTGAATCGGGGCTCGGAATTGAAATTCGAGGGCACCGTTGAACTCATAGTGTTGATGATTGCTTAGTGAGACCTTCACTGTAGTTGCATTCTAACGATAATGAGAGTAAATTTTTGGGGTTTCTAAATAAAATTAAATAAAAATGAGTGTAACTTATTTTTATTTGTGTGACGGTTTAATCCTCCAAGTGGAGGTTGGTGGTGGGGGCCATGACACCCTAACCTCACATGAAAGGTTATGGTGGTGGGGTCCACCCGCACATAACCTCCCTTGGGAGGATATTATTAGGTGGGGCCCCCACAAGATTAAACCCCCTTTAACCCCCCATTTATGTGGTGAAACCCTTTGATCTTCCCCCTTTGTTTTAATGTGCCAACTCCCTCACAATTAATTAATTAAGCCTTTGCAATTAATTAATTGAATCCTTTTGAAATTCATGCCAACCATTAAAATAAGTGATAAGATATTATTTTTGGTTGGCATAATTTTTGTTGGGAGAATTAGGAAGAGGAGGAGTTCTCGGGAGAATGACATTTTCCAATGAAGAACACCCACTTTCCATCGAAGAACGACGAACACCGTCTTCGATCTTCGACCAAGCCAAAAGAGAAGAAGCCGCCCGCAAATAAAGTCAACAACACTTCTTCCTCGGACGCTTCCTGACGTCAACGAAATGACGCTGCCATTTCTCGCGACTTCGTCAACATTCATCGAAACGAGGTAGGGGTTTGAGTTTTACTCCACGTTCTTCATTGTTCAAATTGTGGATTGAGAATTGCCTTTTGTTATCATAATAACGCAGAGGGTGCGGGCTGCACGAACACGGCCTGACCCCCCTCCATTTATCTTCTCTTGATGGCGATGGTGGCGGCGCAGCGGCGCGCCAGAGAAATGGGTCGTGGCCAACGGGCCGCGGCGATACGCATGGCGACCGGCAACGAGCCGACTGTGAAAAGAACTGGAGGCGCAAGGGCCACCGAGTCGCCAGAGGAGCACGGCGCCATCGCGTCGCGCGGAAAATTGGGCTGTGACCAAGCAGGTCACGACGGTGCTGGAGGGGTGTGGTGTCGTCACACCGCGCCGAAGGAAGAAGCTGCGATGGTCGGATGGAATGGGCGCGGCGCCGTTGCGCCGCGCCGGGGAGGAACCGCGACCAAAGGTCGCAGCGGACGGAGGAGGGTGGCCGACTCAGCCGGCCGCCGGTGGCGCTCCACAAGGCGAGACCCGAAGGGTCCCGTGACACTCCGAACTGGCACTTAGCACCGGTTCCTTCGGAAGCCGGGGGCGCGACACCCCCCCGCGGCGTGGCCAGCCCGGCCACGCGGGCCGGCCCACCAGGCCACGGGGGCCGGCCGGCCTGGCCACGGGGGAAAGCCGGCCGGGCCGGGCCGAGCCGCCATCGGGCCGGACCGCTCCATCGGACCAGGTCGGACCCACGAACCGGGTCAGACCCCTATCCGGACCCGTAACTCGAAATCACATTTCATCCGTATTTTGGGCTACGGGTGTCCGAACGATGAACCATCTGTGGCGACGGAAGGCTTAGAGCATGAAAGATCTTTTGGAATACCTCTCTTGAGGTTTTGATGCATTTGGGGTACGACCGGGTTGGTTTGAACCTAAAAACCAACCGGGCCCCTAGAACGAAAATGCCAATAACTCACAGACCGGGCGTCCGATTGACGCGTCGTCTGTCACATTGGGTTACTTATGATGATACAGACCTCGAGATACATCAACTCGAGACTTCATGGTATTTGATGTATCGACACTTGGATCGAGGAGGAATCGAGCGTGCTGTGTGCAGAAACCCTATGGCTGACTACGACTGAGATGATAGGATCCTCCGTGGTTTCGACAACGATGATACTGTACCAGGATTGTAAAGACCCGTAAATTTCAAGGAAATTTTTTTTCTCTTAATTTTCTTTGGAATTTTACAAGAACGCAGTTTCTGACGGCACCTGATTCCGAGGCCCGGTGTGCCCAGAATCATTTTCCGAAGTTTTGGCTCGGGTACGTTCAGTGAACAGACGAGCATGTTTTTCTAACTTTTGAACCGGTGCACGGAATCGAATTCTGAGGGCACCGATGAAATCGCAGCGCCGGGTTTTGCCTAGAAACGCCTCTTCCGGAGTTGCGTTTGCTCAGGTGTGGTTTTTAAATTTTGGGACTTAAGGTTAAGAAATAAAATAAAGTTGTTACGACAACTTTATTTTTATTTCACTTGAAGCCACTTGGAAGCCACATTAAGCTGGTTAAGCTTAGTTGAAGCGGATAGGGTGCAACTGAAATATCCTATCCTCTTGATAGGATATTTGTGGGTGGGGCCCGCACGAGCCCCGCCGTTTCTTCCGCTAAGTAACGCACCCGCGAAAACCCGTCAAAGAAACTGAAAGTCAACTGACGCGGTTCCTTAGTTTCTTAACAGACCATTAAATTGGGCTGTTTCTTTCGTCCAATTAATTGGGCGGTTTCTTTGGTAAATTAATTCTTGGAATTAATTGTTCGTTTCTTTTTTTTTAATCGTTGCTTGTGCGTTAATAAAATAAGATTACTCTTATTTTATTTTGGGTGGAAGCTTGTGGCGTGGGGAGAATTTGGAGGAGAGCGTTCTTCTTCGGCGAAGAACGCGAAGAACGCCGGCCTCCGGCGAAGAACGCCGAAACCGCGGAAATCAACGACGCTTCTTCCGCGACGTTTCTTCCGCGACGATCGTTCCTTTCCAAGCGACGTTCTCCCTTCGGACGCACCTCGACGACAACGGAATCAACGACGTTTCTCCGGCGACGTTTCTTCCGCGACGATCGTCCTCTTCCGCGACGAACTCGCGAGCGACAACGCTTGAGGTAGGGGTTTTAAACCTTTTTAAAGTTGTTGATCTTTCCTTCGATCTTGAAGGTTCTTTTTTTTTTGTCGGCCCTTGTTTCCGAATCTTTTTATTTATTTTTAAAAAGATTGTGATGGATTATCGTTCTAGAAAGGCCGATTGTTATCAATCTAATGCGAGGGGGGTCGGGCAGCACAAACACGGCCGAACCCCCCCCTCCTTTATTCTTGTTGTTTCTTGCGGATGGAGCGAGATGGCGTGGTGCCGTCGCACCACGCGGGAATCGTACGACAACCATTGAGCGGCGCCGTCGCGCCGCGCTGTGGAACGAAATCAAACAAGATCGAGACGCCTTCGCGCCACGCCGAGAAGTCGTTCAAGCACGCGACGTCGTCGCGCCGCGCCAAAGAGGCCGCAGATTAAATTAATTTTATTTTGTTCTTGAGCGCAGATTGACGGGCGACGACAAATGAGGCCGCAAGTTAATTTTGAGGCCTCCGCAGTGAAGGTCGGGTCCCGGGATGACCGTAGGCGCAGACGGGAAGCAAATCGGACCACCGGAGCGTCTCCGGCGGCCGGAGGCGGCGGCACCCCGCGGGTGCCGCGGGGTTGTCTGGCGACACCCCGCGGGTGTCCAGGGGGGCACCCCACGGGTGCCGCGGGGTTGTCTGGCGACACCCCGCGGGTGTCCAGGGTGGCACCCCGCGGGTGCCGCGGGGTTGTCAGGCGGCACCCCGCGGGTGTCCAGCGCGACACCCCGCGGGTGCCGCGGGGTTGTCAGGCAACACCCCGCGGGTGTCCAGCGCGACACCCCGTGGGTGCCGCGGGGCTGTCAGGCGGCACCCCGCGGGTGTCCAGCGCGACACCCCGCGGGTGCCGCGGGGTTGTCAGGCCGCTCGGCCGAGCCGAGCCGGACCGGCCCTGGCCGGGCGGGGCCGGGCCAACCGGGTCGGACCCGGTTCGGGCCGACCCAGGGGGGGTCGGGCCGGGTCGGCCCGGACCCGGACCCCCCCCGTTTTCGGACCATTTCGGTCAAATTCACATATCTTGAGCTTCGGACGTCTGAATGACGTACCGTCAGCTTTGTTGAATTCCTCTCAGTGAGACGGAACTTTTGGCTTACTCTTCTCGAGGTTTGGATGCCGACGGAGTACGGTCGGGTCGGTTCGTACACGAAACCAACCGGGCCCCTGGAACGAAAAAGCCAATAACTCACAGACCGGGCGTCCGATTGACGCGCCGTCTATTTCGTTGACTTCCTCTTGATGAGACGGAACTTTTGACATACTCCGCCCGAGTTTTGGATGCAGTCGGAGTATGGCCGGATTGGATTGTACCCGAAATCCAACCGGGCCCCTGGAACGGAAAAGCTGATATCTTTCAGCCAGGACGTCCGTTCGACGAACCGTCAGCGGCGTTGGTGATTGGGTTGAGTAACGGTCCCTTTGAGTATACCCTATGGGAGTTTAGGGTACAGTTGTGAGACGGCCGGGATTGGTTCGCACACGAAACCAACCGGGCCCCTGGGACGAAAAGGCTAATAACTCACAGACCGGGCGTCCGATTGACGCGCCGTCTGTTGCGTTGAGACCCCTATGATGAGGCGGTCCTTTGAGACACTTCTTTGTGGGACTTTGTGATACTTGGAGTATCGACCAGTAGCTCGTGGAGCGGACCCTCCCGGAGACGAGCGTGCAGAGTACGGAGACCGTGTAGCCGACTGAGACCTGACGAGTGCTTGACCGACTCGACTTGGAGTGAGTCGACTAGCCCAGTGGACGGAGCGCCCGGTATTTGGCGGCAGACCCACGACGGACGGAGCGCCTGGTAGTTGGCAGCAAACCCGCGGTACTCGACAGGAGGAGTACCTCAGTAGGCTATTTGGGTGAGCGCCCGGTATTTGGCGACAGACCCTCAGAGGACGGAGCGCCCTGTAGTTGGCCGCAAACCCGCAGTACTCGACAGGAGGAGTACCTCAGCAGTCTTAGGTTAGTGAGCAGTACCTCGGAGTCGTGACAGGACCACTGTACACTCTAGAGACGGAGCTCCTCAGTATTTACGGTTTCGATAATGAAAATCCTGGTTTGAGCTGAGTCAATGAATCTTTGCGTTTCCTCATGATTGAGATGGGTTGCTTGATAACTTATGTATATGTATGGGCATATACCTGGGTGATGGTTATCCGTTGATTTCATGATTTTTGTGTATCCTTGTGATTGGATGGGTTACTTGATGACTTAGGTATATGTATGGGCATATACCTAAGTAGAGTCTGATGTTACTTCGTGATTGCTGTCTTTACTTTGTGGATATCCATGTTGGATTTAGTGAGACCTTAAGGGTCTCGGGGTCCCTACTGAGTAGCTTATACTCACCCCTGCACGGGCTATGCCCGCACTTCGTTGTGTTGGTTGCAGACGACGGACAGCGCAGATCGCAGTTGAGGCTTGCGGAGCAGGTCGGTACCCAGAGGAGGACCACTGGGCGGACGTACCCGGAGTAGACGACAGGACCCGAGGAGTAGAGGAGCTATCTGTACCTACCCTTCAGGTAGGATCCGTGGTGGACGATCCAGGAGCTGAGCCATCTGTACCTACCCTTCAGGTAGGAATCGAGGAGGACGACCCAGGAGCCGCTTCGTTCTTCCAGCTGCTGTTTTTCCCTTTCGAGTTGTACTTTACAGTTGGGCTTGTATTTCCGGCCCTTTTACTTTTCTTCGCTTGTGTTTACTTTTCCGCTTGCTTACTCTGTGGTGTTTGTTTGCTTTTGTAATGGCAATGCCTTCCCAGTTATCGGGATTTACGCCATTGGTGCTAGTCGCCAGCCCCTGGCCTATGGAAGGCGGGCTTGGGGTAGTCACAGCACGGGCCCCGAGGTCGGGTCGTGACAGATTGGTATCAGAGGTGGTCGGTTCTACCGCCGATTCTGATCTTTCTTTCTGTGAAGCAATAGTGTTAAGGGTACCGAGTATGGTTTTCAGTTCAGGGAGTCCAGTGTTGGTGCGGGCGGCCGACGTATCCATACACCAGGACCCTGACGACTGAATTCCGACTTTGTGCACGAAAACACTGATTGCGTGTGTCTTTCCAAAGTTTAAAAATGTCAGCTCAAACCAGGTCAGCTCACCAGGTTTAATCGTTTGACTGTGTTACGATGTTTCTTTCAGGATGCCTTTTCTCGGACAACCAGCTTTAGCCCAGAGGGATGTGCGTACTGACAGCCTGCCGACCGACGAGGCTTCGGTTCAGGGCCCTCTTGCAGTCGAGGCACCAGCAGAGGCACCAGCGGTACTACCATGCGTTGGGCCACCGATGCCACCAGCCCCAGCAGTAGGCGATGCACGGCGCTTGAGTGCGCTGCATGAGTTCCAGCGCCAGAGGCCACCCAGGTTCAGGGGAGAGACGGACCCGCAGGCGGCTGAGGATTGGCTGGAGGCTGTGGTGGGAGTCTTCAGGCTAGTGGGGACGCCATCGGACTTTATGGCGATCTTTGCGGCTAGCCTTCTTCAGGCAGCAGCAGGCAGGTGGTGGAGCCACTTGTTCCAGTTTTGCCGTGGGATGGCCTTCTCTTGGGAAGACTTCGAGACCTCCTTCAGGTTGGAGTATGTACCAGTAGCTCTACACCCCGAGCGTGTTCGGGAGCTGCTGCCTTTGTCGCGTGCTTCTCGATCAGAAGCCGAGTCATCTGTGGGCAGTAGACAGATAATGCAGAGGCCCAGAAAGACCAGACCAGCAGTTGGGCGATCTCGGGTTTTAGGACCGGTGGTGCAGGGCACCCGGAGTGGGAACAGAGCTAGCCGTGCAAGGAGCAGGATGTGTTACTCATGCCGCGGAAAGGGTCATCTGGCACGTGACTGTCCGACTCCCGATCCGCAGGCTTTGGGGGAGCTACCGAGATAGAGGCAGCGAAAAATGCTTGAGCAACAGTAGAACTCTTGGAGCAGGTGGACAAGAGCGGAACTAGTGGATACGTCTCTTGTACTTCTAGTTCCATGTTTGATGTTGTATTCGTGTCTTTGTATTATGAGCTGCAATAATAAAGAAGACATTTATCTCTTGTGATGTTTGCCTTCCTGTCCTCTTTTGTGATGTTACTGAGTGGTCCCGGTTAAACTGTTGACTTGACCCTCACTTTCGAGATTTCAACTGGAGCAGACCCAGTGACCTCACACTGATGCCGACAGTGTGACTCGACCCTTGGAGGCGAGAGTGACAGTTGGATCTCTTAGTAGTTACGTCGAGGCCTTACGACGTCATCCATGACATGAATGCATCCTTCATGCCAGGATTGACTGTATTAGGCAATGGGCGTGGTTCATCTAGAGAGGGGATGAGACCAGGTTTCTCTTTTCGGCAAAGGAGAAATTTTAGCAGCTCTTCCAGATAATATGAAAAGGAGGTGCAGTTCATCCAGGAGCGGATGAAGACTGCACAGTGCAGTAAGAAATAGGAAACCAGTGCCAGTCTTAGAGACTCGGGCGTGTTAAATGTTTCAAGAAGAGGAAGCTTAAAGGACAGATGAATCTGCGGAGTAGCAGACGTGGAAGTGGGGCCTTGAGAGCAGCAGGTGGTGGTGTACATCTCAACATGTTACAACCACCCGCCTTTGAAATCCCCGCCAGGCTCAGGGAGCAGGAGGGCTGGGAAGGAGAGTAGCTGCATGCGGTCAAGTAGTGTGACCCAGGGGCTCTAAGAATGATTCGGGGTACGGGCTATGTCTACTATGAGCTGCCATATCTTTAGACATAGGTACCAATCATTCTTTCCTTCCACGAATCTTGTCCCATACCTAGAGGTTCCGGGTAAGCCGTTGACTTGACCCTCACGTCTAGAGATACCTTTGGGAGGAGACTCGATAATCACACTTACGCCGACAGTGTGATCTGACCACGAGGCGAGAGTTTCGGTTGGAATCTCTTGGTGGCAGCGTCGAGGCCTTGCGACGTTGGTCTGGTTATGGATCGAATTCACAGATCATACCCAGGTTGACTGTTTTAGGCAAAAAGGTTGTGGTTTATCTACAACGTTGGGATAGGTTTTCCTTGGTCAGCGAAAAGGAAACCCTGGGCAGCTCAAGATAAACTCATGCACAGGAGGGTGTAGCCGATCATTCTTGGGTCGACCCACCTTACCTTCGTGGCAGCAGGAGTTTTGAGTTTCAGTTCTAATCAGGAATGGAGACCTCTGGAGTTCGAGGATGACGACCACATCTTCTTACGGGTCTCACCTCGACGAGGTTTACGGAGATGTGGCCTGGGAGGCAAGTTATCTCCGAGGTTCAACGAACCTATCTAGGTCCTCAGCTGGGTAGGCGAGGTGGTTTACCGCTTGGCCCATCCACTTCAGTTGCACTAGGTGCACGACGTTTTCCACGTATACCAACTGAGGAGATACGTGCTCGACCCCCCTTCGCATATCATCGACCATGAGGAGCTAGACGGTGGCGATGAGTGTCTTATACGGAGGTTCCTGTGGGGATCGACGATCAACAGGAGCAGATCCTATGAGGATGGTCGATTCCTCTTGTGCACTTTCTTTGGCAGCGCGGGAACCTCCAGGTGAGCACATGGGAGCGGAAGGCTCAGATGCGTGCTCAGTACCGCTTTGTTTCCCTAAGTCTGTGGTGAAGCTTTACGGGGACGTAAAGCCCTGTGGTGGGAGTAATGTAAAGACCCGTAAATTTCAAGGAATTTTTTTTTTCTTAATTTTCTTTGGAATTTTACAAGAACGCAGTTTCTGACGGCACCTGATTCCGAGGCCCGGTGTGCCCGGAATCATTTTCCGAAGTTTTGGCTCGGGTACGTTCAGTGAACGGACGAGCGGGTTTTTCTAACTTTTGAACCGGTGCCCGGAATCGAATTCTGAGGGCACCGATGAAATCGCAGCGCCGGGTTTTGCCTAGAAACGCCTCTTCCGGAGTTGCGTTTGCTCAGGTGTGGTTTTTAAATTTTGGGACTTAAGGTTAAGAAATAAAATAAAGTTGTTACGACAAATTTATTTTTATTTCACTTGAAGCCACTTGAAAGCCACATTAAGCTGGTTAAGCTTAGTTGAAGCGGATAGGGTGCAACTGAAATATCCTATCCTCTTGATAGGATATTTGTGGGTGGGGCCCGCACGAGCCCCGCCGTTTCTTCCGCTAAGTAACGCACCCGCGAAAACCCGTCAAAGAAACTGAAAGTCAACTGACGCGATTTCTTAGTTTCTTAACAGACCATTAAATTGGGCTGTTTCTTTCGTCCAATTAATTGGGCGGTTTCTTTGGTAAATTAATTCTTGGAATTAATTGTTCGTTTCTTTTTTTTTTAATCGTTGCTTGTGCGTTAATAAAATAAGATTACTCTTATTTTATTTTGGGTGGAATCTTGTGGCGTGGGGAGAATTTGGAGGAGAGCGTTCTTCTTCGGCGAAGAACGCGAAGAACGCCGGCCTCCGGCGAAGAACGCCGAAACCGCGGAAATCAATGACGCTTCTTCCGCGACGTTTCTTCCGCGACGATCGTTCCTTTCCAAGCGACGTTCTCCCTTCGGACGCACCTCGACGACAACGGAATCAACGACGTTTCTCCGGCGACGTTTCTTCCGCGACGATCGTCCTCTTCCGCGACGAACTCGCGAGCGACAACGCTTGAGGTAGGGGTTTTAAACCTTTTTAAAGTTGTTGATCTTTCCTTCGATCTTGAAGGTTCTTTTTTTTTGTCGGCCCTTGTTTCCGAATATTTTTATTTATTTTTAAAAAGATTGTGATGGATTATCGTTCTAGAAAGGCCGATTGTTATCAATCTAATGCGAGGGGGGTCGGGCCGCACAAACACGGCCGCACCCCCCCCTCCTTTATTCTTGTTGTTTCTTGCGGATGGAGCGAGATGGCGTGGTGCCGTCGCACCACGCGGTAATCGTACGACAACCATTGAGCGGCGCCGTCGCGCCGCGCTGTGGAACGAAATCAAACAAGATCGAGACGCCTTCGCGCCACGCCGAGAAGTCGTTCAAGCACGCGACGTCTGTAAAGACCCGGAAATTTCAAGGAATTTTTTTTGTTAATTTTATTTGGAATTTTACAAGAGCGCAGTTTCAGACGGCACCTGATTCCGAGGCCCGGAGTGCCCGGAATCATTTTCCGAAGTTTGGCTCGGGTACGTTCAGTGAACGAACGAGCGGGTTTTTCTAACTTTTGAACCGGTGCCTGGAATCGAATTCCGAGGGCACCGATGGAACCGTAGCGCCGGTTTACGCTTAGGAACTCCTGTTCTGGAGTTGCGTACTTGCGAGTGTTGATAATAAAAATTGTGGATGTTTACTTTGTAATTACACTACAATTTTTATTATTTTACTCTAAATGTTATCTCTTGTTGGAAGTTGGGTAACCACCCAACCTCCCATGGGAGGTTATGAGGGTGGTGGGGCCCACACGAACCCCACCCCTTCATATCCTCTAAAACCCCCTCAACTCCCACTTAAATCATGTTAACTTAAGTTATAAACCTATGACTTAAATGTAATGAGTTAATGAGGTGAGTTGTGTGTGGTTATTGAATTTCAAACCTTTGAAATTCAAAGAGGTTGGGTTGTGTGAATAAAATAAGAAAGAGTCTTATTTTATTTTGTTAGAATTTTATCTCCTTAAGAGAGTAGGGAAGTCTTCTTCATCTTCTTCAAACTCAACGAAGAACGCGAAGAACGCCGTTCTTCAACGAAGAACTTCTCCGCCGAAGAACACGGTCCATCCGAGACGCCGTATCCGCGACGCGACGTACTTCTTCCGCGTCATCTCTTCCGCGACGTGCTTTCCGCGGCGAACCTACGTCCGACGCCGCAACGCACTTTCCGCGACGTGCCTCTCGCGGCGAACCCACGTCCGTCTACCGCGACGCCATAACCGCGATGCCGACGACGTCTTCCTCCGTGACGTCCGACCTCCGCGATGCTCGTCCTTCGCGGATCGTTGACGAGCTCCGCGAGCTTCCTTCGAGGTAGGGGTTGTACCTTATTTCTTAATTTAATTTACACCTTCGTAAATAAATTATTGGACCGCTTGTTATCTTTAACATGGGAGGGGATCGGACCGCACAAACACGGTCGATCCTCCTCCCAAACCTTGTTGTTGGATTTTTACTCGTGGTTCGAAGAAGAGGCGGAGCGGTGCCGTGACACCGCGCTTGGACGCAAGGGGTTCATGGGAGTGCGCGAGATTGACGCGCCACTCCGGACGACGAGGGCCGTAGTGGTCTCCCACAGCCGGACTGAACAAGCCGCCGGAGCAATGAGGCGCGGCCCGTTGGCCGCGGCGGAGTAAAGGAAGTGCGACCGTTGGATGCAACGCCGCCGCGCCGCATCGGAGGAGAAAACAAAGGCGCCGCGGCCGGAGCGGGGCCGCGGCGAAGGCGTGCGGTGCCGTCGCACCGCGCCGGACGACGAAGGCCGCGGCCGGTTCCGGGCCGCGGCGGATTGAGAAGACCGGCGGCCAACCGGGCCGCCGGTGTCGGAAGACGAAAGGGAACCGGCCGGCCAGGTCGGGCCGGCCGGAAGGAAGTCAAACCGGGGAAATTTATTTTCCCCAGTTAGCCGTTAATGGCCCCCAATTAAATTGGGGGCAGGTTAATTTTAGAAGGGGGGGGGGGCAGCGCCCCCTCGTGTCGTCCAGCAGGCCCCCTCATGTGAGGGGGCGGTTTAAAAAATTGAAACCGGCGCGGCACGTGCCGCGCCGCCAGGGGGAAAAACGGGGGAGCGGGGGTCTCGCCCAGCGCGCCGCCTGCACGCCCAGCGCGCCGCCGCACCGCCTCAGCGCACCGCCGCGTGCCTCCGCGCGCCGCCGCGTGCCGCCGCGCGTCCCGCGCGCCGCCGGCCGAACCGGCCGGGCCGGTTCGGGCCGGGTCGGCCCAGACCCCTTCCTTCCCGAACTAGAACGTTAAATTGTCCGTAACTTAAGCTACGGGACTCCGAATGACGAACCGTCTGCGGCTACGCGATCCTTGAATCGAGACGGTCGTTTCGGTATAACTCACTCAAAGTTTCGGATACTTTGGGTTCGGCCGGGTTGGTTCGTACACGAAACCAACCGGGCCCTCGGAGCGGAAACGCTCATATCTTGAGCTACGGACGTCCGAACGGCGTGCC
Source organism: Viscum album (assembly GCA_963277665.1). NCBI lineage: Eukaryota > Viridiplantae > Streptophyta > Magnoliopsida > Santalales > Viscaceae > Viscum > Viscum album. The sequence continues at coordinate 2,082,864,515 of OY728122.1, read as the reverse complement.
GCCAGTTCTGATAAGTTCCTCTTAGTGAGGCGGATATTTTGGCATACTCCGCCCGAGGTTTGGACGCAGGTGGAGTACGGCCGGGTTGGTTCGTTCACAAAACCAACCGGGCCCTCGGAGCGGAAACGCTCATATCTTGAGTTCCGGACGTCCGATTGACGTGCCGTCGACTTTGATGGAATCCTCTAAGTGGGACGGAACTTTTGACATACTCCGCCCGAGTTTTGGATACAGTTGAGATATGGCCGGGTTTGGTTCGCTCACGAAACCAACCGGGCCCTCGGGACGAAAAGGCTAATAACTCACAGACCGGGCGTCCGATTGATGCGTCGTCTATTGCGTTGAGACTCCTTTGACGAAGCGGACGTATGTGGCACTTCTTCGTTGGACTTTGAGATACTTGGAGTATCGACCAGTAGCTCGTGGAGTGGACCCTCCCGGAGACGAGCGGGCGGGGGAGCGCTTGGGTGTAGCGGCGGACCCGTGGTACTTGACAGTGGTGGTGCGCTTGGATGCAGCAGCAGACCCTTGGCGGTGGAGCGCTTGGTTGTAGCGGCGGACCCGCGATACTCTACGGAGTGTGTGCGCTTGGTTGTAGCGACAGACCCGCGACGGTGGAGACGTGCGTGCGGAGTACAGAGACCGTGTAGCCGACTGAGACCTGACGACTGCTTGACCGACTCGACTTGGAGTGAGTCGACTAGCCCAGTGGACGGAGCACCCAGTAGTTGGCAGCAGACCCACGGCGGACGGAGCGCCTGGTAGTTGGCAGCAAACCCGCGATACTCGACAGGAGGAGTACCTCAGTAGGCTATTTGGGTGAGCGCCCGGTATTTGGCGACAGACCCTCAGCGGACGGAGCGCCCGGTAGTTGGCCGCAAACCCGCAATACTCGACAGGAGGAGTACCTCAGCAGTCTTAGGTTAGTGAGCAGTACCTCGGAGTCGTGACAAGACCACTGTACACTCTAGAGACGGAGCTCTTCAGTAGTTACGGTTTCGATAATGAAAATCCTGGTTTGAGCTGAGTCAATGATCTTTGTAATTTCCTCATGATTGAGATGGGTCGCTTGATAACTTAGGTATATGTATGGGCATATACCTGGGTAATGGTTATCCGTTGATTTCATAAACTTGTTATAAACTGTGTGGACTTGTACTGTTATCCTGTGTGGATTTACTGTTTACTCTTCTTTGTGGATTGGGTTGTTCTTGGGCTCGGTGTTGGAGCCGAACGGAAATTGGTGACATAGGTATATGTATGGGCATATACCTAATCAATACTGGATGTTACTTCGTGATTGTATCCTTCATGTGGTTTATCCTTTGTGGATTTCGGGAGACCTTCGAGGGTCTCGGGGTCCCTACTGAGTATCTTATACTCACCCCTGCACGGGCTATGCCCGCACTACGTTGTGTTGGTTGCAGACGACGGACAACGCTGACTGCGGTTGAGGCTTACGGAGTAGGTCGGTACCCGGAGGAGGACCTCTGAGCGGGACGTGCTCGGAGCGGACAGTTGGACCCGAGGAGTTATGGAGCTATCTGTACCTACCCTTCAGGTAGGATCCGTGGTGGACGATCCAGGAGCTGAGCCATCTGTACCTACCCTTCAGGTAGGAATCGAGGAGGACGTCCCAGGAGCCGCTTGTACTTTCAGTTGCTGTTTTCCCTTTCGAGTTGTACTTTACTTTACAGTTGGGCTTGTATTTCCAGCCCCTTTACTTCAGCACAATTGTTCTAGTTTTGTGTACTGCTTTACTTCCGCTTGTTACTCTGAGGTGCTTGTTTACTTTATTAAGGCAATGCCTTCCCTTTTTACTGGGATTTTTACGCCTTGGTGCTAGTCGCCAGCCCCTGGCCTATGGAAGGCGGGCTTGGGGTAGTCACGGCACGGGCCCGAGGGCGGGTCGTGACAAATTGGTATCAGAGGGGTCGGTTCTACCGCAGACTCTGATCTTTTTTTTTCTATGTGAAGCAATAGTGTTTAGTGTATTGAGTGTGGTTATCAGTCCAGGGAGTCCAGTGTTGGTGCGGCGGCCGACGTATCCGTATATCAGGACCCTGACTTCTGATTTCCGACTTAATGCACGAAAACACTGATTGCGTGTGTGTTTCCCAAAAGGTTTAAAGTCAGCTCAAACCAGGTCAGCTCACCAGGTATAAATCGTTGACCGTGACACAACTGTTCAGGATGTCACCATGCAGATAGTTAGCTGGAGTTCCGAGAGAGTTCTCGATGATGGCCCACCGAGCAGCGAGACTCCGGTGCAGGGCCCTTTTTTCAGTGTTGGCACCTTCGGGTGGTGTACCAGCAGCACCACCACCCGTTAGGCAGCAGATGCCACTAGCTGACGGTGCACGCTAGCGGAGCGCGATGCACGAGTTCCAGCAGTAGAGGCCTCTGAGGATACGAGGCGAGACAGATTTCCCAGGCAGCAGTGGACTGGATGGAGGCGGTTTCTAGAGTTCTACGCCTAGCTTGGATACTAGTAGAGCGGATGATGATCTTAGCTCCTGGTGTTTCCAGTGAGTGACCATGAGGTTGTTCCTTATAGTAATGAGGCTTCGGTACGCGAACCGATACCTGGGATAGTACCTACGGGTAGTGCTCCAGCTATGTCACTACCTGTTGGTCAGCAGACACTACCGGCGGTACCGGTAGCAGAGACTCACAGGCTTAGTGCCTTACATATGTTTTAGCACCAGATATCCCTCAAGTTTCGAGGTGAGCCTGACTCGTAGGCGGCTGAGGACTGGCTTGAGGAGGTGGTTGTAAGTTTTCTGGAGCTAATACAGCTTCGACAGTACGACATGTCGGAAGCAGAGCACTCAACGTGGCTTACCAATCAATCTTGGTACTCGTTGGTTACGTTGTGATCAGTTCTTTAGACTCGAACTTCTGAGCGAAGTGTGTCTAAAGGACATCTGAACCATTACTTTTCCTCTATGCATTCCTACCTATGCTAAGATGCTAGAGAGAAGCTTTGTGGTTGTGAACGTTAGCAGTGAAAGGCAGGAAACTAGCGCCAGTCTCAGAGACTCGGGCGTGTAAAATGTTTCAGGAGGAGGAAGTGCTAAGGACAGATGAATCTGCAGGGTAGCAGACGTGGAAGCGGAGCTTGGAGAGCAGCATGTGGTGGTGTACATTTCGACATGTTACGACCACCCGACTTAGTAGTCCCCGCCAGGCTCAGGGAGCAGGAGGGCTGGGGAGGAGAGTAGCTGCATTACGGTCAAGGAGTGTGACCCAGGAGCTCTAAGAATGATTCGGGGTACGAATTATGTCTACTACGAGCTGCCATATCTATAGACATAGGAGCCAATCATTCTACCCTTCCACGAATCATGTCCCAGACCTAGAGGTTCCGGGTAAGCCGTAGACTTGACCCTCACGTCTGAAGATACCTTTGGGAGGAGACTCGATAATCACACTTACGCTGACGGTGTGATTTGACCTCGAGGCGAGAGTTTCGGTTGGAATCTCTTGGTGGCAGCGTAGAGGCCTTACGACGTTGATCTGGGTATGGTTTTGATTCACAAATCATACCCGGGTTGACTGTTTTAGGCAAACGTCGGAATGGGTTTTCCTTGGTCGGCGAAAAGGAAACCCTGGGCAGCACATGTTAAACTCAGGCATAAGAGTGTGTGACCGATCACTCTTGAGTTGGTCAACCCTACCCTTGTGGCAGCAGGAGTTTTGAGTTTCAGTTCTAACCTAAAAAGGGAAACCTCTTGAGTTCGAGGGTGACGAACACGTTCTTATACGGTCTCAACCCGATGAGGTTTCGGAGATGTGGCCGAGGCGGCATGTTATCTCCGAAGTTCGATGGACCCTTTTGATCTTCAGCAGGGTAGGTGAGGAGGTTTACCGCTTGACCCTACCACCTCAGTCGCACCGGGTGCATAATGTCCACCACGTGTCTCAGCTGTGGAGATACGTGTATGTTTCTTCACACGTCATCGACCTCGGGGAGTTGGACGTCGATGACAGGGCGATAAGCACAGAGGTTCTAGTAGAGAACGAGGATCGACAGGAGCAGGTTCTACGTGAACGGTTGCTTCCTCTGGGGTGCTTCACGGGTAGCACGAGATCTTCAGGTGAGCATATGGGAGCGTAAAGCCCAGTTGCGTGCTCAGTACTACCTTGTTTCCCTTAAGTGTGAGTTGAAGATTTACGGGGACGTAAAGCCCTGAGGTGGGAGTAATGTAAAGACCCGGAAATTTCAAGGAAATTTTTTTGTTAATTTTCTTTGGAATTTTACAAGAGCGCAGTTTCAGACGGCACCTGATTCCGAGGCCCGGAGTACCCGGAATCATTTTCCAAAGTTTGGCTCGGGTACGTTCAGTGAACGAACGAGCGGGTTTTTCTAACTTTTGAACCGGTGCCCGGAATCAAATTCCGAGGGCACCGATGGAACCGTAGCGCCGGTTTACGCTTAGGAACTCCTGTTCTGGAGTTGCGTACTTGTGAGTGTTGATAATAAAAATTGTGGATGTTTACTTTGTAATTACACTACAATTTTTATTATTTTACTCTAAATGTTATCTCTTGTTGGAAGTTGGGTAACCACCCAACCTCCCATGGGAGGTTATGAGGGTGGTGGGGCCCACACGAACCCCACCCCTTCATATCCTCTAAAACCCCCTCAACTCCCACTTAAATCATGTTAACTTAAGTTATAAACCTATGACTTAAATGTAATGAGTTAATGAGGTGAGTTGTGTGTGGTTATTGAATTTCAAACCTTTGAAATTCAAAGAGGTTGGGTTGTGTGAATAAAATAAGAAAGAGTCTTATTTTATTTTGTTAGAATTTTATCTCCTTAAGAGAGTAGGGAAGTCTTCTTCATCTTCTTCAAACTCAACGAAGAACGCGAAGAACGCCGTTCTTCAACGAAGAACTTCTCCGCCGAAGAACACGGTCCATCCGCGACGCCGTATCCGCGACGCGACGTACTTCTTCCGCGTCATCTCTTCCGCGACATTCTTTCCGCGGCGAACCTACGTCCGACGCCGCAACGCACTTTCCGCGACGTGCCTCTCGCGGCGAACCCACGTCCGTCTACCGCGACGCCATAACCGCGATGCCGACGACGTCTTCCTCCGTGACGTCCGACCTCCGCGACGCTCGTCCTTCGCGGATCGTTGACGAGCTCCGCGAGCTTCCTTCGAGGTAGGGGTTGTACCTTATTTCTTAATTTAATTTATGCCTTCGTAAATAAATTATTGGACCGCTTGTTATCTTTAACATGGGAGGGGATCGGACCGCACAAACACGGTCGATCCTCCTCCCAAACCTTGTTGTTGGATTTTTACTCGTGGTTCGAAGAAGAGGCGGAGCGGTGCCGTGACACCGCGCTTGGACGCAAGGGGTTCATGGGAGTGCGCGAGATTGACGCGCCACTCCGGACGACGAGGGCCGTAGTGGTCTCCCACAGCCGGACTGAACAAGCCGCCAGAGCAATGAGGCGCGGCCCGTTGGCCGCGGCGGAGTAAAGGAAGTACGACCGTTGGATGCAACGCCGCCGCGCCGCATCAGAGGAGAAAACAAAGGCGCCGCGGCCGGAGCGGGGCTGCGGCGAAGGCGCGCGGTGCCGTCGCACCACGCCGGACGACGAAGGCCACGGCCGGTTCCGGGCTGCGGCGGATTGAGAAGACCGGCGGCCAACCGGGCCGCCGGTGTCGGAAGACGAAAGGGAACCGGCCGGCCAGGTCGGGCCGGCCGGAAGGAAGTCAAACCGGGGAAATTTATTTTCCCCGGTTAGCCGTTAATGGCCCCCAATTAAATTGGGGGCCGGTTAATTTTAGAAGGGGGGGGGGCAGCGCCCCCTCGTGTCGTCCAGCAGGCCCCCTCATGTGAGGGGGCGGTTTAAAAAATTGAAACCGGCGCGGCACGTGCCGCGCCGCCAGGAGGAAAAACGGGGGAGCGGGGGTCTCGCCCAGCGCGCCGCCTGCACGCCCAGCGCGCCGCCGCGCCGCCTCAGCGCACCGCCGCGCGCCACCCGCGCGCCTCCGCGCGGCCGGGGGTCTCGCCCAGCGCGCCGCCTGCGCGCCCAACGCGCCGCCGCACCGCCTCAGCGCACCGCCGCGCGCCACCCGCGCGCCTCCGCGCGCCGCCGCGTGCCGCCGCGCGCCGCCGGCCGAACCGGCCGGGCCGGTTCGGGCCGGGTCGGCCCGGACCCCTTCCTTCCCGAACCAGAACGTTAAATTGTCCGTAACTTAAGCTATGGGCCTCCGAATGACGAACCGTCTGCGGCTACGCGATCCTTGAATCGAGACGGTCGTTTCGGTATAACTCAATCAAAGTTTCGGATACTTTGGGTTCGGCCGGGTTGGTTCGTACACGAAACCAACCGGGCCCTCGGAGCGGAAACGCTCATATCTTGAGCTACGGACGTCCGAACGGCGTGCCGTCAGTTCTGATAAGTTCCTCTTAGTGAGGCAGATCTTTTGGCATACTCCGCCCGAGGTTTGGACACAGGTGGAGTACGGCCGGGTTGGTTCGTTCACAAAACCAACCGGGCCCTCGGAGCGGAAACGCTCATATCTTGAGTTCCGGACGTCCGATTGACGTGCCGTCGACTTTGATGGAATCCTCTAAGTGGGACGGAACTTTTGACATACTCCGCCCGAGTTTTGGATACAGTTGAGATATGGCCGGGTTTGGTTCGCTCACGAAACCAACCGGGCCCTCGGGACGAAAAGGCTAATAACTCACAGACCGGGCGTCCGATTGACGCGTCGTCTGTTGCGTTGAGACTCCTTTGACGAAGCGGACGTATGTGGCACTTCTTCGTTGGACTTTGAGATACTTGGAGTATCGACCAATAGCTCGTGGAGTGGACCCTCCCGGAGACGAGCGGGCGGGGGAGCGCTTGGGTGTAGCGGCGGACCCGTGATACTTGACAGTGGTGGTGCGCTTGGATGCAGCAGCAGACCCTTGGCGGTGGAGCGCTTGGTTGTAGCGGCGGACCCGCGATACTCTACGGAGTGTGTGCGCTTGGTTGTAGCGACAGACCCGCGAAGGTGGAGACGTGCGTGCGGAGTACGGAGACCGTGTAGCCGACTGAGACCTGACGACTGCTTGACCGACTCGACTTGGAGTGAGTCGACTAGCCCAGTGGACGGAGCGCCCAGTAGTTGGCAGCAGACCCACGACAGACGGAGCGCCTGGTAGTTGGCAGCAAACCCGCGGTACTCGACAGGAGGAGTACCTCAGTAGGCTATTTGGGTGAGCGCCCGGTATTTGGCGACAGACCCTCAGCGGACGGAGCGCCCGGTAGTTGGCCGCAAACCCGCAGTACTCGACAGGAGGAGTACCTCAGCAGTCTTAGGTTAGTGAGCAGTACCTCAGATTCGTGACAGGACCACTGTACACTCTAGAGACGGAGCTCTTCAGTAGTTACGGTTTTGATAATGAAAATCCTGGTTTGAGCTGAGTCAATGATCTTTGTGATTTCCTCATGATTGAGATGGGTCTCTTGATAACTTAGGTATATGTATGGGCATATACCTGGGTAATGGTTATCTGTTGATTTCATAAACTTGTTATAAACTGTGTGGACTTGTACTGTTATCCTGTGTGGATTTACTGTTTACTCTTCTTTGTGGATTGGGTTGTTCTTGGGCTCGGTGTTGGAGCTGAACGGAAATTGGTGACATAGGTATATATATGGGCATATACCTAATCAATACTGGATGTTACTTCGTGATTGTATCCTTCATGTGGTTTATCCTTTGTGGATTTCGGGAGACCTTCGAGGGTCTCGGGGTCCCTACTGAGTATCTTATACTCACCCCTGCACGGGCTATGCCCGCACTACGTTGTGTTGGTTGCAGACGACGGACAGCGCTGACTGCGGTTGAGGCTTACGGAGTAGGTCGGTACCCGGAGGAGGACCTCTGAGCGGGACGTGCTCGGAGCGGACAGTTGGACCCGAGGAGTTGTGGAGCTATCTGTACCTACCCTTCAGGTAGGATCCGTGGTGGACGATCCAGGAGCTGAGCCATCTGTACCTACCCTTCTGGTAGGAATCGAGGAGGACGTCCCAGGAGCCGCTTGTACTTTCAGTTGCTGTTTTCCCTTTCGAGTTGTACTTTACTTTACAGTTGGGCTTGTATTTCCAGCCCCTTTACTTCAGCACAGTTGTTCTAGTTTTGTGTACTGCTTTACTTCCGCTTGTTACTCTGAGGTGCTTGTTTACTTTATTAAGGCAATGCCTTCCCTTTTTACTGGGATTTTTATGCCTTGGTGCTAGTCGCCAGCCCCTGGCCTATGGAAGGCGGGCTTGGGGTAGTCACGGCACGGGCCCGAGGGCGGGTCGTGACAACGTCGTCGCGCCGCGCCAAAGAGGCCGCAGATTAAATTAATTTTATTTTGTTCTTGAGCGCAGATTGACGAGCGACGACAAACGAGGCCGCAAGTTAATTTTGAGGCATCCGCAGTGAAGGTCGGGTCCCGGGATGACCGTAGGTGCAGACGGGAAGCAAATCAGACCACCGGAGCGTCTCCGGTGGCCCGCGGAAGCCGGCGGCCGGAGGCGGCGGCACCCCGCGGGTGTCCAGGGGGGCACCCCGCGGGTGCCGCGGGGTTGTCTGGCGACACCCCGCGGGTGTCCAGGGCGGCACCCCGCGGGTGTCCAGGGCGGCACCCCGCGGGTGCCGCGGGGTTGTCAGGCGGCACCCCGCGGGTGTCTAGCGCGACACCCCGCGGGTGCCGCGGGGTTGTCAGGCGACACCCCGCGGGTGTCCAGCGCGACACCCCGCGGGTGCCGCGGGGCTGTCAGGCGGCACCCCGCGGGTGTCCAGCGCGACACCCCGCGGGTGCCGCGGGGTTGTCAGGCCGCTCGGCCGAGCCGAGCCGGACCGGCCCTGGCCGGGCGGGGCCGGGCCAACCGGGTCGGACCCGGTTCGGGCCGACCCAGGGGGGGTCGGGCCGGGTCGGCCCGAACCCGGACCCCCCCGTTTTCGGACCATTTCGGTCAAATTCACATATCATGAGCTCCGGACGTCCGAATGACGTACCGTCAGCTTTGTTGAATTCCTCTCAGTGAGACGGAACTTTTGGCTTACTCTGCTCGAGGTTTGGATGCCGACGGAGTACGGTCGGGTCGGTTCGTACACGAAACCAACCGGGCCCCTGGAACGAAAAAGCCAATAACTCACAGACCGGGCGTCCGATTGACGCGCCATCTGTTTCGTTGACTTCCTCTTGATGAGACGGAACTTTTGACATACTCCGCCCGAGTTTTGGATGTAGTCGGAGTATGGCCGGATTGGATTGTACCCGAAATCCAACCGGGCCCCTGGAACGGAAAAGCTGATATCTTTCAGCCAGGACGTCCGTTCGACGAACCGTCAGCGGCGTTGGTGATTGCGTTGAGTAACGGTCCCTTTGATTATACCCTATGGGAGTTCAGGGTACAGTCGTGATACGGCTGGGATTGGTTCGCACACGAAACCAACCGGGCCCCTGGAACGAAAAGGCTAATAACTCACAGACCGGGCGTCCGATTGACGCGCCGTCTATTGCGTTGAGACCCCTATGATGAGGCGGTCCTTTGAGACACTTCTTTGTGGGACTTTGTGATACTTGGAGTATCGACCAGTAGCTCGTGGAGCGGACCCTCCCGGAGACGAGCGTGCAGAGTACGGAGACCGTGTAGCCGACTGAGACCTGACGACTGCTTGACCGACTCGACTTGGAGTGAGTCGACTAGCCCAGTGGACGGAGCGCCCGGTATTTGGCGGCAGACCCACGGCGGACGGAGCGCCTGGTAGTTGGCAGCAAACCCGCGGTACTCGACAGGAGGAGTACCTCAGTAGGCTATTTGGGTGAGCGCCCGGTATTTGGCGACATACCCTCAGCGGACGGAGCGCCCGGTAGTTGGCCGCAAACCTGCAGTACTCGACAGGAGGAGTACCTCAGCAGTCTTAGGTTAGTGAGCAGTACCTCGGAGTCGTGACAGGACCACTGTACACTCTAGAGACGGAGCTCCTCAGTAGTTACGGTTTCGATAATGAAAATCCTGGTTTGAGCTGAGTCAATGAATCTTTGTGTTTCCTCATGATTGAGATGGGTCGCTTGATAACTTAGGTATATGTATGGGCATATACCTGGGTGATGGTTATCCGTTGATTTCATGATTTTTGTGTATCCTTGTGATTGGATGGGTTACTTGATGACTTAGGTATATGTATGGGCATATACCTAAGTAGAGTCTGATGTTACTTCGTGATTGCTGTCTTTACTTTGTGGATATCCATGTTGGATTTAGTGAGACCTTAAGGGTCTCGGGGTCCCTACTGAGTAGCTTATACTCACCCCTGCACGGGCTATGCCCGCACTTCGTTGTGTTGGTTGCAGACGACGGACAGCGCAGATCGCAGTTGAAGCTTGCGGAGCAGGTCGGTACCCGGAGGAGGACCACTGGGCGGACGTACCCGGAGTAGACGACAGGACCCGAGGAGTAGAGGAGCTATCTGTACCTACCATTCAGGTAGGATCCGTGGTGGACGATCCAGGAGCTGAGCCATATGTACCTACCCTTCAGGTAGGAATCGAGGAGGACGACCCAGGAGCCGCTTCGTTCTTCCAGCTGCTGTTTTTCCCTTTCGAGTTGTACTTTACAGTTGGGCTTGTATTTCCGGCCCTTTTACTTTTCTTCGCTTGTGTTTACTTTTCCGCTTGCTTACTCTGTGGTGTTTGTTTGCTTTTGTAATGGCAATGCCTTCCCAGTTATCGGGATTTACGCCATTGGTGCTAGTCGCCAGCCCCTGGCCTATGGAAGGCGGGCTTGGGGTAGTCACGGCACGGGCCCCGAGGTCGGGTCGTGACAAGGATCCTCCGTGAGTTCGACAACGACAATACTGTACCAGGATCCTCCGTGGGTTCAACAGCGATGATACTGGACTGGGATCCTTCATGGGTTCGACAGTGATGACTTTTGTACCAGGATCCTCCGTGGGTTCGACAGCGCTGATACTGTTCCAGGATCCTACGTGGGTTTGACAGAGGAGATGATTCGGTGGCTACAACTAATCATCTCTACCCCCTCTACATGAGTTGTATACCCATGTGAGCTGAGTCTTGTCTTTCAGTCGTTATCATCAAGATGATTGACTTTACTTCCTTTGTGGAATGGGTTGTGCTTGGGTTCGAGTGTTGGAGCCGGACTGTGATTGGAAACTTAGGTATATGTATGGGAATATACCTAAGTAGGGATGGTTGATACTTCGTGATTGTATCTTACTACTGTGATTTATCCTTAGTGGATTCTGGGAGACCTTCAGGGGTCTCAGGGTCCCCTACTGAGTATTTTTATACTCACCCCTGCATGGGCTTTGCCCGCACCTTGTTGTGTTCTGTGCAGACGACGGTCAGTAGTGATCGAGGCTAAGGGAGACAGACGGGAGGCTGCTCGAAGCTGGACTAGATGGGACATACCTCAGGGAGGAGTTGTTTGAGTTCTGTACCTACCCTTCAGGTATGATTCCCTGATGGACGATCCAGAAGCTGTTTTTCCCTTTTTACTTGTATTTTTTGTTCAGTTGGGTTTGTATATTGGCCCACTTACTTTCATCACACTTTTCTTTTCTATATTAGTAGTTGTTGCTTCTACTGCTTGTTTTCAGACTGTGTGTGTTACAGGTTTCAAGGCAATGCCTTCCCTTTTTATCGGGGATTCGCCTTTGGTGCTAGTCATCAGCTCCTGGCCTATGGAAGGTGGGCTTAGGGTAGTCACGACACGGGCCCTGAAAACGGGTCATGACATGAGGTGAGGTTGATTCCTCCACATCAAAAATGACTTATGAATCATTTTTCTAAATTATCAAAACAATATGAATGCATTTTCTCATTTTTGAGTATGTCAGTTGTCTTTTTATTAAAATTAATATCAATTTTAAATAAAAAAACGCACTTGGAGTCATATCGGTCACATCATGCATCCGATTAAGGTGAAACTTATTTCTACATGTCTCAAATGACTTATGGATAATTTTCTTAAAGTATCAAAATAATCCGGATGTGTTTTCTTGGTTTTGAGTATGTCACTTATGTTTTTTTACTAAAATGTCATTTTAAATTGGAAACACGTACTTTGAGTCATACTGGCCACACCATGTGTCGGTTTGATGCGAGACTGATTACTAAACTTTAAAAAAAACTTATGAATATTTTTCCTAAATTATGAAGATAATACGATTATGTTTTATTGGTTTTCAGTAAGTGAAACTTTTGAACTAAAATGTCAATTTTAAACTAATAAGGGATACTTTGAGTCATGTCGGGAACATCATATATCAGATTGATGCGCTGCGCGGCTGATCCTACACATCAAAAATTACTTATGGATTTTTTTTATAAAGTATCAAAACAATTCAAATGAATTTTATCAGTTTTGAGTATGTCAGTTGTCTTTTTTACTAAAATTAATGTCAATTTTAAATAAAACGACGCACTTGGAGTCATACCAGTCACACCGTGCATCATATTGAGGTAATGATGATTAATACACATCCCAAATGACTTATGGATCATTTTCCTAAAGTAAAAAAACAATCTGAATGCATTTTCTTAGTTTTGAGTACATCACTTGTGTTTTTTACTAAAATGTCATTTTAAACTGGAAACATGCACTTTGAGTCATACCGGTCACATCGTATTTCGGTTTGACATGAGAATAATTCCTATACATCAAAAATGAATTATGAATCATTATAATAAATTATCAAGACAATCTGAGTGTGTTTTTTCAGTTTTTAGTGAGTGACTGTCACGAACCGCCCTCGGGGTCCGTGTCGTGACTACCCCAAGCCCGCCTTCCATAGGCCAGGGGCTGGCGACTAGCACCAAGGCGTAAATCCCGGTAAAAAGGGAAGGCATTGCCTTTGTAAAGTAAACAAACACCACAGAGTAAACAAGCGGAAAGTAAACACTAAACAAAAGCAGAGTACAACTGAAAGTGCAGAAAAGTAAATGGGCCAGAATACAAACCCAAACTGAAAGTAAAGTACAACTTGAAAGAGAAAACAGCAACTGAAAAGTAAAAGCCGCTACTCCGAGCTGTCCACTGGAAATCCCACCTGAAGGGTGGGTACAGATAGCTCCTCTGCTCCACGGGTCCCGCCGTCCGCTCCGAGCACGTCCCGCCCAGTGGTCCACCTCCGGGTACCGTCCCGCTCTGCAAGCCTCAGCTAAGGTCTACGCTGTCCGTCGTCTGCAACCAACACAACGTAGTGCGGGCAAAGCCCGTGCAGGGGTGAGTATAAGCTACTCAGTAGGGACCCCGAGACCCCTGAAGGTCTCTCAAAATCCACAAAGGATAAACCACGAAGAAAAGTAACAATCATGAAGTAATAACCGACACTGCTTAGGTATATGCCCATACATATACCTAAGTCATCAATTCAAATACGCTCTATCCTCCGAGCCCAAGTACAACTCAGTCCACACAGGAAAGTAAACATATTCCACACAGGAAAGCAAAACGTAATCCAGACAGGATTGCACAACACAATCCACACAGGAAAGCAACAGGATTCAGCTCACACAGGTATACTTCTTCAAGGACGATAAAGATGATCACTGATCCATCTAAGTCGTCGGACCCACGAAGGATCGATAGGTAACTAACCCCCGCAAAGACCACACAGGATCGGGCCCACACAGGACCTGTAGGCGCTGGCTCACACAGAACCGCTGAGCGCAAGGACCCACACAGGATCGGACCCACACAGGATCGGGCCCACACAGGACCTGTAGCACTGATCCACGTAGGATCGCTGAGTGCTGAAGTCGTCGTCGTCGAATCCACACAGGATCTCTGTACTGTCGTCGTCGCAGTCACAGTAGCAGTCGTAGCAGTAGTAGTAGCAGTAACAGTCGCAGCCAGCACTAGGGTTCCCGCACACAGCAAGATCGTTCGGAGGGTCCGCTCCACGAGCCGAGGGGCTGATACATCAACTGTCACAAAGACCAGAGTTGATGTATCCAAAAGTTCCGTATCGTCAACAGGAACTCAACGCAACAGACGGCGCGTCGATCGGACGCCCGGTCTGAGAGTTATTGGCATTTTCGTCCCCGGGGCCCGGTTGGTTTTTAAGGAAAAACCAACCCGACCGTACTCCACCTGCGTCCAAACCTCGGGCGGAGTATGCCAAAAGATCCGTCTCACTAAGAGGAACTCAACGCGACTGACGACACGTCAATCGGACGTTCGTAGCTCAAGATATGAGTGTTTCCGCTCCAAAGGCCCGGTTGGTTTCGTGAACGAACCAACCCGGCCGAACTCAAAGTAATCTGAAACCTTGAGTGCGATATACCGAAACGACCGTCTCGATCCAAGGATCGCGTTGCCGCAGACGGTTCGTCATTCGGAGGTCCGAGGCTCAAGTTATGGTCAAAAGACCGCAACTGGTTCGAAACGGGGGGGTCCGGGTCCGGGCCGACCCGGCCCGACCCCCCCCTGGGGCGGCGCGGCGGCGCGGCGGCGTGGCGGCGCGGCGGCGCTGGGAGCCGCGGCAGCTGTCGCCACGAGGAGGCTGCGCGGGGGGAATTTAATTCCCCCGCTAATTGGTTGGCGGCACGGCCTTTGTGCCGCACCTTTTTGCAAGGAAACGGCCCCCGCACGTGGGGGCCGGCTGGTAATAAAACCGGGGGGCTGCTGCCCCCCCCTCCTTTAAAGAACCGCCCCCCTCATAAAGAGGTGGGTTTTTATGTGTTGGCCGGGGGATTAATTCCCCCGGTTTAAAGCCTTCCGGCCGGCCAGCTGGCCGACCGGTTTTCTCCAACGGGACCAGAAATTCCGGTCCCCCCTTCGGCTTCCGACGCCGGCGGCCCGGCCACCGGTCTTCTCTTCCCGCCGCGGCCCGGAACCGGCCGTGGTCTCCTCGTCCCGCCGCGGCCCGAAACCGGCCGCGGTGTTCGTCGTCCGGCGCGGTGCGACGGCACCGCGCCCCTTCGCCGTGCCTTGATACCTTTCAACGCGGCGCGACGGCGTCGCGTTCTTGAAGATTCTTCCTCGGCGTGGCGCGACGGCGCCGCGTAAAAATAATTGCACGATCATCCGCGTGGTGCGACGGCACCACGCCACTTTGCTTCCAATCGCAAGATTAAACAACAAGAACGATGGAGGGGGGTTCGGCCGTGTTCATGCGGTCCGGCCCCCCCCTCACGTTAAGCAATAACGCAACTTAAATTATTTCAAAGCCACACATTAGACTTGCTAAAAATTCATGATCAAAAATAGAATAACTAAACAATAATCAACAACCCCTACCTCGGGTATAAGGTTCGAAGATTGTCAACGTTCCGCGGAAGTCGACGTTGCGGAGGTCGGGCGTCGCGGTAGCCGTTCGTCAAATCCGATGACGAAGGGGGTGCGTCCGAAGAGACACGTCGTTGGCGAATACTTGTACGCCGACGAAGGTTGTCCGAGGAAGAAGTGGTGTCCCCTTTCGTTGACATGGTAAACGAAGAAGGAAGGTGCGGCTTTCTTCGTCGGAGCTTGAGCGTTCTTCGAGTTCTTCGTCAGAGTTGAAGAAGAAGAAGGAAAAGCTCTCCACCTCTCAAGAAGACAAACAAATAACCCAAAATAAAATAAGACAACATCTTATTTTATTAACACATAACACACTAGAATTTCAAATGTTTGAAATTCAAACGGATTAACTCCCATAATTAAATAAGTAACTTAAGTCATTTAATGAGGCGTTAAGGGAGTTGGGAGAATTTGAAAGGTTTAGGGGTTGGTGTGGGCCCCACCACACTTAATCCTCCCAAGGAAGGTTAAGTGGGTGTGGGTCCCACTTCCAACCCCCTTTGGTAGGTTTTATCAAGTTATAATAAAATTTGTTCTTCACAAATTTTATTTAACTCAAACTAAAAACCCCAAAACTAACTTTCAACCCGAAACAAACGCAACTTCCGAAAAGGTCTCTTTAAGCGAATATCGGTGCTGCGAGTTCATCGGTGCCCTCAGATTTAAATTCCGAGCACCGGATCAAAAGTTAGGAATTCCCGCTCGTTCGTTCACTGAACGTACCCGAGCCAAACTTCAGAAATTAATTCCGGGCACTCCGGGCCTCAGAATCAGGTGCCGTCTGAAACCGCGCTCTTGTAAAATTCTAAAGTAAATTAAGAAAAAAATTCCCTTGAATTTTACGGGTCTTTACATTACTCCCACCTCAGGGATTTACGTCCCCGTAAAGATACATCAAAAACTAGGGAAACAAATGAGGGTACTGAGCACGCATCTGAGCCTCCCGCTCCCATGTGCTCTCCTGGAGATTCCCGTGCTGCCATCTGATGCGCACAAGAGGAATCGATTACCCAAGCAGGACCCGCTCCTGTCGATCCTCTATCTCCACCGGGACCTCCGTAAAAGTCGCCCCATCGTCAACGTCAAGCTCCCCATGATCAATGATGTGCGTCGGGTCGTGCACGTATCTCCTCAGCTGGGATACGTGGAAGACGTCGTGCACCCGGTGCAACTGAGGTGGTAGAGCCAGGCGATAAGCCACCTCGCCAACCCTGCTGAGGACCTGGAAGGGTCCGATGAAGCGCGAAGATAACTTTCCGCCTCGGCCAAATCTCCGAATACCACGTCGAGGTGAGACCCGCAAGAAGACGTGGTCGCCATCCTCGAACTCTAGTGGCCTCCGCCTCCTGTCAGCATAAGACTTCTGCCGGCTCTGAGCTGTCCTCATCCGCTCCTGGATGACCTGGACCTTCTCTGTCGTGGCCTGGACCATCTCTGGTCCCACTAGTACTGACTCTCCAGGGTCTGTCCAGCACAAAGGAGATCTACAAGGTTGGCCATACAACGCCTCATACGGTGCCATCCCGATGGTGGAGTGGTAGCTGTTGTTGTACGCAAACTCCACCAAGGGTAGGTGGTCCTCCCAGCTACGACCAAAGTCGAGGACACATGTGCGGAGCATGTCCTCGAGTGTCTGAATGGTCCTCTCCGTCTGACCATCCGTCTGAGGGTGAAAAGCGGTGCTAAGACGTAGCTGCGTCCCGAACGCCTCCTGTAACCCCTTCCAAAGCCGGGAAGTAAAGCGGGCATCTCGATCGGAGACTATAGATGATGGCACGCCGTGGAGCTGCACAATCTCCTGAACGTAGAGACGTCCCAAGCTCTCTACTGAGCCCTGCTCTCTGATGGGTAAGAAGTGTGCCGACTTGGTGAGTCGGTCAACAATCACCCAGATGGAGTCGTGACCTCTGGAAGTGCGTGGAAGTCCAGTCACGAAGTCCATAGATATGCCATCCCACTTCCACTCCGGAACCTCCAAGGGCTATACCAAGCCCGCTGGTACCTGATGCTCTGCCTTCACCTACTGGCAGGTGAGGCATCGAGAAACGAACTCTGCTACTGCCTTCTTCATGCCCGGCCACCAGTGCTGTCGTCTGAGGTCCTGGTACATCTTCGCCACTCCAGGATGTACCACCAAAGGAGAAGTGTGAAACTCCCTCAGCACTTCCTCTCGCAAAGCGACTGGTACCATGATACGTCCTCTGAAAAGGATGTCGTGCTCTGCTCCAAGGGAGAAACCATCAGGTGCCTGTCCCGAGGATATCTGTGCACGCCGTGTCTCGCAGTCAGCGTCCTCACGCTGTGCCTCCTTCACCCGCTGTAGTAGTGGAGGAGTGACTGTGAGAGACTGAAGAAAGGATGCTCCATCTCTATCCACGAAGGATATCTGCAAAGAGGCTAGCTGCTCCGTCGCCTCCTCAAGTAGCTGAATGCCCGTCCTCCTGCTGAGGGCATCGGCTACTACGTTCCCCTTCCCAGGAGTATAGACTATCTCAAAGTCATAGTCCTGGAGGAACTCGAGCCATCGTCGCTGTCTCAGGTTCAGGTCCTTCTGCGAGAAGATATACCTGAGACTTTGATGATCGGAAAAGACTGTAAAGCGCTCGCCCATCAGATAGTGTCGCCATGTCTTCAGAGCGAAGACCACTGCTGCTAACTCCAGGTCATGGGTAGCGTATTTCTGCTCATGCGGCCTCAACTGACGTGATCCATAGGCGATCACAGCCCGCTCCTACATCAGAACACATCCGAGTCCGGTCCCTGATGCATCGCAGTAGACTACGTACCCTACTCCCTCTTCAGGCAACCTCAAGATAGGTGCACTAGTCAATCTCTGTCTCAGCTCCTGGAAGCTCTGCTGACATCTGTCTGACCACACGAAGGGTTTCCCCTTCTTCGTCAAAGCTGTGAGTGATGCTGCGACTCTAGAGAAGTCTGGCACGAATCTCCGATAGTATCCAGCTAGTCCCAAGAAACTCCGAACCTCAGTCACGCTCCTGGGTGGCTCCCATGCTAACACAGCCTCAATCTTCGCGGGATCCACTGCAACTCCCGCCTCAGAGATAACGTGACCCAAGAAGTGGACCTCACGTATCCAGAACTGGCACTTCGAGAGCTTACCATAAAGCTGGTGCTCTCGGAGTGTGTCAAGAACAACTCGCAAGTGATAGGCATGCTCCTCCTCTGTCGTAGAGTAAATCAGAATGTCGTCGATGAAGACCACGACAAACCGATCGAGGTATGGCTGAAAGATCCTGTTCATGAGAGCCATGAACACTGCTGGAGCATTGGTTACACCGAAAGGAATAACCAAGAACTCATAGTGGCCATACCGACATCTGAAGGCCGTCTTCTGCACATCCTCGTCTCTGACTCTGAGCTGATGATAGCCTGACCTGAGGTCTATCTTCGAGAACCACCGTGCTCCCTTGAGATGATCAAAGAGGTCATCAATCCTCGGTAGCGGATACTTGTTCCTCACTGTCACCTGGTTCAGGCGACGATAGTCAACACAAAGTCGCAAGCTCCCGTCCGCCTTCTTGGCGAACAAAATCGGGGAAGCCCAGGGTGAAACACTGGGTCGAATGAACCCCTTGCCCTGCAAGTCCTCCAACTGTACCCGTAGCTCTCGAAGCTCGGCGGGGGCCATCCGATATGCTGGAGTGGATATCGGGGCTGTCCCGGGGTACAAGTCAATATAAAAGTCTACCTCTCTGCGAGGAGGTAGCCCTGGAACGTCGTCGGGAAAAACGTCCACAAACTGATCCACCACTGCAGGAAAACCAGGACTCCGCACGTCAACTGCTCCAAGGATGAGGCTAGCCAACTGATGAGTGATGGGATGTCCTCTCCTCCGCGGAAGTCCATCCTGTGCTACTAAGGCTCCCTTCTCGCCGGTGAAGGTGAACCTGCTCCCGTCGGTGCGTACACATCGCACCTTGCGCCTAAAACAGTCAATCTGTGCATGGACCGTAGATAGCCAATCCATGCCCAAGATGACGTCGTAAGGCCTCGAAGCTGCTACAAGAAGATCCCAGCCGAAGCTCTAGCCTCCTAGAGTAAGCTCACACTGCCGGCACCAGTGCGTAATCGTCGAGTCTGCTCCCGTAGGAGTCTCTAGCCGTAAGGATCGAGCCAACGGCTCTGTCGGAATCTCCGAGCTCCGAACAAGGGCAGCGGCTATGAAAGAGTGACTCGCTCCTGTGTCTATAAGAACTGCAGCAAGGGTGGAATAGACACGGATAGTACCTCGAATCATCTCGGGTGCGCCGTGGTCGTAGGCCTCTGCTGCCTGGAGCTGTGCCTGTCGCTGCCCGCCAGCTCCCTGTGGTCGGGGTGGACCTCCTGGTGGTGGTGGTGGTAGAGCCTCAAAGCGTCGGCCACCACCGGCTGCTCGTCCAGCTCCTCTGCCTCGTCCGCCTCCTCCCTGCGGACCGCCACGGTCGACCCTCTTCCTCTGCCTCGGTGGTCCCTCAACCGTCTGCTGCTCCTCGGCACGGCGGGTCGGGCAGTCACGAGCCATGTGGCCCTGCCCGCCGCACGAGTAGCACTGTCTGCCTCTCGAAAGACTGGCTCCGCGCTGTGTGCCCCGCACTGCTGAGCCAGTGTCCTGAGGTCGTCTGCCCGAAGGTCTGGTCTGTCTGGACCCCTGAGTCATCCGTCGACTGCCTGCTGCAGATGTCTCTGCCACGTGCCGCCCTGCGGTGGGTCGCTGTGCTGGTGTAGACTCAGCAAGGAAGCTCTCGATCAGAAGGGCCCGCTCCAGTACTCCTGTCTGAGTCGGTATGCTGAGGGAGATCAGCGATGCCCTGATCTCGTGTCTCAAACCCTGCTCGAAGGTCCGGGCCCAGAAGAATGGGTCCCGTACCATGTCGGTCGAGTAGCGCGAGAGATCGGTAAATCTCGCCGAGTACTGAGCGACTGTCATGCTGCCCTGCCGCAGCTGTAGAAGCTCCTGGATACGCACCGCACGAAGGGTGGCTGGAACGAACTCCGAGCGGAAGAGGCTCTCAAAGTCCGTCCAAAGTAGAGACGCCTCGTCGTGCACCTGGAGCATCAAGCTCCACCATCGTCCTGCTGCTGCGTGTAGTAGGCTCGCAGCGAGGATCACCATAAGGTCTGCTGGTGTCCTCACTAGCCTAAACACTCGAACCACTGCCTCCAGCCAGTCCTCTGCTGCCTGGGGATCCGTCTCCCCGCGAAACCTGGGCGGTCGCTGGCGCTGAAACTCATGCAGTGCGCTGAGGCGACGTGCATCGTCAGCGGCTGCTGCTGGAAGCATCGGGGGATCGGCGGGTAAAGCTACCGCCGGTGCCACTACTGGCAAAGGGCCCTGCACCGAGGCCTCGTCGCTCGGTGGGCTGTCGTCTCGCTCGACTCTCGGAACCCTAGCTGGCTGCCGTCGTGGGGCCATCCTGAAAAGGAAACAGGTGCGCCACGGTTAGAACAGTATACCTGGTGAGCTGATATAAGTAATCACAAAGAAAACTTTGAAACACACACGCAATCAATGTTTTCGTGCATTAAGTCGGAAATCAGAAGTCAGGGTCCTGGTGTACGGATACGTCGGCCGCCGCACCAACACTGGAATCCCTGGACTGATAACCACACTCAATACGCTAAACATTATTGCTTCACATAGAAAAGATCAGAGTTCGCGGTAGAATCGAACTCCTATGATACCAATTTGTCACGACCCGCCCTCGGGGTCCGTGCCGTGACTACCCCAAGCCTGCCTTCCATAGGCCAGGGGCTGGCGACTAGCACCAAGGCGTAAATCCCGGTAAAAAGGGAAGGCATTGCCTTTGTAAAGTAAACAAACACCACAGAGTAAACAAGCGGAAAGTAAACACTAAACAAAAGCAGAGTACAACTGAAAGTGCAGAAAAGTAAATGGGCCAGAATACAAACCCAAACTGAAAGTAAAGTACAACTCGAAAGGGAAAAAAGCAACTGAAAAGTAAAAGCCGCTACTCCGAGCTGTCCACTGGAAATCCCACCTGAAGGGTGGGTACAGATAGCTCCTCTGCTCCACGGGTCCCGCCGTCCGCTCCGAGCACGTCCCGCCCAGTGGTCCACCTCCGGGTACCGTCCCGCTCTGCAAGCCTCAGCTAAGGTCAACACTGTCCGTCGTCTGCAACCTACACAATGTAGTGCGGGCAAAGCCCGTGCAGGGGTGAGTATAAGCTACTCAGTAGGGACCCCGAGACCCCTGAAGGTCTCTCAAAATCCACAAAGGATAAACCACGAAGAAAAGTAACAATCATGAAGTAATAACCGACACTGCTTAGGTATATGCCCATACATATACCTAAGTCATCAATTCAAATACGCTCTATCCTCCGAGCCCAAGTACAACTCAGTCCACACAGGAAAGTAAACGTATTCCACACAGGAAAGAAAAACGTAATCCACACAAGATTGCACAACACAATCCACACAGGAAAGCAACAGGATTCAGCTCACACAAGTATACTTCTTCAAGGACGATAAAGATGATCACTGATCCATCTAAGTCTTCGGACCCACGAAGGATCGATAGGTAACTAACCCCCGCAAAGACCACACAGGATCGGGCCCACACAGGACCTGTAGGCGCTGGCTCACACAGAACCGCTGAGCGCAAGGACCCACACAGGATCGGGCCCACACAGGACCTGTAGCACTGATCCACGTAGGATCGCTGAGTGCTGAAGTCGTCGTCGTCGAATCCACACAGGATCTCTGTACTGTCGTCGTCGCAGTCACAGTAGCAGTCGTAGCAGTAGTAGTAGCAGTAACAGTCGCAGCCAGCACTAGGGTTCCCGCACACAGCAAGCTCGTTCGGAGGGTCCGCTCCACGAGCCGAGGGGCTGATACATCAACTGTCACAAAGACCAGAGTTGATGTATCCAAAAGTTCCGTATCGTCAACAGGAACTCAACGCAACAGACGGCGCGTCGATCGGACGCCCGGTCTGAGAGTTATTGGCATTTTCGTCCCCGGGGCGCGGTTGGTTTTTAAGGCAAAACCAACCCGACCGTACTCCACCTGCGTCCAAACCTCGGGCGGAGTATGCCAAAAGATCCGTCTCACTAAGAGGAACTCAACGCGACTGACGGCACGTCAATCGGACGTTCGTAGCTCAAGATATGAGCGTTTCTGCTCCGAAGGCCCGGTTGGTTTCGTGAACGAACCAACCCGGCCGAACTCAAAGTAATCCGAAACCTTGAGTGCGATATACCGAAACGACCGTCTCGATCCAAGGATCACGTTTCCGCAGACGGTTCGTCAATCGGAGGTCCGAGGCTCAAGTTATGGTCAAAAGACCGGAACTGGTTCGAAACGGGGGGGTCCGGGTCCGGGCCGACCCGGCCCGACCCCCCCCCCCCCAGGGGCGGCGCGGCGGCGCGGAGGCGCGGGGGAGGCTGCGCGGGGGGAATTTAATTCCCCCGCTAATTGGTTGGCGGCGCGGCCTTTGTGCCGCGCCTTTTTGCAAGGAAACGGCCCCCGCACGTGGGGGCCGGCTGGTAATAAAACCGGGGGGCTGTTGCCCCCCCCTCCTTTTAAGAACCGCCCCCCTCATAAAGAGGGGGGTTTTTATGTGTTGGCCGGGGGATTAATTCCCCCGGTTTAAAGCCTTCCGGCCGGCCAGCTGGCCGGCCGGTTTTCTCCAACGGGACCGGAAATTCCGGTCCCCCCTTCGGCTTCCGACGCCGGCGGCCTGGCCGCCGGTCTTCTCTTCCCGCCGCGGCCCAGAACCGGCCGCGGTCTCCTCGTCCCGCCGCGGCCCGGAACCGGCCGCGGTGTTCGTCGTCCGGCGCGGTGCGACGACACCGCGCCCCTTCGCCGTGCCTTGATACCTTTCAACGCGGCGCGACGGCGTCGCGTTCTTGAAGATTCTTCCTCGGCGTGGCGCGACGGCGCCGCGTAAAAATAATTGCACGATCATCCGCGTGGTGCGACGGCACCACGCCACTTTGCTTCCAATCGCAAGATTAAACAACAAGAACGATGGAGGGGGGTTCGGCCGTGTTCATGCGGTCCGGCCCCCCCTCACGTTAAGCAATAACGCAACTTAAATTATTTCAAAGCCACACGTTAGACTTGCTAAAAATTCATGATCAAAAATAGAATAACTAAACAATAATCAACAACCCCTACCTCGGGTATAAGGTTCGAAGATTGTCAACGTTCCGCGGAAGTCGACGTTGCGGAGGTCGGGCGTCGCGGTAGCCGTTCGTCAAATCCGATGACGAAGGGGGTGCGTCCGAAGAGACACGTCGTTGGCGAATACTTGTACGCCGACGAAGGTTGTCCGAGGAAGAAGTGCTGTCCCCTTTCGTTGACACGGTAAACGAAGAAGGAAGGTGCGGCGTTCTTCGTCGGAGCTTGAGCGTTCTTCGAGTTCTTCGTCAGAGTTGAAGAAGAAGAAGGAAAAGCTCTCCACCTCTCAAGAAGACAAACAAATAACCCAAAATAAAATAATACAGCATCTTATTTTATTAACACATAACACACTAGAATTTCAAATGTTTGAAATTCAAAAGGATTAACTCCCATAATTAAATAAGTAACTTAAGTCATTTAATGAGGCGTTAAGGGAGTTGGGAGAATTTGAAAGGTTTAGGGGTTCGTGTGGGCCCCACCACACTTAATCCTCCCAAGGGAGGTTAAGTGGGTGTGGGTCCCACTTCCAACCCCCTTTGGTAGGTTTTATCAAGTTATAATAAAATTTGTTCTTCACAATTTTATTTAACTCAAACTAAAAACCCCAAAACTAACTTTCAACCCGCAACAAATGCAACTTCCGAAAAGGTCTCTTTAAGCGAATATCGGTGCTGCGAGTTCATTGGTGCCCTCGGATTTTAATTCCGAGCACCGGATCAAAAGTTAGGAATTCCCGCTCGTTCGTTCACTGAACGTACCCGAGCCAAACTTCAGAAATTAATTCCGGGCACTCCGGGCCTCGGAATTAGGTGCCGTCTGAAACCGCGCTCTTGTAAAATTCTAAAGTAAATTAAGAAAAAAATTCCCTTGAATTTTACGGGTCTTTACAGTGAGGCTTTTTGAACTAAAATGTCAATTTTAAACTGATAATGGACACTTTGAGTCATGTTGAACACATCATGTATCAAATTGAGGTGATACTTATTATTACATGTCAAAAATGACTTATAGGTCATTTTCCTAAAGTTTCAATAAAATATAAATGACTTAGGTATCATTTTAATAATGTATCAAAACAATATGAATGTATTATCTTGGTTTTGAGTATGTTACTTGTGTTTTTTAATAAAATGTCATTTTAAACCGGAAATACACACTTTGAGTCATACTGGTCACATCGTGTGTCAGTTTTATGTGAGACTAATTCCTACATGTCAAAAATGACTTATTAATCATTTTTAATAAATTATCAAGATAATACGAGTGCATTTTTTTTTTCAGTGAGTGGCACTTTTTGAACTAAAATGTCAATTTTAAACTGATAATTGACTCTTTGAGTCATGTCGGGCACATCATGTATCGGATTGAGGTGCAGATGATTTATACATGTAACATATGAATTTTGTATCATTTTTCTAAAGTATCAAAACAATTTGAAAGCCTTTTCTCTATTTTGAGTATCTCAATTGACTTTTTTACTAAAATTAATGTCAATTTTAAATAAAAAGATACACTTCGAGTAATACCAGTCACATCATGCATCAGATTGAGGTGAAGATGATTCCTACAAATCCAAAATAAATTATGGATTGTTTTCCTAAATTAAAAAAACAATCCGAATGCATTTTCTTGGTTTTGAGTACGTCACTTGTGTTTTTTTATTAAAATGTCATTTTAAACTAGAAACACGCACTTTGAGTCATACCGGTCACATCATGTGTCTGTTTGATGTGAGACTGATTCCTACACATAAAAAATGACTTATGAATATTTTTATTATATTATAAAGATAATATGATTGTGTTTTCTTAGTTTTTAGTGAGTGAAACTTTTTGAATTAAAATGTCAATTTTAAACTAATAACAGACACTTTGAGTCATGACGGAAACATCATGTATCAGATTGAGGTGAGGCTAATTCCTACACATCAAAAATGACTTATAAATAATTTTCATGAAGTATAAAAACAATCTGAATGTGTTTTCTTGGTTTTGAGTATGTCATTTTTATTTTTTACTAAAATTATTGTCAATTTTAAATAAAAAGACACATTTGGAGTCATATAGGTCACACTGTGCATCAGATTGAGGTGTGTATGATTACCACACATCCTAAAATGACTTATGAATTGTTTTTCTAAAGTATCAAAACAATCCGAATGCGTTTTCTCAGTTTTGAGTACGTCACTTGTGTTTTTTACTAAAATATCATTTTAAACTGGAAACGCGCACTTTCAGTCATACAGGTCACATGGTGTGTTGGTTTGACATGAGAATAAGTCCTATACATAAAAAATGACTTATGAATTGTTGTAATAAATTATCAAGACAATCTAAGTGTGTTTTCTCGGTTTTCAGTGAGTGACACTTTTTGAGCTAAAATGTCAATTTTAAACTGACAATTGACACTTTGAGTCATACCAGGTACACCGTGCATCAGATTGAGGTGTGACTGATTCCTATACATCAAAAATGACTTATGGATTATTGTACCAATGTGTCAAAACAATATTAATGTGTTTTCTCAGTATTGAGTATGTGATGTGTTTTTTGAACTAAAATGTAAATTATAAAATAAAAACATACCATTCGAGTCACCGGTCACACCGTGTGTCAGATTGAGGTGAATTTTATTGATTATGTGATGTGTGTTTTTTCTTAAACCATATGAACCAAGCTAAAAAGAAATAAATTTTCTATTTGGATCAAATAAGAAACCCCATACTGCCTGAAATGCCCCATCCAAAAGCAACATGTTCTATTTTTTTGGATTGTTACAGATAATTTAAGGAAAAATAAGACTTCCCAAAAGATTTGTGAAAATAATAATAATTATTAGATAAATGATAAGGAAATTAACTTAAAAAACAGTAGATAAAATGGTTACAAAATTAATTGAATAAGTAGTAGGAATTCACCTTTTTATGATGGTTGTATGCATTCTTGACCCATTTTCTTATTGTTATCTCAGTTGCAGCCTCAAAGTACAATCTCTTATGAGCACGAGAAACTTCGAACAAACCACCCCAACTTGAGAAAAATAACCCACCTATATAATTAAATAATTCTTACATTTGTAATACTATAAAGAAATAAATTAAACATAAATATGAAACAATACATGAATAAAATGTTAATTTTAAACTGAAACCACATAATTTGAGTCATACCGGGTACACCATGTATTGATTTGAGGTATGGTTGATTCCACTGTGTCTTTTTATCCTACAGTGCATTCAACACTTTAGGTCATCTAACAATATTACAGTTTGATAACCCAAAATGTTGAATTCATTGGAGAATAAAAAGAAAATTGCATCATCATGAGTGAATCATCCTTATTGAGGGCATGATTATAGTACTGAGTGAATCATCCTTGTTGGTGAAGTCATTTATTCATAAAAAAACATTAACAATTAGTGTAAAAATATTATCATTCATTGATTAAACTAAAATAAATATTTAAATTTGAGTTTTTATAGAACATAATAAAATCTATCTTCGCCTTTCACCATTATATAGATTACAAACTCCATGATAAACCATTTACCATATTTCATGGAAAAAACATAAGTGTGACCCATTATGTATTTTCAAAAGACACTAAAATCCATTATAAATTTTTTACCTCTTTTTTATAGTATTAAACATCAATATAGCCATTTATAGCATCCAAATGACACTAAAATCTAGCACATCCATTAAGCATTCTTGTATTGTGCTATAGATTAGTATATCCTTTTCAATATTCTAGGAGATGATAAAATCTAACATAACATCATCATTATCTGTTCATCAAAATGAGAATATCCCTATTCTCATATATTTTTTATTGATAATAATGACGAGTTTTTTATTAATGAGCTTGTGAACATGGATCATTTTATATAATGAATTTACACATGCATAATGAATTTTATCTATATGGATTTCATAAGAATTTGTGATATTATATCATGCATCAAATTTATGATCAAATAACCCAAATAATTTCACCACCCACCAAAGTGAAACCACTGTATTGTTATTTTCTGAAAACTCATGATTCAATCGATTCAATTTTGTATTTGTTTATTTTCTAGAGGTTTTGGACCAAGCTACTAGATTCTTTTTCAAAGGGGTATTCATTTGGATTTTCAATGCTTTATGATTTCATTTGAAGCATGTTTTTAATTTTTAGAGATTTCTTCATAAAGTGGTTTCTTTTCATTTGATGCCATGTCTCCTTTGACACCATCCCTCCCTGATGTCCATAATATCTCAATGTTGGTTTTCCAATAATAGTTCTCTCATACACCTGCTTGCTTTAGTGGTTTATTACAAACATATTTATTCAAACATTTGAGCTAGATTATATATCTATTTGATGATTGGATTTGTTCCGTATGAATCTCAAGTGATTATTGGATCCACTATTAAGATAATTTTTTGTAATAACCCAATATTTTATGGTACTTTTATTTTTAAATTTAATTTCTTCGACAACATACAACACCAAGCATAAATGAACAATGATATACAATTAAGTATCATTATTTTAAAATGACCATTATAACCTAGTTGTTAAATTGGAAGGAATCAATAGTATTAACCAGATTATAAAATTTCTATATTATATATTTAATAAAATGTTTTTAAATTTATCCAAATAATTTTATAGGCATAAGATAAGAATAAATCCAATTTTATGCATTAAAAGACCATATTTTTTTTAAATGCAATTTTATCACCTTTTAATAGAACACTTTTTTAAACTAAAATTTGACACTTTTAAAAATTATTTTGAATAAAATAAAATTCATTTTTAAAATAATAATGTAAAATTATCTTAGTGTGAAATTTTGGTATTTTTCTAAAAATATTTATTTTTTAGTGAATAGTGAAAAATCCTGATTTTTATAAAGCTGTCAATTTTGTTATATTAATAGTTTATTTATTATTTGAATAGTAACCTCAACTATGAAATTGTAAATAAAATTTGGGTATATTATAAATAAAAATATGATATAATTATATCATAGTATAAGTAAACAAATGTTTTAGAAATTATTAAATAAGTGTTGATTTTTTTTATAAAACATAAATTTTTATTTTCAATTTTACAATTAATATAGTGATTTAAAAGAAAATTTATTTTCATAAAATGTATTCAAAAATTAATATTTTTTTGTCTTATTATTATAAGATAATTTTGTGAGACCATAATTAAAATTTTAAAAGGTTATAAAATGAGTTATAATTTCAAAAATTGGTATTTTCCATGTAAATGGTGTTTTTAATTAAAAATTAAATTTATCATATTTATAAAATTATTTTCATAAAATGGAGTTCATTTTTTAATTCTAAACATCTAAAAATTGTTAGGGCGAATTTTTTGGATTTTTCTAAAATGCTTGAATTTTTGGTGAATAGTAAAATACGATAATTTATGGTATAAATACATTATAAGTTAAATGAAATATTACTTGATTCATTTCTAATGTAATCACCATAATATCTAACTCCACTTAATTATTTCAATATATTTAGTGATATTTCTCAAACTATTCATAGTCTTTATACAAACTAATAAACAAATGAATAAAATATTAAAAAAACACCCACTCCTCCACTATAAATACCACCCTTCACCACCCCTTCTCCTCACACCCTCAAAGCCTTGAATATTTTTTATATTCTTACCATTTAATATTCCAAACATATTTTCCACATTATGTTCTTTTTGGTCTCACCCAAAATACCATTTCAAAGTTTCTTAAGGGGGTTCTCAAGGAGAGGAATTCAAAAGGTAAAATCCCCTTTCATTCTTTTAATTTTCTTTCAATTTATTTTCTTTTCTTATCCTTCACTCAACTCCCCTGTAAAAAGTGACATGATAAATCCAGTATCTTTTATATATTTTAATTTTATTATGTCAATATAAAATCCACCATCAAGTCTCTTCTCCTCTTCCTTTTACTCTAAAAATGAAAACATCGTCTGTGTGGTACCGATTTACCACCTTTATGGACGATGTGTTTCATTTTTCAATTACTTAATAAATTCTGGTCATAAACATTTAAAAATATTATAATATATTTATTACAACCTATTTAAAGTTATATAAGTAGTATATATACATAATATTAACTAATAAAACAAAACTAGTTCGTGATGATTGAAAAAGTGCCAAAAATAATCTAAACGATTATCAATAATGTTTTATCTAATGATTCATCATCATACCATATAACTGAATGAAATATATAAACATTTAATATTTTTTAGGTTCATTAATAACATATAATTTCAATTTTGTAAAACTATTCTCATTTTACATGATTTTCCATACATGTATTCAAGTAAAATGATAATGAAAACCAAGGAAACTAATACTCCCGAATGATAAACTTGTATCCTATAACTCATCAAAAAGGTCATAAATGAACTTAATAAAATTATAACAATTAAAATAAATGTAAAAAATCTTATTAATTAATTAATTAATGGATTTAATCTGATTATCCAAGATGTTAAGTAAAAGTGCAGAACGCTTTCAGACATAAGGTAAGAGTTTTCTTATCTCACTTTTATTTCTGCGAGATATGTCGTATTCACCACTATTTATTGTGTTTGGTGTATGTATACTTAAAATTGATGTATCAAATCATTAAAATATTTATATTCATGGTATTAAATTTATTATTTTATGATCATTAATTTTATGGGGCACATGGTTCGACTGTTTGCAAAGTGGTAATAGATTCTTCCCGAACTATCATTTTTCATTAGGGTTACACTTTCTCTCTCTTTACCATAATGTAATAATTAGTTATTTTTATATACTTATTATAAGTTCTATTTATATGTTAAAAATTCATGCACCCATATCAGTTCATCTTTCTTTGATGGGGAAATATTTGTTTTATAAGTTTTTTTCAATTCCTCTCGATAAGCAAGCCCAATTTAAGGGAACTTTCAAATTTCATACCCATTTTCAAGTGAAATTAATAATATGTTTTAAGGCACCAATATTTTTCTAAAATAAATATTTTTATCATGAAAAACTATCTTAGTTCATTTCTAGTTTTATGAAAATATTTAAGCCTTTTACTGTTTTAAATACTCTTTAATATTTTCCCTTAAACCGCACTAAAGAGGCTTATTTCTATAATTTATTAAAAACTATTTTGACATGTTTTCACTTTAGTTATACATAATTTATGCCTCAAATATAATTTCACTTTCCTTACCTTTTCATTTCTGGGATATACATATTTACAATATGATTTTATGAAAAATACAAATGATTTTTCCAAAAGAACTCTTCTTTCCAAAGTAAAAGGGTATTTCTATAAAGAATTTATCAATGATTTTATTAGAGTATTTTAATCTATGATTACAATTAAAACATTTAAAAGTGTTATGGAAAACTTTAATTTAAATATATGTTTTTTAAATCGATTATTCGACATATGAGGAATGCATTGGACTTAGAAAGTGATGGGCGAAGCCCACTATAGCCCCTTGATGCATCAGTAGGTCTCATGAGACAAACTAGACCAGGTTTTGGATAAGGCCTCACCCATTTATGTATAATTATTGGATGAGGCCTTGATGGTATGTTTATGATGTCCTACATTATGCATTCCCTCATTATGATATTAGCAATTGATAATTCGTGTGATTATTCGACTATTAGAATATCCATGGTTAAGTTTCATTATTATATGATTATTTATGTGGAATTATTCAAAATGTTTTTATTCCTACCATATTATTCTCAGGTTATTGATCAAATGATATGTGTTTCAGTTAATCACCTTTCCATAATCATTTATGCATGTTTATGATAGCTTCTGCTATATTTCTTACCCTTACTGAGCATATAATCTCACCCCTTTCCTATGTTTTATTTTTCCCTAGGATGAAAAGATGTGTATTATGAATGAATTGTAGGGATAATATAGGAGTTTATTGGTGTTTCATATGGAGTTTCTTTGTTGTTTTTTCTTTCAAGTTGTAATGTAAAAATTATGTATATGTCTAGTTTTCCAAATCTACTAAACTATTCGGTCCTTCAGTATGTGACTTCCTTGTTTACTATACCAATGTAATTAAGTAATGAATTAGCTCTGGGCTACTAGGGTTGGGGTCTTTACTATTGGTACCAGATGAATTTTATTAGAAACCTTAGAAGCTAGATTTAGAAAACATAGATTAGGGAATATAACCCTAAGATATACTTTGAGGATAATCATAGAATAACATCCTAAAATCTTGGTAAGGTAGAGATTATGTGGGTCTTCTTAGAAATATATCTCTATTTGGATACTAAAAGTGGATATGGTTCTGACATAGATGTACCTAGAAGTAACAACTCCGACAAAGTGCATCGATCCTAGCTCAGCGTAACCTGGTACACGACAACAAGCCTTACTGCATACCTTATTTGATAATCCTGGGGGATATGATTAGGATAATTCAAATTTTATTTACAAACCATTATGAAAGATTTAATAGTAAATATTTCCCCAAAGAAACCATGTTTAATATTATGATATTATATATGCATAAATTTTTACAATTTATGTTAAGTATTTCACTAGTTTTGGGATTATACATTATGTTTCATAATGTTACGATCTAATCTAGTGTATGTCATTATTTATAAATGGTGCCTAACAGAAGCAATGAGAACCATATTAATGCACATAATCCAAAGAGTAAGAATGATCATTTCTTCGATGAGTTTAAGCCAGTCTTTCGAAGGGAAATATTCTCCCAAATATTCTCATCATATGAGGAAATAATACCATGTTCTAAAAATTTAGAGAAATAATTACCCAAGTATTATGGATTTAAATGGAAGTAAGATAAGAAGAGGAAAGATAGAAAAAATATAGATAAAGGGCATAAGGTAAATAAGTATTTTCCTACATGTGATAATTGTGGAAGGCAACACCTTGGTATATGTTTAAGAGGAAAATGATTTTGCTTCAAGTGTGGAGAAAAAGGCCACAATAATCCTGATTGTAAGGAAAGGAAATAATTTTCCAATGTTCAATGTTTCAACTGCAAGGATATGGGACACTACGCAAATCAATGTCTCAACTGTCAAAGGAATATATACAAAAAGAGGATAATGGATCATGGTCAAGCTTATGCTACTACCATAGAAGAAGTTTAATGATTAATATGCTTGTGTTTGGATTCAAGAAATATATTATTTGAGTATTTTATCAATAATTATTTGGTTATAATAATAATGAGATATATAAGTATTGTACCGCAATACTTCTTCTTTAAGGAATTAGAAGCATGTGATGAATAACACCATTAATCAAGAGAAGTGATTTTGTTGTATGTTGATCTTATTTAAAACACATGAATTGAGAAAGATAACCCTAAATATGTTCTTTATGTTGATATAATATTAAATAGAAATTTATGGGATAGTATTGGTGTCCATGAAGGTGGTTAGTGATTTGATGGTCTATGTTATGCTGGAATTATTAGATGTTTGGATTTAAGGACAACCTGAGATTTTACTCTCGGAAGCATGCATGTTTCATAAAGGTTGAAAGAAGATTAAGGTATTAATATATTTGGTACGTGACAATAAAATATACATTACTTAGGGAATATTATGTTAATATTTTGGAAATTCAGTGACCTTACTTCTAAATTTTTGGTCATTGAATATGGACAGACATGTTTTAGATGAGTCTTAAGATTAGAATGGATCAAGTTAAACTTTGGAAATTATTGTTCATTAATAAAATATGCTAACCTTCTTAGTTTTAGTAAACATTTTAAGGTTGAAAGAAATACTTAAGGACTATATGATTCGTTAAAAGTTCTTTAGATATGAAAAATTCATCATGAACATTCATTTCTAGTTATAAGGGATGAAGTGAAAATAGATCGAAGCACAAGCAAAGGATGAGATTATGCTTATGACATGGAAAGTAATCAAGTATTTTTATTTTATCAAGTGCTTACCTGAGTATTAAAAGAATCCCTTAACTCTAGTAAAAATATTTTGGAAGAAAAACATTATCCATTTACATTTCTTTTTGAGAAATCAATGGGTTTTAAATGGATCACAAGATTTACAGTCTTGTGATGGTTAACTTTCTAATGACTATGTTCTCTAACATTCTCCATCATAACATGATCTTTATATTTCCATTCCATGTACATGTTATTGCTTTCCGCTAATTATTTCCCACATTAAATCCTAGTTTTGACCTTCTCATTGCCCTTTCCCTCTTATTAAGAGGACATTTTATTAACCCTATTTTCATTGTGGGTTTCCCACAAAGGAATTTTGAAGTTTCAACCTCTGATTTTTGAAGTACAATTTCAAATTTTGAGGAAAAAATTTATTATAGGAGGGGAGAATGTAACACCCTAAGATTTTATGGTACGTCTCTTTTTAAATTTAATTTGTTCGACAACATACAACACCAAGCATAAACAAACAATGATGTATAATTAAATATCATTATTTTAAAATGGCCATTATAACCTAGTCGTTAAATTGGAAAGAATGAATAATATTAAACAAATTATGAAATTTATATATTATATATTTAATAATTTTTTTTATATTTATCCAAATGATTTTATAGGTATAAGATAAGATTGAATCCAATTTTATGCATTAAATGGCTAAATATTTTTTTCTAAACGTGTTTTTACTACCTTTTAATGGAATACTTGTTTTTAAACTAAAATTTGGAACTTTTATAAATTCTTTTGAACAAAATAAACTTCATTTTTAAAATAATAATTAAAAATTATCTTAGGGTAAAATTTTGGTATTTTTCTGAAAATATTTATTCTCTAATGAATAGTGAAAAATCACAAGTTTTATAAAACTATCAATTTTGTTATATTAATAGTCTATTTATGATTTGAATAGTAACCTCAACTATGAAAGTGTAAATAAAATTTGGGTATCTTATAAATGAAAATATGATATAATTATATCATAGTATAAGTAAACAAATGTTTTAGAAATTATTAATTAAGTGTTGATTTTTTTATAAAACATAAATGTTTATTTTAAATTTTATAATTAATATAACGATTTAAAAGTTTTTTTTTCATAAAATGAATTCAAAAATTAATATTATATTTTCTTATGATTATAAGATAATTTTATGATACCTTAATTAAAATTTTAAAATGTTATAAAATCACTTATAATTTTAAAAATTAGTATTTTCCAAGTAAATGATGGTTTAATTAAAAATTAAATTTCTCATATTTAAAAAATTAATTTTATAAAAAGGATTTCATTTTTTAATTCTACACATCGAAAAATGGTTAGGGTAAATTTTTGGGATTTTTCTAAAATACTTGCATTTTTAGTGAATAGTAAAATACGGTAATTTACGATATAAATACATTATAAGTTAAATACACTATTCATTGAGTTATTGATGATTTAATCACTATAATATAGAAATACCCTTAATTATTTTAATATATTTATTGATAATTCTCAAATTATTCATAGTATTTATCCAAAATAATAAACAAATTAATAAAATATTCAAAAAACATATCTTCCTCCATTATAAATACCACCCCTCACCAACCCTTCTCCTCACACCTACAAAACCTTAAAGATTGATTATATTGTACCCATTTTCTCTCCCAAACCTCTCCCCCCATTATGGTCTTATTGGTCTTACCCAAAATACCATTTCAAAGTTCTTTAAGGAGGTTCTCAAGGAGAGGAGTTCAAGAGGTAAAATCAACCTTTCATTATTTTAATTTTCTTTCATTTAATTTTCTTTTATTATCCTTCCCTAAACTCCCCTATACAAAGTGAAATGATAAATCCAGCATCTTTTATATATTTTAATGTTATTATCTCAATGTAAAATACATCATCAAGTCTCTTCTCCTCTTTCTTTTACTCTAAAAATGAAAACATCGTCCGCGAGGTGCCGATTTACCGCCTTTGTGGATGACGTGTTTTTGTTTTTCAATTCCACCTTAAAGTCTGGTCATAAAACCATTTTCATGTTTAAAAAAGATTAAAATATATGTATTACACCTTATTTAAAGTTTTTTAACCAGTATATATACATAATATTGACTAATGAAACAAAAATAGTTCGTGATGATCGAAAAAACACCAAAATAATCTAAATGATTATCACTAATGTTTTATCTAATGATTCATCCTCATAAAATAAAAAAAAATAAAATATATAAAAATTTAATATTCTATAAGTTCATTAAAAACTTGTAATTTTAATTTTGGAAAAATATTCTCATTTTACATGATTTTCCATACATGTATACAAGTAAACCAATCATGAAAACCAAGGAAATGAATGCTCTAGAACAATAAAAATGTATCTTATAACTCATCAAAAAGTCCATAAATGAACTTAATAAAATTATTCTAAATTAAATTCGTTTATAAAAGTTTCTGAATTAATTAATTAATGGATTTAATCTGATTATTCAGGATGTTAAGTACAAGTGCAGAATGATTTCAGACATAAGGTAAGAGTTTTCTCATCTCACTTTTATTTATGTGAGATATACCTTATTCGCCACTATTTCTTATGTGTAGTGTTTTTATACTGGAAATTGATGTATAATATCATTAATATATTTATCTTCATTGTTTTCAATGTATTATTTTATGATTTTTAATTTTATGGGGCATATGGTTCGACTGTTTGCAAAGTGGTAATGGATTCTTCCTGGACCAACATTTTTTTATCTGGGTTACGATTTATCTATCTTTATCCCAATGTAATTCTTCATTATTTTTATATAATTCTTATAAATTATGTGTATATTTTAGAAAATCATGTATCTAGATCAGTTCATCCTTATTTTATGGGGAAATACATGTTTTATAAGGTTCTCTTTTCAATTCCTCTCGATAAGCAAGCCCGATTTAAGGGAACTTTAAAATTTCATACCCATTTTCATGTACACTCCATAATCTATTTTAAGACACCAATATTTTTTTTATAAAATCTCTATTTTTATCAATAAAAAATATCTTAGTCCATTTTTGGTTTTATGCAAACATTTAATCCTTTTACCGTTTTAAAGACTCTTTAATATTTTCCCTTAAACCGCACTAAAGAGGATTATTTCTATATTTTCTCAAAGAATATTTTTAAATGTTTTCACTTCAGTTGGAAATCATTTATGTATCAGAAATAATTTCATTTACCTTCCCCTTTATTTTATGAGATATGCATGTTTATAATATGATTTTATGAAAAATACAAATGATTTTTCTAAAATAACTCTTCTTTCCAATGTAAAATGGTATTTCTATTAAGAATTTATCAATGATTTTATTAGAGTATTTTCATCTATGATTATGATTAAAATATTTCAAAGTGGTATGAGGAACTTTGATTTAAAGATATATTTTTAAATCGATTACCCAACATATAAGGAATGCATTGGATTTAGTAAGTGACGAGCGAGGCCCGCTATAGCCCCTCGATGCATCAGTAGGTATCATGAGACAAACTAGACTGGATTTTGGCTGATGCCTTACCCATTTATGTTAAATTCTTGGATAAGGCCTTGATGGTATGTTTATGATGTCCATAATTATACATTCCCTTATTATGATATTAGTAATTGACAATCCATGTGATTATTCGACTAGTATAATATCCACGATTAAGTTTCATTCTCATATGATTATTTATATGGAATTATTCAATCAATTTTTATTCTCACCATATTATGCTCTATTTATTGATTAAATGGTATGTGTTTTGGTTAATCACCTTACCATAATCATTTATTCTTATTTATGATAGCTTTTATTGTATTTATTACCCTTACTGAGCATCTGAGCTCATCCCTTTTTTATGTTTTATTTTTCCCCAGGATGGGAAGATGTGTATTATGAATGAATTGCAGGGATAATATAGGAGTTTATTTGTGTTTCCTATGGAGTTTCTTTGTTGTTTTTCTTTCAAGTTGTAATGTAACAATTATGTATGTATCTGGTTTTCCAAATATACTAAACTATTCAGTCCTTCAGAATATGAATTCCATGTTTATTATAATAATGTAATTAAGTAAGGAATCAACTCCAAGATACTAGGGTTGGGGTGTTTACACTTTCTTTACAGCGTAGAGAAGCCATGGGAAAGTAACTACATCTATTTTTGTTGTTGTTGTTTAGTTTGTTCTTAGTGAGGGGTTTCTTTCACACTTTAGTAATATTTGATAGTACTTGGAATGCACTAATAGAAATTGTATCATATTATAATCATTTTGAAAAAATAAGTGGTGTTTGTTTTGTTTTTGAAAAAAATTCCTCTACTTAAATTCCTATACAAAATCACTTAAACAAGTGGTGAAAAATATTTTTTTTCAATAAGTAACCTGAAACACTTTCACAATGGATCTTATCTTAAGTTAAAAGTGTTGTGTTCACTTTTAAACAATTTTTATAAAACACAACCTTCTTATGACCCTCATTCTACTCCATTTCCCAATAATTTTATTGTTTGTAGGCTAGTGCTTCATCTCCTTATCCACCTCGGTCTCTAACTCTACCTCCTCCTCCACCCCGGTCTCCGACTCTAGCTTTGACTCTACCTCCACCTCCACCTCTACCTCCGCCTCTGCCTCTACCTTCGACTCTGCCTCCGCCTCCACCATTGCCCAACAATTTTACTACTTGAAGGCCAACGCTTCTACACAAATTGATTTCTTCCATTATACTTATCTTTGAGAAACTGATCAAGAATAATATATAAGAATTATGTAACTAATGTATCACACCCCAAATATATTTCTAAGTTCACAGCCCATACTATATCACAAACATATTAGGTAATCACCCAAATTTGTTATCAGAAAACATTTTGACAGCATGTACGCCGCCCACTCATCTCTAAACAAATTTACCTTTTCTTTTTGAGTATGAAGGTTTTTAGAAATGTTGGTATTACTGAGAAAATATACATAAAAAATTATTAAGAAATATTTTTTAATGTAATTGTAATTGCCTTTATAAATTATCTATTTGAGGATGAAATTCTTTTGATGGTTTATGATCTCTATCATAAAATTTCAAACTTAATATCCACAATCATTGTTATTATCTTGCTTTGAACACTACAAAAACATTGACCAAAATAAGTAAAATGTTTTGAAATATGTTTTCATAGTTAAATCTTTCTATATATACCTTAATCTGTTCCCATTTGTAGTAATCCAAAACCTTTTTATGCTTAGTCATCAACTTCATGCCATGATTTATCCTATATTTAGCGACTGACCTATCATATTTTTTTTGTTA
Organism: Viscum album; assembly: GCA_963277665.1. NCBI lineage: Eukaryota > Viridiplantae > Streptophyta > Magnoliopsida > Santalales > Viscaceae > Viscum > Viscum album. The sequence goes on along the minus strand of OY728122.1, from coordinate 2,082,825,739 downwards.
AAAAAAGACTAAAACATATAATTCAAAGTTTATATATAAAATGTTCATTGTAGTGTATTAAAAATTCACAATTCACATCATGTGTGGTTGGTTTGTTGGATATCCATGAATTGGATCAAAAAAATAAATATTTGTGATCATCATCAAATGTTGCCTAAAAAAACAAAAATAAATGAGTAATGCAAAAAATAAAAATATATTTTATATGATTAGATTGTAGAGTTTTACCTCTGCATTGTAGACATCAAAAAGTGTCTGTAGACTGTTATTTTTTCTCAAATGCATCAAGTAGCTCATCTATTTTCTTCTCAATTTCTTCCTTATTCAAAATAAGTTTTTCTGTATAAATGATACATGGATTAATGAATCTAAATTGTGCTTCACACAATTTTCCCTTTATATAGTAGTAATATAAATTACTATAGAAAATACAAATAGTTATTAACTTTAATAAACATATTATCTAACTATTTTGAAAGATGTATTATAAAAATGTACCTTATGTGTGTATTCACAACTAAGGCTCCTAGCCATTCATGCTTGAGAATCTCATTTATACTCTTGATACTAACTACATTTTTCATGGAAGTTCCATATATTTATTCTTCATATAGAATGTAAGAAATATTTTCATCTATAAATTTGGTCTCTACATGAATTTGTAATGATAATAAATATTTCTCTAAAACTGGCAGAGAGAAGGTACTCCTGAAAGGTCCTTTTGATTTTCTGGTCGATTCACTTAGATTGTCTTGATCTGACCATCCATTTCCCCATCTCTTTATCCATATATAATATCACACCTCACTTCAGACCTTTTTTCATCAACCATTAAAATTTTTTCATATGATTTTTTTTAAATACATACCTCATGTATCTTTATATAATTAGACAACCATTCTATAAAAGTTCCAATAACATCATTGACTATTGTAATATTTGGATCATCAAGTGGAAAAAGAAACTTAACCGTCGACTTATGAGCTACCTCAATCCCCACTCTCATGTAATCTTTTGGGTGTTATTTCTAGTGTAGCTTGTCTTCTGAGATATTATACACCATACCCCTCACAATAAGGCAGTGTGTGGGTATTGAATGAATAGACCGAAGGCCTATATTTTTATTGATTTTGGATAAAACCCCCTTTTAAGGGTAAAATGGGGGAAAAATATGACTTCAAGGATAAAGAGACATAAAAAAATATGAAAATAAATATGGTTGCAACCTAGAACAAGACTACATAGAATTACCCCTTCCCAACATCAATGTCATTAAGGCATGCCTCCACTAGAGCATGGATGCTTAGCAAGATGTCCCGTGCAAAAATGCATGGGCCCGGTACCGATGGATGCACCATACCCTCTCAATCTTCTAAATACGGAAATGCACACATGGTGAAGGCGAAAAGCTATATCCTCATCTGAAGAAATTCCTTTTATATTGTATGGGTTCCCCAGTATGAAGAAATCACGAGTTTGTGGCACCACCATCAACAACCATCCTGTGAAAATCCCACCACACTCCATGAAAATCCCCACCACCACCACCGTAGAGGCCAAGAAGTCATTACAAGGGACACAAGTTCAAGCCATCCTCACCTAGGACTAGATGGACCAACATTGTGCTGAGGGAATGCCACTGATGGGGGGAATCCGGGTCGTCCTGAACCAAAAATGATGCTCTGGGAATGGATCTGCTCCGATCAGACCACAGATGAACCCTCACCAAGTTCCTAAGAAATTCAATCACGGTGGTGAGAAAACCAGCATGAAGGTGCAGAGAAAAAGCAACAACGTCAAATAAAAACAACAAAAAAACCGCCAGATTCATATCCAATCGAACAAAACCCAGTATCCCAAAAAAATAAAACCTAAAAAACTCACAAAAACCAAAACCCAAAGCCTCCTCCCTTTAAGGAACTGAAGAATTGATGCCGAACCACACTAGAAACCCACTAGAGGTGTTTCCTGGTCACACCAAATGACCCTAAAGAATGTTAGTAACATAAAGTTTTCGGAAGTTGTTTGATTCATATTTAAGAGAAAGAGTAATGAAAAAATTGATTACCATGGGTAAGGTATGTAGTTGAGGTGAATGACTAGACTCAAATATTGTGGGGTCATTTGGTTCTTAATGAGAAGATCACCATTCCACCACCGATTGTATTTGATCCTTTTGATATTCTAAAGGATCTAATAACAACTAAGAGGGGGGGGGGGTGAATTAGTTGTTCATTTTTATAAGTTTCAATACTTGTTAAAAACTTAAACCCTACAATATATTAAAGTTCACATCCTTATCATATTTTAGTAAACACTCGTGCATGTAAAAGTAGGAAATAAAGTAAAGAACATGAGATTTGTAAGGTTCAACCTCAGTGTGAGAACCTACATCCTTACCATATCCACTAACACGGGTCTTTGGAAATTCACTAAAATGAATAAGTGAATACAAATTGTGTCAACTCCCATTATACATATTCTACCTCTCGGTAATTATGATCATACCGACTCTTGTTAGTTTAAAAATTTTTCTTAAAAAGAATGATCCATAAAAAAGTATAAAGAATTTGTTCAAATTGCTCCACAAAAGCTCTATCCAAAACCTCAATCTGATGTGGTTGGGTCTGATTATATCAGTTCGATGGGGATGGCTATGATAGACTCAATACAATGAATCTATTTGCAAACTACACTTCTCAAACTCTGCTCAATTGCTCAGTCTGATAAAAAAAAATTTAGAAGTCTGATCTTCTTACGAGATCTTTATCCGAAAAGAAACTTTTAATCAAACTTTACAGTGCTCCACTTTTTTCTCAAATAAAAAAGGTTGAAAAGTAAAAATTTATTGTGCATTAATTTATAGGCATCCTAGAATGGAAAAAGTAGGAAAATAATTTTTTTCCTTTTAATAAAATTCAAAAACCTCTAAAATTCACTCATATTTTAAATTCATATTTTACCACTTCAACTCTTCTAGAGCCTTATTGAATCATCTTGAGTCTTATTAGTAATCAACTTTCTCAAACTTCTTAACTCTTCTTCAGTATGATGAAACTTCATTAGATCAATACGATGAAGCTTCCTCAGTTTATTTTGATGGAAATTTCCTCATCATAGTTAGTCTAATTGAATTTCCTTCTTAGAGTTGGTCCGATTGAATTTCATTCTTAAAGTCAGTCTGATTGATTTTCCTTATCATAGTCAGTCCAATTGAATTTACTTCTTAGATTCAATATAATTTATCGGTGGAACACCGTGTCCGATGAACCATTACCTGCATATTTTTTTTTATTTCTCTGATTATGGAAAAGGAAAACTTCCAGCAATAAATAATTTTTCTTAGATTCTTTGGGATCTAATGATCTGTATTGTTGATTTATTGGTTTGAATGAAAACCAACATCTTTTTCTTTTCACGTTTCTTCACACTGATGAACTCATAACTCTTTAAACACAAACTCCTTCTTGTGTCATGAATTTCTCATATCATTTAGAAATTTTGAGATTGGAATAGAATCATCTGGATTTAGGTTAAAAAGTTTAAGGACTTTCTAACTCTAGATTCCCTTGAAACTTAATTTTCAAGATTTATCAACATTCTTGACTTTCTTTCACTACATCAACTAAATTTATATCAAAAATTGTTTTCGATATATCTTGAACATCATGCAGATAATTTTTAGATTGATGCTTTGTTCGATCAATAACTTCATCTTTCTAACAACCTTTTCCTTCGATGTTGCTTAGTCCAATATTCTGTGTCTGGAAACAGCTTCCTCAAAAACAAAATTTTCTCCCCCTTTGTGTTTGGATTCATAAAAATAAAAAATTTCACCTATTTTTCAAAAAAATTATTTTACAAAATATTAGTTTTCAAAAAATAAAAAACTTTGTTAAAAAAACATCACAAAGGTTCTTCAATCTCCCTCTTTGGATTTGTTGACAAAACTCATTAAAAACTTTTTCAACTCACATAAATTCTTTACAACTCAGCTTTTGAAACAACTTAAAGTTTTCAACTTTTATCAAAACATATACTTTCTCAAATGAGAGTGTAATAACCCCACAATACTAGATAAAGTAATGTTTTTAAGTAATTACATCCCTCAGTGATAAGAAAAATTTTCAGTCATGTAAAGATAAAATCCCCTCATTTTTATTTTTCACTCCCCCATTATCTGATAACCACAACTTAAAATTCATTAAAAATGATAAGTAAAAACTTACTATAAAGTATAAATTTGTTTCTTACTCTCACCCTTTGTCAACATAATCCAAATCATGGTGGAGTACTTCCTTATAAGGTTTAGGAAGTCATGGGGGGAGGCTGAACATGAAGTTGTAGCCTCAAATCAACAATCCTTTCTTTTGGAATTATTTTTATAAATATATTAGAAATTTGATAATTTGTTGAGATATATTCCAAAAAAAACATATCCATAAGAAAATTTATCTTTTATAAAGTGAAACTTTATCTTTTATAAAGTGAAAATTTATATCAATTTGTTTTGATATTGAATGTTGAATAATATTTTTGGAGAGGTCAATTTCACTATGATTATCACAAAGTATCTTCAATGGTTTAGAAAATCTTACTTTCAAATATACCAACTAAAAATTTTTCCACAACATTTGATTGCAAGACTATGTAGTTGGAACATATTCCGATTCCGCTATTCTCAAATTTACTAAACTTTGTTTCTTACTATGCCAACACACACAACATTCGCCCGATAAATATGTTCCTCTAGGAGTTGATTTTCTATCATTATAATCTCCAACCCAATCAACATCAGTATAACCATGAAAGTTTATACTATAAATTATTTTGTATAAAATCCCATGTGAAGCTGTTCCTTTAACATATCTCAGAATTCTATTCACTTCCAATATATGAGACTCTTTCAGTTTACCCTGATATCTGGCACACAAAGTCACAACATAAAAAAATATCAAATCTTGAGGTTGTGAGATAAAGAAAACTTCTTATCATCTTATGAAATTCTTTCTACACTTTTTAAATATTTATCTTTATTCAAATTTGTGCTCACTGAAATAGGAGTAGAAACTTCTTTAGATTCTACCATCCCAAACCTCTTTAACAATTACCTGATATACTTTTCTTGAGATAATAAAATGTAATTTTATTTTTGTTGAACTTGTAAGACAAGGAAGAACTTTAATTCTCCCAATATTAACATTTCAAAAATATTCTTAATTTCCTTATAAAATTATTTGAAAACTTTTTATTTATCCCTAATAAAAATTATATCATCCACACACACAATAATAATTTGTGTGCTGGAGTAAACTTACTTCACATACAAGTTACTATCAACCTTTCCTTTGAAAAAATTCAACATTCTCAAACAACTATCATATAAAAACCCTATTATTTATTACACATTAATTCACGATTTATTACATAAAAATAAACATAATAAAACCCAAAATATTGATAAGTATAGTGTATTTTTGAATTAGGAACATATCATAACATCTTGAACATGACATACAACAAAATTATTGAAAACTTTCTCAACATGTTTCTAAAATTCCATGGCTTTTAAAACTACACAGGATAACCTGGGGACAAACCTAAGAAAGGGGTGATCTATAAAGACCAATAAGGAAATAAACATGGCATAAGGTGATAATTGTTAGAAAATAGTCATATCAATAGGGCATAAAAATAACAGGAATAATAAATATGAACAATGAGACATGATATAGAATTATAATCATAACATGAGAAATATGGAAACAACTTAAAACACTGTATCATAAATAGAGGTCAAGGTTAAAATGCCAAGACATCATGGTGGAAAAATTCTTATAAAGGAACCAGGTTTAATCTGTATCCTAACATGACATCTCATGAGACTAAACATTACCCAATTCATTGGGGTGCTATATAATTTTTGGAACACCTATCACATTCATTTCATTCTCATGCTTAAGTGTGCCACATAGATCATACAACATGGATTCATTCATCATTATAATTTATTCTATGATAAATTAGTGTGGAATACATATATTTAAGTCTTAAATAAAAAATTATATATTCATAAATGTGAAAAACCTTGATAGAAATTTGTTATGGTCTTCACTACATAATTATTTTGGCATGGAAAAATCACGGTGAAATTTCAACAGCATAATGATGTCACTTAAAGATTTATAAAAATGGGTTGATGAGAGAGAAGGGGGTATCTAATCACATAGACATAAAATGGGAAATAATAGGGACATATAAAAACATATCCCGACATTAGAAATTGTAAATTGAAGGCATACTTTAATGAAGAAACATGAATAAATAAAATAATCCTAACTATATTTCGGCATGGTAACAGGAGTACATAAAGGATCATTGGAGGCTTAACATAGCAGCCTAGCCTTTTCTTACATTACGATTACATCATTATAAAGATAAAAAACATAATAGTATTACACCACGAGTATATAGAGGTTTAGTGTATTGAAAAAACTAGTACTAAACATAACATTTACAACATAAAGCATATACATTTATTTGATTCCTTCTTCTCTATATTCTTATTGGATCTTGACCACTCCTTAGTACATATAGTCACCTGAGGATATACATCAAAAGGGGTGAAATAAAATCCTAGTAAATGGATAAATAAGAACATGAAAAAACATAACATGAGATGATCATCATAATCATTATCATCATAACATAGGCATATGATCATAATCATGAGAGGAAACATTAAGATAAGACTTGGAATGTGGCAATGCATAAACAATGAAACATCATGTCTTAGTGGTTAACTACCACTCATAGTTGCGAACAATGCTAGCATCATGTTCACACATCATTTCCATTTAACTCATGAGATTCATCACTTTACCCAATGAATTTAAGCACTGTATAATTCTGGGTGCACTCGTCACATCATAACATTCATATTACGCTATATAATTCTGGGCGCACCCATCACACCATAACATTTACATTATCATGAATGCCACATAGAACATATGTAAAACTTGAACATAAAATAAACCATGGAAAGAAATGGGTTTAAAATCATAAGGAATACATTAATAAACATTTGGTTCCCAAAATATATAGGGAATAACATTTTTGACATAGAACAATCAATGATGAGTGAAGAAGAAACAATCTTTGAGAGTGTTTTTATTCGAAAGAAGAGTTATTTTGGAAAACATTGGGTTTTTCATGAACTTAAGTATAAAACATTTATATCATAGAAAAGGTAATATAACAATGAACAAATTATTTTTATAGAATAACCATACCTAAAATGGAGTGAAAGAGGGAAAACTCAAAGTATGAGAGTTGGGTTCGAGAATTTCCCCTTACCTTGTATCAAAATGCTTTCTTCACTTTAATGTCCTATATAACCACATTAGATTCATTAATTAAAATTTACATAACCTTTTATACATTAATAATATTTATTAAGGTTTTATTAAGTTCATTTATGGGACTTTTTATGAGTTATAGAGTTTAAATTCATTGTCCAGGAATGTTCGTTTTATAGTTTTCTTGAACGATTCACTTGTATTCATGAATGGAAGTTCTTGTAGAACATGGATAAACATAAAAAAATGATATTTCACGTTATTAATTATATTTATAGAGTTAAAATGATATTATAATGAATTATGTTATATACTATGTGGATGAATCATTAGATAAGAATTTAATGATGATCGTTTGGGTTAATTCGTGCGGTTTTTCAACCACAATAAACTTATTTTGTTTAATCATTGAGTAATATATACATAAGGTAGTTATAGAACATTAAATAGGATAAAATAAATATAAAATAATATAGTTCAACCATATAAATGGTTTCATGACCAGATCTGAAGGTGGTAAAGGAAAAAAGAAAACATGTCATTCTTGAAGGTGACAAATTAACACCTCACGAACAACGTTTCCCTTTCTAAAATAAAAAGAAGAGGATAAGGGGGTTGGATGATATATTATACCACTAGTATCCTGAAATTAAAATATATGTAAGATATTGGAGGTACCATACCATGTGTATGAGGATAGGTGGGTAGAAATTAAGAAAATAACTTGAAATTGAAAGGAAATTAAAGGAAAAGAGAGAGAGTGAAATTACCTCTTGAATCCTCCTCTTGAGATCCTCCTTAAAAAACCTAGGCTTGGTATTTTGATGAGACCAGAAGCTCTTGGATGCGGGGGAGGGACTAGGGAAGATATTTTGGTAGAGTTTAGACAAGTCTTTAAGATTGAGAGGTGTGAGGAAATGAGGGTGCGAAGGGTGGTATTTATAGTGGAGGGGAGAGGGGTTTTCTCAATATTATAATAATTAATTTATTATTTCTCCACAAGAAAAGTAATAGTGATGATTCCATGAAAAATAATAGTAATAAGTGCATATGAGTTTGAGATAATGGCCTTACATCATCCATACATCATCTGATGACATCATAATTCATGTATTTAGCATTTATCGTAAATTATTGTATTTTACTATTCACCAAAAATTCAAGTATTTTAGAAAAATCCAAAAAATTCACCCAAACCATTTTTTGATGTGTAGAATCCAAAAATGAAGTCCTTTTTTCAAAAATAATTTTCTAAATATGATTAATTTAATTTTTAATTAAAATCCTAATTTACTTGAAAAATACAGTTTTTAAAACATTTATTTACTTATTCCAAAACTTAGGCACAACATACTTTCACTTAAATCATATATATATATATATACTATCATATGTAAGTTTACTATTCATAAGGGTAGTAATATATTCATAAGGGAAAATCACTATTCATAAGGGTATGTTACTATTCACAAAAAATTATGTTTGTTCCATCAGATCCCAAAAATCACCCTAAACACAACTGTGTATGTCATATTTTTGAAATTCAAAACACAGAAGTGGAAAAATTATGTTTAATGGTAACATAGTATTTAGTATCATTATATGTAATTGTGTTTCCTAATGTGATTATACTTTAAGGAATTATTATAAGAAGGTATTTCCATTGATAAAACATTGGGTCATTAATTCTTCCCCCTTATGAAATTGCACCCTCAAAATTTCGTTTACACAAACATGTGAGGGTACTTCTCCTTCATCACCTCCTCCAGTTCCCAAGTTTCTTCTTCAAACGTATGGTTCCTTCAAAACACTTTGACTAGGTGGGTTTCCTTGTTGTGTAGAACCTTATCCCTCCGGTCCAAAATCTTCATTGGTTGCTCCTCATAAGATAGATCATCCTCTATCTGTAGCACCTATGAGTTCAATACATATGAGAGATATGGCATGTACTTCCTCAGGAGTGATACGTGAAACACATCATGAAATTGAGCCATATTCGTTGGAAGTGAAATCTGATGGGCCACGACTCCTATGAGGTCAAGGATCTCAAAGGGGCCAATGTACCTTTGGCTTAGTTTCCCTTTCTTTTCAAACCACATGAATCTCTTCCATGGTGATATTTGAAGGAAGACTTTATATCCAACGTCGAACTCCATGTCCCTTAGACGGTTGTCAGTATAGATCTTTTTCCGACTTTGAGTAGCTTTGATATGTTTCTGGATGACTTGAACCTTCTCTGTCATCTCTTGCATAAGATCAGGTCCAAGTAGATTTCTTTCTCCAACTTCATCCCAATAGATTGGAGTTCTACATTACTTTATATAAAAAGCTTCATATGGATCCATTTGAATAATCGATTAGAAGCTATTTTTGTATGATAACTCGACCAATGGGATATGCTGATCCCATCCACCTTTGAATTCTAGAGATCAGTCTCTTAGCATATCTTCAAGCGTTTGAATAGTTCTTTCAGATTGGTCATCAGTTTGGGGGTGATTGGCCATGCTGAAATTTAATTTAGTAATCAAAGCATATTGAAGACTCCTTCAGAATTTAGATGTGAACCTTGGATCATGATCAGAGACAACTGATAGTTGAACACCATGCAGTCTCACCACTTCCTTCACATATATCATTGCAAGTTGTTCAAGCGAGAGATCTTCCCAAATAGTGATAAGATGGGCAGTCTTGGTGTGTTGGTCAACCACCACCCATATTATATTATTTCCCTTTGATGTCTTTGGGAGACCCTTGATAAAGTCCATAGTGACATTCTCCCATTTCCACATGGGTATAGGAAATGGTTTCATCATCCCTTTGGACTTTTATCGCTCTACTTTAACTTGCTAACATACCAAGCACCTTGAGATATATTCTGTAATCTCCTTCTTCATGTTATCCCACCAGAAGTGTTCTTGGAGATCTCAGTACATCTTAGTGCTACCCGGATGGATAGAGAATGTTTAGTTATGTGAATTATCTAATATATCCTTCTTTATCATGGGTGATTAAGGAACACAAATCCACATTCTAAAATGAATCACACCATCATCATAGATATGGAACTATTGAAGCTTCCCATCCTTTACTTCATTCACATTCTTTTATAACTCCAGATCATCCCTTTATGCCTCGTTAATATTCTCCTAGATAGATGGTTGTGAAATAATTTGGGAAAGGTAGGATGTACCCCTGCCCTTATGATTTCCAAATCTATACTTTAAATATCCAATAATATAGGGTATTTCTCAATCCATAACATGGATAGAGTAACAAGTTATTTTTTGCTTAGAGAATCAACTACCTTGTTCGCCTTTCTAGGATGGAAGTGAATAGAGAAATCGTAGTCCTTGATTAGATCTAACCATCTCCTTTGAAGCATGTTGAGATCCTTCTGTGTGAATATATACTTTAGGCTCTTGTGGTCGGTGTATATGTCACATTTCTCACCATAAAGGCATTGACACTAGATTTTCAAGGAAAAAATCACGGCTGCCAACTCTAGATCATGCGTCGGGTATTTTTTCTCATGGATCTTCAACTTTTGTGAGGTGTAGGCTATCACATTATCATTTTTCATGAGGACACAACCCAATCCTTTCTTTGAATCATCATTGTATATCACAAAAATTTCTCCATTTTTTAGTAATGTGAGTACAGGTGCAGTGATCAACCTCCTCTTTAGCTCCTTGAATATTTTCTCACATTATTTTGTCCAAACATACTTTACCCCTTTACTTGTTAACTTAGTTAGAGGTCTTGACAATCGTGAGAAATTTCTCACAAAATGTCGGTAGTACCTTGATAATCTAAGAAAACTAAGGATTTCTATGACACTAGAGGGTTTGGGGAATTCCTCAATCACCTTTGTTTTGAAGGGTCCACATAAATTCCCTCACTTGTGATCACATGTCCCAAGAATGTGACTTGATTTATCAAAGTCACATTTGTTGAACTTGGTGTACAACTTCTCCTTTCTCAACGTCTCCAAAACAAGTCTTAGATGTTCTTCATTTTCCTCCTTACTCTTGGAGTAGATGAGAATATCATCAATAAACACAACCAAAAATTTATCTAGGTAATTTCTAAAGACTCTATTTATCAAATCCATGAATATTGCGGGGGCATTAGTAAGTCCAAAGGGCATCAATAGAAACTCATAGTGACCATACCTTGTACGAAAGGTAGTCTTCTGAATATCTTTCTTATTCACCTTTAGCTGATGATATCCAGAACAAAGATCCACCTTTGAGAAGTATTTATCTTCTCTTAACTGATCAAAAAAGTCTTCAATCCTTGGAAGAGGATATTTTTTCTTTACTGTGATCTTGTTGAGTTCCCGATAATCGATACATAGTCGCATTGTTCCATCCTTATTCTTCAAAAAGAGCACTGACGCACCCCAAGTTGATGCACTAGGGCATATGAACCCTTTGTCCAAATTCTATTATAGCTGCTTCTTTAACTCCTCCAGTTCTATAGGGTCCATCCTATATGGACACTTTAAGATAGGAGTAGCTTTGGGTATGACTTCTATAGAGAACTGTACCTCACGATCTGGGGGAAGTCTGGGTAACTCTTCAGGAAATACATCGCCATATTCCCTCACGGTGGGAATTTCCATGAGGTTGGCACATTCTTTTGACACAACCATGTGGGTGAGGTATTCTTATTCATAGGGAATCAACACCTATACCATTGGAGGATTTTTAAAGGAGATTCACAATCTTCCTTGAATTTGTATAGGATCCTAGTATGGTTCGGAATATGAAAAGATATTTCCTTTTCTCTAAAGTTGATATGTACTCTATATAATGAGAGCCAATCCATTCTGATTAAAGCATCAAATTCCACCAAGGGAAGTATCACGAGATTCGCTGGAAGAATCTTCCCACATACGCCAACAAGAGAAGATTCAAACACTTGGGTTGCAATGATTGCACCACTTTGTAACATCACATGTAATGAATAATAAGAAATTATTATCTATGTCTATTTATGAATTAGATAGTTTTTTAGAGGCTTAAAATGAGAATAAATCCAATCTTAAGCATGAAATACACTAATATTTTTAAAAGATTGCTTTACTGCCTTTTGATGGAAAACCATTTTTAAATAAAACTTTTGACAATTTTATAAGCTCTATTTGTCAAAATAAACATATTCTTTATTATTGGGACATTGAAATTTACCTTGGGTTAATTTTTGGTATTTTTCTGACAATGCTCATTTTTTAATGAATAGTGAAAAATACTGCATTTTACATCAAAACTGCTTTTTCATCTAATTTAATTATATGGTTAGATTATCTTTTTAATTTGTTTTAAAGTTTAATTATAATATAGTTTTACCATTTAATCCAATGGTGGTAATTAGGATTAATTTCACTTTGTAATTGGGCATAAACAAGTGCCAAACTTTTCATAGATATTGTTTCAAAAAAACCCGCTATTTGTTTTGACAACGGGAATTATAATTATTGAAATTTCTATGTTTGTAATTTGGTAAAATGGATTCCATAATTGGAATAAGAAGGTCCAAATTATCTAATTAATACTCTTTTGTTTTTGGACATTATGAATAGTAACGACGATAATTATCTTTAATTATCTTGATTAATTAGTAATCGGGTAGTTAAGGATAATAAAATAATATCATAATAATACAAAATGACCCCAAAATGTGTCCTAATGCTACTGGTTGTGTCATGGCTGACCATGGTATGCCTTGTGCGAAACTTGGGGACCCCATGGAATCACTTTTGTGTGATAATGACTTTTTATCTTTTTATTTTTAAAGAAAGTTAAATATAACAAAGAATGTATCACCTGAGTAAAACATTTTTAATTTTGTCTAAATAAATGATATATTGGACTATAAATAGTCATTATAAATCTAAAAAGATTTCCTACATTATAGTATTTTTTTATAATTTTTAGACATTAAATAAATTAAATTATTTATGACATCATGATGATGCAGCGATTACCTCATTAATGAACGATTTAAATAAAATGAAAATACAATGTAAAATATAAGACTTACACTTTTCAAAGACCTATTGGATGAGTATATTTCGAACCCTTATCACCTTATCCTCAAAATACATCAATGTGGGACCTTTAAAATCCAAAACTCAATTGAAAATAAAGTAACATTTTATACCTTTCCAAGAGTGCCCCTCCTCTCCTCTTATAAAAGGCCCCCACCTCTACCTCCTTACCCACACTTCTCAAGCCATTGGATCGGCCAATACCTGATCATTTTATCTCTCCAAATCCCTATATTCATCCTAGAAGCCAAACCTTAGGCAGAAATCTCTTCAAGAAACCATTTTGGTTCAAACCAAGAAGAGTTACCCGATTTAAAGGTAAAGTCTTCTCTAATATTTTTTTTATATTTTGCTTCTCCAACCCCCTAAACTCTTTTTATTAATTTATTTTGTAACAAAAACAGTATATTAAATATAATATGATGTTTTTATAAGAAGGATTCGAGCTACACTTACACACACCTTCATCTAATGGTTAAAGAGCATACTGTTTCTGTGGATGGCGAATTTCTGCCTCATGAAATGATGATTGTTCAATATTCTTCTAACATGTTAAAAGGTATATATTAAGATGAAACTATATTTATATATGATATATAATATGTTTATGATTTCCTTAAGCTTCTGTATTTTTCATTATTGGCATACCTTTATGGTTTCCGTTATGGGTAAACGCGATATCTTCATTTTAGGAAGTGCAGACTATCGCCCCCTCAAAGTGATTTGATTCGTTAATTCCATATGTGGGACGTATAAAGGATGGAGTTAATGATATTATATATGATATTATACTTGAATTATAATATACCTTTATATCATTATGATTCCATTCCATAAAATACGAAATAGATATGAAAGTAGCGTTCATGCGTACGTACGGCTTACCGTCTCCATGAACGGTGCATTTCATTTCTTACCTCTAAATGCTATGTAATATTATAAATGCATGTATATACTGGATATATATGATATATATGATATCTACATCATGAATATAACTTTTGATATAATGGATACATGAACAAATTGTAATTATAAAGAGTTTATTTTTGATTCAAGTACCAATGATCGTTAAAACGACCGTTATTAACTTAAATAATTACATAGTGTTAATGACATGGTAATAAGTGATATAAAAGGAATAATGAACTTGAAAAATGTTCTTAAGCAAGTATAAATTAACTCAAGTTTATTATTCAAGAGATTAAAGAACGATCGAGTCAAGTCAGACCTGAGGTATGGGACTTCGTCTCAATCTCCTTTCATTGAGGCATATTTTGTTTTATACACAACTTTCTTTTATACGGTGTATAAAACCCTTTGAAATTTACGTTTATTCAAAAGGAATATTTTTATACGAATCATTTACTAAATGACAAAAGGTAATGCTTTTTTGTCGTACGTATGCGGCGACAACGACTTCTCCGCCGCCGTGACCATTATTTGAGCTTCAGCTTCCTCTACAAGCCATAACCTTTTTTTTTAAAAAAATGAAAAATAAATACCATGTTTTACTTTTCTTTTATTTTGGTATTGAAAATGGTTTTCATAATGTTTTTATATCAATGTGTTGTATTGATATATTGTGATTGAAAAGTGTAAATGTTATGTTTCCTTTATGCATGTTTTATGTAATATGAATATGTTATGGTTCTTGGGAATTGTTATGAAGATGGGTGGTTCCATGATAAAATAAGGTTGGGTGAGCCCGATATAGCTCTCCAATGCATTGGGTAACGTGAAGGGGTTAAATGTTAAGGTTTATCTGAAGAGATTTAGGGAATATACTGTGATGGGTATTCCAAACCTAACCATGAGGGTTACTCCCTACGTAAGAATGTTATGAATGCCTCAAGTTACTTTTACGTCTTATGATTTCTATGATTTATTCACGATTTGATGAGGTATGTTAAAATGCTTATGTTTTATGAGTAAAGTATGATTTCATACATGGACTAATGTTTTCATTTCACACTTTTATATCCCTTTCTGAGCTTTTATGCTCATCCCATGTTTTTGAAATGTTTTTCACAGGTCAAGGGAAAGGTACATGATGTGATGATAGTGTCAAGGAAGTGTCAAGAAAGAATCCATGTTTTATTTTAAATATGTTTCCATTGATGGGTAAAATGAGTACTATATTTTATGTAACCACTTTGTTTAAATGTGGAATGTAATGCATGTTTTATGATCTAATTCTATAAAACTCTAAACCTGAAAAGATCTTCAACGTGTATTCTTGAAGTAACTCAAGATTAAGTAATGTTTAAGGGTGGGGCCTTATAGTTGGTATCAGAGGCCGGTTTAGATAACTTTAGGAGTTAGAATTCTATTCAATGATTATCCAAAAATATTTTTTTATGGTCAAATTGAAATGATATAGCATTTGAAGATTACCGTGTTTCTTCATCTAAGACATGTTTGTTCAGAATGGTTTTCCGCAGAGGAAACAGGGAAGCAGTGCTAGGAAGGCATACATAAGGAAATGACCTTCCGAATCAGCATCCTGAGATGGTCGGGATTGGAACCGAACATTTTTTTGCAGTAATGGAACAGTTGACTCAAGTGATAAATGGTGGTGGTATCCATGCATGAGATCATCCAGATCAACCACAGAGGAACATGTCAGTGGTGGAACATTTCATGAGGCAACATCCCCCATCATTCAGAGGATCATCTGACAATGTGCTAGCTGAAGGGTGGATTAAATCACTGGAGAAGATTTTCGATGTCATGGGGTGTTCATACAATCAAAAGGTTAGTCTTTCTATTTACCGTTTGGAGGGTGAAGCAGATCAGTGGTGGTCGATGGTTAAAAATATCAGGGACGCTGATGAGATCGATGCTTTCGACTGGGATGAATTCAAAGGTATGTTTCTTGAGAAGTATTTTCCTAAGGCTGTTCTACTTAGTATGGAAAAACAATTCTTGGAATTGAGGCAAAAGGACGACTCAATGGTTGCTTATGAAGAGAGGTTCACTCGATTGGCAAGGTATGCTCCAAATTTTATCTGAGACCTTGATAGTAAAATCAATCATTTTTACTCAGGATTAAAGCCAAAATATCGAAGGGCTTTAGCTTCTCGTGAGTTCAAGAGTTATGAAAAGCTTGTTCGATGTGCTGATAAGGTGGAAATGGAGTTTTTTGATGATCAAGTGTTCTATAACAACCAACATAAGAAGAGATCGAGGTGGCAGGAGAAAGGAAAGAATTCTTCAAAAAGGTCTGACGGTAAGAAAACTAAGTTTCCAATTTGTGATAAATGTGGTAAAAGGCATGCTGGGGAATGTCTTCTGAATTCTAGAAAGTGTTACCGATGCAGTAAGATGGGACATAAGGCTCGTGATTGCACTGAAAGAGATCAGGGTGATGGTAAGACCAAATTTTATTTATAGTTAGTGAAATGTTTTAAGTGCAATGAGATGGGTCACTATGAAAACGAGTGTCCGACAAAGAGCTTGAGTGATGGGAAGCAGTTATACTACAAGCAGAAAGGGGTGTTGAAATCCTTTGAAACTACTTCAACAGATGTTGGGCCATCAAATGAAGTGGTATTAGGTACTTTGTTTGTTTTTTCAGATTATGCCAGTTTTTTGTTTGATTCAGGGTCTACACATTCTTTCATCTCTGAAAAATTTTCTAGTAAAATGGGAATACCATCTCAAGAAATGACTCTTGAACTTGTGGTAAAAACACCTAGGGGAAATGTTGAGGAAAAAAGAATTTATAAGAATCTTCATATCCTTATCTGTGGAAAGAACCTACTTGCAAACCTTATTGTTTTACCTTTAGTAGAGTTTGATGTTATCCTGGGTATGGATTGACTCTCTATTTACCATGATAATATTGACTGTAGAGATAAAGAAGTTTATTTTCAGAAAGACTTTTAGTTTGTGTACAAGAATGAACCCTTACTATTGATAACATATCAAGAGGCCGAGAAACTTGTAAAAGATGGAAATGAATGTTACCTTGCACATATTGTTGAAAACAAGGGAACTGTTCAGATTAATGATGTGCCAGTGGTAAATGAGTATCCTGATGTTTTTCCTGATGAGTTGCCTGGAATAATACCAGATCGGGAAGTTGAGTTTACTGTTGACTTAGTTCCTGATGCTAAGCCAATTTCAAAACCCCCTTATCGAATGGCTCAAATTTAACTTTTAGATTTGAAGGAGAAATTGTAAGATTTATTAGAGAAAGGTTTCATTCGACCTAGCACATCACCACGAGGTGATCCTGTTTTATTTGTTAAAAAGAAAGATGGTTCAATGAGACTTTGAATTGATTATAGAGCCTTGAATAACATCACTATTAAGAACAAATATACTTTACCTCATATCGATGATTTGTTTGATCAGCTCCAGGGAGCTCAGTTTTTTTCAAATATTGACCTGAGATTGGGGTACCATCAGTTAAAGGTAAAGGAAGCTGATATTCCGAAGACTATGTTCCGTACAAGATATGACCATTATGAATTTGTAGTTATGCCTTTTGGGATAACCAATGCACCTGCTGAATTCATGGACCTTATGAATAGAATTTTCAATGAGTTCTTGGATAAGTTTGTGGTTGTTTTCATTGATGATATTTTAGTGTTTTCTAAAAGTAAAGAGGAGTATAAAAGAAATTTAAGGGTTATTTTGAAAACCTTGAAAGAAAAGAAATTGTATGGGAAATTCAGCAAGTGTGAGTTTTGGTTGCAACAAATTTCTTTCCTTGGTCACATTGTTTCTAAAGATGGGATTACTGTTGATCCTGCAAAAACAAAGGTTGTTGAAGAATGGCCAAGACCCACAAATGTAAATGAGATTCGTAGCTTCCTTGATTTGGAAGGCTATTACCGAAGGTTTGTTAGAAATTTTTCATGGTTATCTAGTCCAATTACTAAACTAACTCGGAAGGGTGTTAAGTTTATCTGGAGAAAAGAATGTGATGATTGTTTTCAATAATTGAAAAGAAGATTGATGAATGCTCCAGTTTTAGCACTACCTTCCAGGAATGGTGAGTTTGTTATCTACAGTGATGCTTCATTGAAAGGACTTGGTTGCATCCTAATGCAGAATGATCAGGTAATTTCTTATGCTTCACGACAGTTGAAAACACATGAGGTAAATTACCCTACACATGATTTGGAATTAGCTGCTGTTGTTTTCGCTTTAAAAATTTGGAGGCATCATTTTTATGGAGTAAAGTGTGAAATATATACCGATCACAAAAGTTTAAAGTATATATTCACTCAGAAATAATTGAACATGAGACAGAGGAGATGGATAGAATTAATCAAGGATTATGATTGTACAATTCATTACCATCTGGGAAAAGCAAATAAAGTGGTTGATGCTTTGAGTCGAAAAAGTAATGCTTCATTAACAATGTTGCATTTGGAACGTGATCCTTTGGTTAAGGATTTGATGAAATTTGGCATAGAAGTTGTTGGTGCAGGATGTCCTTCTGTTTTGTTTCAGGTATCAGTGAAATCTTCTCTATCAGACAGAATTAAGCAAGCATAGAAGCAAGACAGCGAGTTACAGAAAAAGGTAGAGCTGGTTCAAAAGGGTAAGTTTCCTGAATTCAAAATTGATAATGATTGTGTTTTGAGATTTGGGAGGAGATTGTGTGTGCCGTGTGATTCAAAATTGAAGAGAGAGTTGTTATGTGAACCTCATAGTTCTCCGTTTTCAGTTCATCCAGGCATTACTAAGATGTATAGAGATCTTCGGGAGTGTTACTGATGGGATGGAATGAAAAGAGACATTGCTGATTTTACTGTGAAGTGTTTGAATTGTCAACAGGTAAAAGTAGAGCAGAAGTTATCGAAAGGGATGCTTCAACCTTTACCAGTACCAGAGTGTAAATGAGAGAATATATCCATGGACTTCGTTGTGGGATTGCCAAAGACACCTCGAGGTAATAATGCAATCTGGTTTATTGTTGATCGCTTGACTAAATCTGCTCATTTCCTTTCTATACGAGATAATTTTTCCCTAGATCAACTTTCCCGTTTGTATCTTAAAGAGATAGTCAAGTTACATGGAGTTCCTCTCTCCATTATATCTGACTGTGATCCCAGGTTCACTTCTAACTTTTGGAAAGGCCTTCAGAAGTCATTGGGTACTGAATTAAATTTTAGTACGACTTTTCATCCTCAATCAGACGGGCAGTCAGAATGAACGATTCAGACTTTGGAGGATATTATATGTGCTTGTTCGATGGATTATCAGGGAATTTGGGACCAACATCTTTCTTTGGTTGAGTTTTCTTATAATAACAGTTTTCATTCCAGTATACAGATGGCACCATTTGAGGCGTTATATGGGAAACGGTGTCGAACTCCAGCTTTTTGGGATGAAGTAGGTGAAAGGAAGTTGATGGGACCATAATTGGTAGAAGAGTTGGTAGAAAAAGTTCAGCTGATATAGAAACACATGAGAACAACTCAGAGTAGGCAGAAGAGTTATACAAACAACAGGAGTAAGGATCTCTCTTTGAGGTAGGTGATCATGTTTTTCTCAAAGTTTCACCATGGAAAAGTGTGATGTGATTTGGTAAGAAAGGAAAGCTGAGTCCAAGGTTCATTAGACCATATGAAATTCTGGAGAGAGTTGGATCAATTGCATACCGAGTGGCTTTACCTCCAAGTTTATCTCAGGTACACAATGTTTTTCATGTTTCAATGTTAAGGAAGTACATGCTAGATCCATCTCATGTTTTGAGTCCAGAGGTGGTTCAGCTGGAAGAGAATCTATCTTATGAGGAACAATCGGTCCAGATTCTTGACCATAGGGAGAAAGTGTTGCGGAATAAGGTGATTCATCAATTAAAGGTTTTGTGGAAAAACCACCTGATTGAAGAGGCAACATGGGAATCTGAAAATGCAATGAGGGATAAATATCCCCACTTATTCAATAAGTAAATAAATTTCGGGGATGCAATTTTCTAAAGGGGGAAGGATGTAACATCCCAAGTAAGTAATTACTAATAAGAAATTATTATCTATGTCTATTTATGAATTAGATAGTTTTTTAGAGGCTTAAAATGAGAATAAATCCAATCTTAAGCATGGAATACACTAATATTTTTAAAAGATTGCTTTACTGCCTTTTGATGGAAAACCATTTTTAAATCAAAATTTTGACAATTTTATAAGATCTATTTGTAAAAATAAACATATTATTTATTATTTGGACATTGAAATTTACCTTGGGTTAATTTTTGGTATTTTTCTGACAATGTTCATTTTTTAATGAATAGTGAAAAATACTGCATTTTACATCAAAACTGTTTTTTCATATAATTTAATTATATGGTTAGATTATATTTTTAATTTGTTTTAAAGTGTAATTATAATATATTTTTACCATTTAATCCAATGGTGGTAATTAGGATTAATTTCACTTTGGAATTGGGCATAAACAAGTGCCAAACTTTTCATAGATATTGTTTAAAAAAAAACCGCTATTTGTTTAGACAAGGGGAATTATATTTAAATTAATTATTGAAATTTCTATGTTTGGAATTTGGTAAAATGGAATCAATATTTGTAATCCTAAGTTCCGAATTATCTAATTAAGACTCTTTTGTTTTTGGACATTATGAATAGTAACGACGGTAATTATCTTTAATTATCTTGATTAATTAGTAATCGGGTAGTTAAGGATAATAAAATAATATCATAATAATAAAAAATGACCCCAAAATGTGTCCTAATGATACTGGTTGTGTCATGTCTGACAATGGGATGCCTTGTTCCAAACTTGGGGACCCCATGGAATTGCTTTTGTGTGATAATGACTTTTTATCTTTTTATTTTTAAAGAAAGTTAAATATAACAAAGAATGTATCACCTGAGTAAAACATTTTTAATTTTGTCTACATAAATGATATGTTGGACTATAAATAGTCATTATAAAGCTAAAAAGATTTCCTATATCATATTATTATTTTTATATAATTTTTAGACACTAAATAAATTAAATTATTTATGACATCATGATGATGCAGTGATTACCTCATTAATGAATGATTTAAATAAAATGAAAAGACAATGTAAAATCTAAGACTTACACTTGTCAAAGACCTATTTTATGAGTATATTTAGAACCATTATCACCTTATCCTTTAAATACATCAATGGAGGACCTTTAAAATCCGAAACTCATTTGAAAATAAAGTAACATTTTATACCTTTCCAAGAGTGCCCCTCCTCTCCTCTTATAAAAGGCCCCCACCTCTACCTCCTTACCCACACTTCTCAAGCCATTGTCTCGGCCAAAACCTGATCATTTTATCTCTCCACATACCTCTCTTCATCCTATAATCCTTACCTTAGGCAGAAAGCTCTTCAAGAAACCATTTTGGTTCAAACCAAGAAGAGTTAACCGATTTAAAGGTAAAGTCTTCTCTACTGTTATTTTGTTTTATTTTGCTTATCCAAGCACATAAACTCTTTTTATTCATTTATTTTGTAACAAAACCAGTATATTAAATATACTAGGATGTTTTTATAATAAGTATTCAAGATACACTCACACACACCTTCATCTAATGGTTAAAGAGCATACTATTTCCGTGGATGACGAATTTCTGCCTCACGAAACGATGATTGTTCAATATTCTTCTAACACCTTCAAAGGTGTCCATTAAGATGACACTATATTTATATATGATATATAATATGTTTATTTTTCCCTTAATCTTCTGTATTTTTCATTTTTGGCATACCTTTATGGTTTCCATTATGGGTAAACACGATATCTTTATTTTAGGAAGTGCGGACTACCGCCCCCTCAAAATGATTTGATTCGTTAATGCCATATGTGAGACATATAAAAGATAGAGTTAATGATATTATATATGATATTATACTCGAATTGTAATATACCTTTATATAATTATGATTCCATTCCATAAAATACAAAATATAAATGAAAGTAGCATTCATGCGTACGTACGACTTACCGTCTCCATGAACGGTGCATTTCATTTCTTACCTCTAAATGTTATGTAATATTATAAATGAATGTATATACTGGATATATATGATATATATGATATCTACATCTTGAATATAACTCTGGATATAATAGATACATGAACAAATTGTAATTATAAAGAGTTTATTTTTGACTCAAGTACCAATGATCGTTAAAACGACCGTTATTAACTTAAATAATTACATAGTGTTCATGACATGGTAATAAGTGATATAAAAGGAATAATGAACTTTAAAAAGGTTCTTAAGAAAGTATAAATTAACTCAAGTTTATTATTCAAGAGATTAAAGAACGATCGAGTCAAGTCGGAGCCGAGGTATGGGGCTTCGTCTCAATCTCCTTTCATTGAGGCATATTTTGTTTTATACACAAATTTATTTTATACGGTGTATAAACCCCTTTGAATTTTACGTTTATTCAAAAGTAATCTTTTTATATGAAGTGTTTACTAAACTACAAAAGGGAATGTTTTTTTTGTCATACGTATGCGGCGACAACGACTTCTCCGCCGCCGTGACCATTATTTGAGCTTCAACTTCCTCTACAAGCCATAACCTTATTTTAAAAAATGAAAAATAAATACCATGTTTTACTTTTCTTTTATTTTGGTATTGAAAATGGTTTTCATAATGTTTTTATATCAATGTGTTGTATTGATATCTTGTGATTGAAAAGTGGAAATGTTATGTTTCCTTTATGCATGTTTTATGTGATATGATTACGTTATGGTTCTTGGGAATTGTTATGAAGACGGGTGGTTCCGTGATAAACTAAGGGTGGGTGGACCCGATATAGCTCTCCAATACATTGGGTAACACAAAGGGGTTAAATGTTAAGGTTTCTACAAAGAGATTTAGGAAATATACTGTGATGGGTATTCCAAACGTAACCATGAGGGTTACTCCCTACGTAAGAATGTTATGAATGCCTCAAGTTACCTTTATGTCTTATGATTTCTATGATTTATTCATTATTTGATGAGGTATGTTAAAATTATTATGTTTTACGAGTAATGTATGATTTCATACATGGACTAATGTTTTCATTTCGCACTTTTATATCCCTTGCTGAGCTTTTTATGCTCATCCCATGTTTTTGAAATGTTTTTCACAGGTCAAGGGAAAGGTACATGATGTGATGATAGTGTCAAGGAAGTGTCAAGAAATAATCCATGTTTTATTTTAAATATGTTTCCGTTGATGGTAAAAATGAGTACTATCTTTTATGTAACCACTTTGTTTAAATGTGGAATGTAATGCATGTTTTATGATCTAATTCTCTAAAACTCTAAACCTGAAAAGATCCTCAACATGTATTCTTGAAGTAACTCAAGATTAAGTAATGTTTAAGGCTGAGGCCTTATACACTTGGTCTTTTTTCATATATCTCTACTTCAAGGTTTTGGGGATTCGATTCTATAGTTCTAGAAAACTTATAAGATATAAAGGAATGCATAGAACCAAAATCAAATAAGACCTTTTCCATTCTTGAGTGAATAAAAAGTATACCTTGCATGACTTAATTATCTTTCTCCACTTTTGCAGTAGTGATGGAATACAACTTCCCTTTTTTCCTTTAGCATTGGTGGCTACTAACACTGATTACCCTCGAGAACTTGAGGTTTAGTGCACTGAATTGCATAGTTCCCTTGCTCCCTACAGTTGTATCATTGGACCATGGGTGAATCTCCCCTTTATTACACTACATTCTTCTTCCTTTTCATGTCTTTTAGACACTCTTGATCATTATGGACTTATTTCCCACACTTGAATCATTTCCCCATCCCTTTGAGGCAGTTCCCATGATGTATCTTCCTATATTTTTTGTATGTGGCTCATTGAGTTTTCTTCCTACCTTTATCGTTAGATTATCTAGCTTGAAACTCCATATTTCGTTTCTTATCAACATATCCATGGGATCATTATCCAAACTCCATATCCAGTTTGAGAGAACATTGAACAACTTCTTCACAACTCCCAATGTCTCTAATTATAAGAGCCTTTCAAAGGTGTGGTTTTAATCAACTAAAGAATCTATCAATTTTTCTATCATTGTTGATAACAAAACCTGAAGCATACCTTGCAAGCTTTGTGAAACTTTCTTCATAGGTTGTGATAGATTCTACTTCCATTTGTTTGAGATCTATGAATTCTCTCTCCATCTTCATACAAAGAGTTCGTGGGAAATACTTTTTAAGAAACATGATCTTAAAGTCTTCCCATTCCATCTCTTCAATTTCATCCCCTAACTTGGTGTTCTTAATCAAATCCCACTATTGATCAGCATCTCCCTCCAGATGATAAATGAATAATGTCACCTTATCCATCTCAGAACCGTGAAGCACAAAAAATATATTCTCCATGGAGTTGACCCACTATTTTGCAACTAGTGGATCAGAAGACCCACTAAACGTCGGTGGTTGTTGCAGCATAAAATCACTACTGTAAATATGGCCTTTATCAGCACTAGAAAAGGGAATTAATAGCACTTGAAAAGTACTTTTAATCGAGGTGAAGATGGGGCGGGGGGTCCCTTTTATCAGTGTTAAAAAAAGCGCCGATAAAACTTTTCTTTTATCAGCGCTAAAAAAAGCGCTGATAAAAAGGTCCTTTATCAGCGCTTTTTTTAGAACTGATAAAAGACCCCTTTTATGAGCACTTTTTTTAAGCAATCATAAAACTAAAATAAAATAAAATAAAATAAAAATAATATATAATGTGGGGGGGGGGGGCACTTTTAATAGCGCTTGACCCTCCTTTTATCAGCACTAGGCGGAGCCCCCTCCCTCTCACTGCAGGCTGCCCTTGCCTGTGCAACCCCCTCCCACTTACACACGCACACCCTTGCTTCCACTAGAAATCAAACCCGAGACCTCCCCCCTTGCACGCCTGTACCTTTACCACTAAGCCATTTAGTTTTTTTCTCCATTTAATGATATATCTATCTATTTATTTATATATATAGTTATATTTATTTGTATATTAATATAGATTCATATTAATATAAATATATTTAGTTATATTAATACATATATATTTATTCATATATTAATATATATATATATATATTTATTCTTATATTAATATACATTTATATATATTTTTAGTTGTAATTTTTTATTTGTATATTTATTCATATATTAATATATATTTATAAGATTAGTTTTAAATACATTTATAAAATATGTTTTTTATACGTGTTTATAAATAAATAAATAAATAAATACATACATATATACAACACACACACACACACACATATTTACAAATAAATACATATATATGTATATCTGAAAAGCCATATAATGTTAAAATGACCATAACTTCTAATCCAGAAGTCCATTTCAACTCCAAAACTAGTCAAATTAAAGAACATGAAATGATCTTCGATATGATATATAGTACATGCCTAATGGACATCCGAATCAGAAGTTATAGATGTTTGAATGTTAAAAAATCAGGGTATCCCAACTAAAAACTTAGCTCTGAAGGCCTTCTGGGACTTTTTTATCCTAAAAAAATACAGCAGAAGGTTACCTTGGGTCACTAGCATGTAGAGATTATCGTAGGATTCTATTTGATATATTGTAGAGCTCAAACAGACACCCAGATCAAAATTTATGTCTGTTTGCAGTTTGAGTTACATTTTCAACTTATTTTAGATCTTTTATTATTGTTTTTCGATTTTTTGTGTCCTCAAATTGTTATTAAATGATTATTGGTCGATGATAATTAGAAAAATATTAATTAATAATATTTTTTAAAATATTTTCAATCCATTTTAACTAAATTTCTTATATATTAAATGTAATAGTCTATTTATACTTATCTAAAACATATTTAAAAAATATATATTATATTTATAACAATATAAGTATACTTATATAACAATATATTATTTTTCATAATTTTTTTTGAAATTTATCAGCGCTAGGAAAAAGCGCTGATAAAGCCCCCCCTTTATCAGTGCTACTAAAAAAACCCTAATAAAGGGACCCCATTTATCAGTGCTTTTTTTAGCGTTGATAAAGGGTGGCACTGCAGAAACCCAGTTTTGTGGTAGTGAATATTCGATAGCCAATTGCTCCCTCTTTGGCAAAGGAGGATGTTCCTCATTATTTAGATTATTATTAATAACCTAAGATAGTTGGGTAAACATCACCATGAAGTTTTGAACTCCACCTCCCAAAGTATTGGGGATGTTGTTCGGGCAATCATTGCATTGTCCCTCACATAGTTTTTTGGCTTGGTTTCTCCTAGTTCCCACCGTTTTCTAAAATAGAAAAGGTTAGAACAAAACATAATTCAACACTTTATGATTAACTTATTCATTTGTGAAATTTAAACTAAAAGAATATCTTATGGGATCTCTATGTTTAACAAAGATTCTTGGGTGCTTACCTGTACTTATTCTCATACCTAGAGGTTTTCTCTAAGGTTCAATAATCCTAATTCCCAAATTAACTAAAACTTACCTCTGATATCAATTATAACAACCCTACCTTTTCTTACACTACTATTGAATCATTATAAAGATAAACAACATAACAGTATTGCACCATGAGGATCCAGAGGTTAAGTGTCTTGAAAAAACTAGGACCAAACACAACATTTACAACATCAAGCATAGACATTTATTTAATTCCTTCTTCTCTAGCTTCTTATTGGTTCTTGACCTCTCTGTAGTACATGTAGCCACCTGAGGATATACATAAAAAAGGGGTGAGATAAAAGACTAGTAAGTGGATAAATAATAACATGAAACAACATAACATGGGATGAGCATAATCATTATCATCATAACATAGTCATATGATCATAATCATGAGAGGAAACATTAAGATAATACTTGGAATGTGGTAATGCATAAACAATGAATCATCATGTCTTAGTGGTTAACTACCACTCATAGTTGTGAACAATTATAGAATCATGTTCACGCATTATTTCCCTTTCACTCATGAGATTAATCACTTTACCCAACACATTGAAGCTCTGTATAATTCTGGGTGCACCCATCACATCATAACATTCATATTGCACTATATAATTCTGGACGCACCCGTCACACCATAATATTTACATTATCATGCATGCCACATAGAACATATGTCAAACTTGAAAATAAAATAACCCATGGAAATAAATGGGTTTCACATCATAAGGAATACATTCATAAACATTTGGTTCCCAAAATATAGAGGGAATAACATTCTTGACATAGAACAAACAACGATGAGTGAATAAGAAACAATATTTGAGAGTGTGTTTATTCGAAAGAAGAGTTCTTTTGGAAAACATTGATTTTTTCATGAACTTAAGTAGAAAAAATATATATCCTAGAAAAGTTAATATAATGATGAAAAAATGTTTTTTATGGAATAAACATACTAAAAATAGAGTGAAAGAGGGAAAACTCAAAGTATGAGAGTTAGGTTCGAGAATTTCCGCTTACCTTGTATCTAAACGCTTTATTCACTTTAATGTCCTGTATAACCACATTATATTAATTAATTAAAAATTAAAGAAAATTTTATACATTATTAATATTCATAAAGGTTTTATTAAGTTCATTTATGGTCCTTTGGATGAGTTATATATTTTAAATTCATTGTTTGGGAACGTTTGTTTTTATAGTTTTCTTGAACGGTTCACTTGTATTCATGAATGGAAGTTCATGTAGAACATGGGTAAACATACAGAAATGATATTTCATGTTATTAATGATATTATAGGAGTTAAAATGATCTTATAATTAATTATTTTATATACCATGTGGATGAATCATTAGATAAGAATTTAATGCTGATCGTTTGGGTTAATCCGTGCAGTTTTTCGACCACAATGAACTTGTTTTGTTTAATCATTTAGTAATATGTACATAAGTTAGATCCATAACATTAAATAGGATATAATAAATATAAAATAATATTGTTAAACTATAAAAATGGTTTCATGACCAGATCTGAAGGCGGTAAAGGAAAAAGAAAACATGTCGTTCTTGAAAGTGATAAATTAACACCTCACAAACAACATTTTCCTTTCTAAAATAAAAAGAAGAGGAGAAGGGGGTTGGATGATATATTATACCATTAGTTCCATAAAATTACATTATATTTAAGATATTGTAGTTACCATACCATGTTTAGGAGGATATGTGGGGAGATATTAAGAAAATAACTTGAAATTGAAAGGAAATTAAAAGAAAAGAGAGAGAGAGAGGAATTACCTCTTGAATCCTCCTTAAGGAATCTGGGATTGGTCTTTTGATGATACCCTAATATATTGGGAATGGGGGATGGGATAGGGAAGATGTTTGGTCAGAGTTTGGACAAGTCTTGAAGCTTGAGTGGTTTGAGGAAATGAGGGCGTGAAGGGTGGTATTTGTAGTGGATGGGAGAGGGGTTTTGTCAATATTATAATCATTAATGTATTATTTCTCCAAAAGACAAGTAATAGTGATGATTAAATGACCAATAATAGTAATATGTGTATTTGATTTAGAGTTAGTATCCTTACATCAGCCATAAATTAGCTGATGACATCATAATTCCTGTATTTAGAATTTATCATAAATTATTGTATTTTACTATTCACAAAAATTCAAGTATTTTAGAAAAATACCAAAAAATAAACCTAACCATTTTTCAACATGTATAATCCAAAAATGAATTCCATTTTTTAAAAATAATTTTCTAAATGTGATTAATTTAATTTTTAATTAAAATCATAATTTACTTGAAAAATACAGTTTTTGAAACATTTATTTACTTATTCCAAAACATAGGTACATCATACTTTCACTTAAATCTTATATATATAATATCATATGTAAGGTTACTATTAATAAGTTCATGTAACTATTCATAAGGGTAGGTCACTATTCATAAGGGTAGGTTACTATTCACCAAAAATTATGTTTGTTCCATCAGACCCCAAAAATCACCCTGAACACAACCGTGCATGTCAGATTTTTGAAATTCAAAACATAGAAGTAGAAAAATTATGTTTAATGGTCACATAGTATTTAGTATATTTATATTTCATTGTGTTTCCTAATGTTATTATACTTTAAGGCATGATTAAAAGAAGGAATTTCCATTGATAAAATTTTGGGTCGTTACACTTAATGAGAGTGAAAGGGGGATCCCATCATTTATAAATTAAATGTACAGTAATGGTATTATGTAATAACATATCCCAACATAAAAAATGGAATTGAAGAGAAATAACATAAAATAAGTTCTTTAATGGAAATGATAAGAGATAAATCACTTACTTGATTTTGTGAATCCAAATTCTTGGGAGGGGATTCTTAACAGATTGGGGGTGACTTGGGAGGACTCTAGAGAGTGGAGGGAAGAGTATGTATGTGTTCCAAGGAGTTTTAGTGAAGAGAAATGGGATCTTGTGTGAGTTTATATAGGAAAATAAGGGGATTTATTTATTATTTAGGTTTTGTGATCTACATAATAAAATAAGCAAAACCACAAAAGAAGTGCATGAGTTTCCTATAACCACATTACATAACGAGAAATTTAATTAAATCATTAGGGGAATTTTATTTATAATAGTTCAGTTCATTACAATCTTCCCTCAAGAAATTTTACTCAGGAAATTTTTATTTTCCACACTAAAAAAGACGAGGGAAACTTTGTTTCATCACCTCCTCTAGTTCCCACGTCACTTCCTCAAACTCTTGGTTTCTCTATATCAATTTGACTAGGTGCATTGTCTTATTTTGTAAAAATTTGTCTCTATGATCTATGATATTCACCAACTACTCCTAATAGTAAATTTTATTCTCCAATGGTACCACCTATTGATTGAGTATATGTGATGGTTATATATGTAATTTATCAATATGGATACATGGAATACATCATGTACATGATATAGGTTAGGTGGGAGTGCAAGTTGGTAGGCCACCGTTCCAATGCGATCAAGGATCTCAAAGGGTTTGATGTATATTGGACCAAGCTTTCCCTTTTTCCCAAATCTCCTCACTTTATTCCATAAAGATATTAAGAGTAATACCATGTCCCCAACATCAAACTCTAGGTCTTGTTTATGATTGTCAGCATAACTCTTTTGTCGACTCTGACCAGCCTTCATGTGCTACTAAATGGTCTTAACCTTTTCCACCATTTACTCTACCATTTAAAAACCTAGCAGTTTTCATTCCCTGACTTCATCCCAACATTAAGGTATTATACACCTCTTCCCATAAAGGTATTCATAGGGATCCATTTGGATGTTTGAGTTAAAATAGTCCTTGTAAGAGAACACGACCAGAGGAAGATATTGGTACCATCCTCCTTTGAAGTCAATTGAGCATGCTCTCAACATGTCCTCAAGTTTTGGGATAGCCCGCTTAGATTGGACATCATTTTTAGGGTGATAAGTCGTGATGAAGTTCAACTCAGTATTTAGAGAATGTTGGATACTCTTCTAGAACTTAGAGGTGAATCTTTGATCTCAAATGGATACAATAAATAGTGGAACTCCATACAACCTTACCACATCTTTGATGTATATCCGTGCAATTTTATCTAGTGATAAATCCTCAAAAATCACAATAAAGTGAGCTGTCATTGTAAGGCAATCCACAACAACCCATATAGAATTGTTTCCCATGGATTTTCTCAGAATTCTAGTGAAAAAGTACATGGTGATATTTTTCTATTTCCATGTTAGTATGGGTAATGGTTTCATCATCCCCTTAGACTTATACCTTTCAACCTTCACTTGCTGACATACCAGACACTTTGATGTATATTCAAAAATATCCTTATTTATATTTTCCCACCAATAATTCTCTCAGATATCTCGATACATCTCTGTGCTTCCTGGGTAAATAGAGTAAGTCAAACTATGTGGATCATCCAATAGTTCTTTCTTCAACTCAGGATTTGACGGTACACATAGTTGTGACCCAAATCTCACAACTACTTCTTCATTAACACTGAACTATGAGGATTTCCCTTTTCTTATAGTTTCCACTTTCTTCTGAATTATCACATTATCCCTTTGAGTATCTTTTAACCTCTCCATAAGGGATATTTTTAAAATCATTTGTGAAAGGATTTATGATGTTCCTTCCTTGATGATTCCCATGTCCATCATTTCTAAATCTAAGAATATTGAATCCCTATCAATTTTTATCAATGGTAGAATTGTCGAATCCTTTATACTTAGAGCATCTGCCACTTTATTTGATTTCCCAATATGGTAGTGAATTGAGAAGTCATATTCCTTTATCATCTATAACCATTTTCATTGGAACAAATTCATCTCTTTCTGTGTGAATATATACTTGAGGCTTTTGTGATCCATATATATTTCACACTTCACCCCAAAGAGATAATGTATCCATATTTTCAAAGTGAAGATCACTACAACCAACACTAAATCATGTGTTGGGTAGTTCTTTTCTTGAACTTTCAACTACATTGATGCATAGGCTAGGACTTTGTCATTCTGCATTAACACACAACCTAATCCCTTCTTTGAAGCATCACTGAATACTATGAAAAGTTCTCCACTTGTGGGTAGCGTGATCATAGGGGAAGTGATAAGCCACATTTTATATTCCTTGAATATCTCTTCACACACATAATTCAAATAAAACTTGAATCCTATCTAATTTAGCTTGGTTATAGGGTTTGAAAATCATGAGAAATTTCCCAAAAATCAACGATAATACCCAGTCAATCCAAGGAAACTACGAATATCTGTCACTAATGTTGGACTCATCCATCCTTCAATTGCTTATGTATTTTAAGGATATATAGATATCCCATTTCTTGCGATGATATTCCCTAATAATGGGGCTTCCTTCAACCAAAACTCACATTTTCTGTACTTGTCATAAAGCTTCTCTTTTCGCAAGGTCTTTAGCATAGTGATCAGATGCTCCTCATGCTCCTTGGTTTTGGAGTATATTAGAATATCATCTATAAAGACCACCAATTTTTTTTCAAGTTAATCCATAAAGACTCTATTCATCAAGTCCATGGATATTTTTGGAGAATTAGTGAGCTCTAAAGGCATCACTATGAAGTCATAGTGCCCATACCTTTTACAAAAAGTGGTATTGGGGATATTTTCCTTCTTCTCCCTTGATAATATTCCAACTGAAGATCAACCTTGGATAAGTATTTTGATCCAAGTAATTGATTGAAAAATTCATCAATCCATGGAATAGGATACTTGTATTTTTATCTTGATCTTGTTGAGCTCACAATAATCAAAGAAAAGGTGCATTGACCCATCCTTCTTCTCGACAAAGAGGTTTGGTGCACCCCATGGTGAAGCACTTGGGTGTATGGACCCTTTATCCAAATTCTCTTATAGTTGTTTCTTCATCTCCTCATGTTTCAAAAAAACCATTCAATATGGAGTCTTGGATAATGGAAATTACCTAGGTATAATATCAATTGAAAATTCAACCTCTCAGATTGGAGGAATACCAAGAAA
Organism: Viscum album; assembly: GCA_963277665.1. NCBI lineage: Eukaryota > Viridiplantae > Streptophyta > Magnoliopsida > Santalales > Viscaceae > Viscum > Viscum album. The sequence goes on along the minus strand of OY728122.1, from coordinate 2,082,792,851 downwards.
TTCCTTAGGAAACATAGCAACATATTCCCTCATAACGGGAATGTCATCAAGGATGATTCTTTCTTTAGACTGAATAATTTGAGCTAGATACAATTTTTCATAGGGAAATAATATCTATGATTCAGATATTGGTTCTAAATAAGATTCATCATCCTCCTTGCACTTGTACAGAATCGAGGGTCAATTCGAAATACGCAGAGTTATTTACTTATCAAGGCAATTTATGTTGGATCTATATATGGAAAGCCAATCCATGCCCATAATTGAATCAAATTCCACCAAAGAAAGTATGATAAGGTTCACTGGGAAATTCCACTCACAAACTTTGATAGGGGACGAGTTATATACTTGGGATGTGATAATTACCCATTTACCATTTTCACTGACAACTCTACTTCCAAGATTTGTGGTAGTGTTTGAATATTTCTACTAAACTTTCATGATATAAAAGAATATGTAGAACCATAATAAAAAATTACATTCACTATTCTTGAATGAAAAACTAACATACCTCTCACCACTTCCTTATCAGGATCCACTTATGCGCTAGTGATGGAAAAAAGCTCACCCTTGCTACCTTGAAGGTTGTTGGTTGTCTCCTAAAACCATTGGATTAGTGCTTTGGTTTGAAAATTGACATGATTAATTGTAGTTTAAGCAATGAACAATTCACCGAGGGTTGACTAGAGCATTCCTTTCCTTCATTGTATTAGTGGGTTTCTCCTATTAGTAATCACTGGCTAGGTGTCCTTCCTTCCCGCACCTAAAGCATTTTCTAGTCCCCCTTAGGCAAATTTAAGGGTTCTTCTTTTCACATATTTGAAAACTGGGATGTTGAAATTTCTTGGAACTGTTATATTTTTTCCATTTGGCCCCCAAAATTAAACTTCACTTTCCTTTTCTTATCCCCATGATACCCTTGTGATTCTATGATCTCAATTTTGACTTTTAGGACACATTGTACATTTCCTCATAGCTATCAAAGTCACAAATCTCTAGTTATTTTCATAGATTAGCTTTTAGATCATCAAATAAGTGGTCAAAATTGTATTTAGGGGTAATGAAAAAGATAGAGGCGTATCATGCAAGTCTTGTGAAGTTTTCCTCATACGACCTGATAGGTTAATCATATTTTTTCTTGAGGGTAAGGAAATACCTTTCTATTTTAATTCAAAGAGTATGAGGAAAATATTTATTGATTTTTTTTTCTAGAATTTCTTCCACTACATTCTTCAATCTCTTCCTCATGCTTTGTATTTTTTTATCAATTTCCACCACTGATAAGATTCTACCTCTATATGATAAACAACCAGTAGAACCTTTTCTTGGTCAGAACATTGAATTATGGAGAAGAACTTCTCAATGGAGTTGATCCATTGTTCTGTGATTAAGGGATCAGATGATCCACTAAAAGTTGGAGGCCTTTGTCACATAAAGGTCTCAATAATAACATGTTATCTCTTAGGGGGATTTGGACTCTCCCCTTGATCCAAGTTTTTATTCAGAACCTGAGTCAGTTGAGAGAGTATCATCATGAACTCCTTTATTCCTTCTCCCATCAGGTTGGGCATCTCATTGGGGAAATCATCACATTGCCCTTCACATTGATTTTTTACCCAGTTCCTCATATTTCCAACCATTTTCTAGAATAAAAGGAAAATTAGGGATGATTATTTAAAAAATATTAAACACATAAATAGAAATTTAATGAAATTAAAGTGACAACTTATAAATTACATTTATTTCTTAACATATGAATTTATAAGCTTCAATTTATGTTATCCAAGATCTATTTCCTAACATATATTCTTATGAGATTTTTTTATTCCCCTAATAATGGTTTGTAATGAGATTATTAATTTACCAAATCATATCCCCTGGGAGTGTCAAACCAGGTGCGTAGTAAGACCCATTTTTGTGTACCAGGTTACACTGAGTCATGCCCAACACTCCTTGTCAGAGTTGTTACCCCTAGGTATATTTGTGCCAGAGCCACTTCCACTTATAGTATCCAGACAAGGATATATTTTCTTGATAAACCACTTAATCTATAATTACCAAAATTTAGAAATTTTTTCTTATACTTAGTCTTATTCCTAATGTTTTCAGAAGATTTTTTCTAATCCCAACCCCCCAAATAACTAAAATTTTCCTCTGATACCAACTATAAAAACCATGTTCTTTATTACACATTAATTAATGATTTATTACATAAAAGTAAACATAATAAATCCCAAAATATCTAGAGGTATAGTGTATTTGGGAATTAGGTACATATAATAACATCTTGAACATGTCATACAACAATATTATTGAAAACTTTCTGAACATGCTTCTAAAATTCTATGGATTTTAAAACTGCATGGGATAACCTGGGGAAAAATATAAGAAAGGGGTGATCTATAAAGACTAGTAAGAGAATAAACATGGAATAAGGTGATACATGTTATAAAATAGGCTATAAATGGGGAATAAAAATAGTAGGAGTTATAAACATGAACAATTAGACGTGATATAATATGATAATAATAACACGGGAAATGTGGAAACAACTTAAAACACTTCATCATAAACATAGGTAAAGGATAAACTGCCAAGAAATCATGGTGGAAAAAGTAACATAAAGGAATCAGGTTCACTCCCTGTCTTAACATGATGTATCATGAGACTAAACATTACCTAATGCATTGTAGTGCTATATAATTCTGGGCGCACCCGTCACATTAATTTCATTCTCATGCTTATGTGTGCCATGTTGATCATACAACATGGATTCATTCATCACTATAATTTATTACATGATTAAGGATTGTGTAATAAATATATGTAAGTACCCAATCAAAAAGTATATGTGTATAAATATTTACACCCTTTAAATGAAATTGACATGGTATTCACTACACAATTGTTTTGGCATGGAAAAATCATGGGGAAATTTTAGTAGCATAACAACATCACTTAAAGATTAATAAAATGGGTGGATGAGAGATAAGGGGGTATATAATCACATATAAATAAAATGGGTATTAATAGGGACATATAAAAATGTACCCCACCATTAAAAATTGTAAATTGAAATCATAAGTTAATGAAGAAACTTGAATAAAGAAAAGAACCCTAACCATATTTCAGCATGGTAACGGGTGTACATAAAGGATCACGGGAGGTTTAATGAGAGTGAAAGGGGGATATAATTATTTATAAATTAAATATAAAGTAAGGGTAATATTAAATAACATATCCCAACATAAGAAAATTTAATTTAAGATACATAACATAAAATAAGTGCTTGGATGGAAATGAGAAGAGAGAAATACCTTACTTGATTGTGTGACTCCAAATGTTTGGGAGGAGCTTCGTGAGAGATTGAGGGAACCTTGGGAGGACTATAGAGAGTGTATATAAGAGTATGGAAGTTCTCAAAGGAGTATTAGTGAAGATAAATGGGATATTGGGTGGATTTATATAGGAAAATAGGGGGATTTCTTTATTATTTAGGTTTTGGGCTCTACATAATAAAATAACCTAAACCACAAACCATCCCATGGTTTTTGCTCATGATTTCTTCCAAATGGGAGTGTTTATCATTATTTTATAAGAAAAAGGGCCTAAATTAATAAAATAACACCCTTTATTATATGGAGGCTAGTCACACTCTAAAAGAAATGATTTAAAAACCTTAAAATATATTATAAGTTTGGGAGGATTCATAATGGATTTATAAAATAAATAAAATAAAAATAAAACTGAATTATTTTAAAGGAAAAAATATATTTAGTCGTGGATACATTTTATAGTATTTATTACATCACTTTTGGGTCATTATGATGTCATAAAACACAAAGTATACTTATACGATATTTAATTTTTACCTGAAAATTTGACTGTCACAAAAAATTATGAAAAAATAATCATTGGATAACTTTGACATTATGATTACAAAAATAAGATTCATTTTATATAAATAATTTTCTAAATATTTGAATTTTAACTTTTAAAATAAAATCAACATTTATGAAGAAATGCTGGGTTTTTTTGACAATAACAGTTTTCGAACCCTTATAAAAATTACATTCGACTTCATAAAAATTATATGATCATTTATATTTAATAAAAATTATTTAATAATAATATTTTATTAAAATAATATTTATTTAAAAAATCCATTAATTCATCAAAATAAATTCATTAATTTAATTTGAATATTAACCAAAAATACTATTTGTGTTTTATTGAATAAAAACAAGTTATAAAGTGACAATAATAGTATGAAAATATATTCATTATTCTATAAAAAATAATGTACATAATCATATTTCTAGGGTCTTGATACATGTCCCTTTAATACACCAACAAACGTCATAAGAGTAAGGTGTGTAACAATGATACTTTCATGGGGTGGTTCGACGTATATGGTTTGGGCCAAGATCTTGATGAGCTTGAAATTCTTTTATAAATGGTTTATTTCATGATTAAGTTATTGGGTCTCAGATTGGTCTTGGTCAAGGGAAAAACCCAGTTATGTTATCTCCCTTGGAGGTTCTGATAAATGGGCTTCATAGGGTATGATCCTACTGGTTGAGTCCATCACTTACTTTTCCTATATTAATTGTATTTTTTAAAACCCTATATTTATAATAATCATGCGATCACTGTTAAAAAACTATATTATCAACAATAATGATATTTAATAGACATTTAAATCCAATTAGATATAATAAAACAAAATAAGTGCATGCATTTTCTATAACCATATTACATAGTATGACATTTAATTAAATCAAAAGGGGAATTTTATTTATAACAATTTGGGTTATTTCATATCAAGTTTTGAATACCAGGCTTGTGGGGCATTTTTCAATCCATAAAATGATTTATTCAATCTACAAACCTTGTTTTCATCATTATCAAGTATAAAATCACAAGGTTTTTCAATGTAAACTTCTTCCTCAATCTCTACATTTAAGAAAGATGGATTTACATCCATTTGATAAACTTCATAAGTTAAATGTGTAGAAACTAAAAGAAACGTTATATTAGTTTCTAATATTGAAACCGGGGAAACAATTTCTTCAAAATCCACACCTTCCACCAGTGTATAACCATTACAAACAATTCTTTCTTTGTTTCTTGAAACTTTTCCATTTCAATTCAATTTTTTTTTCTGTAAACCCATTTTTATGATAAAATTTTTACCTTTCGGATGTGATACAAGTTCCCATGTTTCATTTTTCTCAATCTGATCCAATTCTTCATTTATAACATCCACCCATTCTTTGTGTTGAATAACTTCTAAAACTGATCCCGATTAAAATTTTGAGATAAGTGAAGTCTTATTCAATAATCTTAATGTTATTATAGTTTTAACTAGAGACTTCTAATTCCAAATTATGTTTTTGGTCTCAACATTGTTTTCTAAAGTAGGAAATTTCAAATTTTCTTTTCCATCTTCACTTTCCTTATCACACGATTCTTCAGAATCATGATAAGTCTACTTTGTATCATTCTTACTTTCATCGGAAAACTTTAGTTTATCCTTCTCAACATTCTAATTTTTTTTTATTTTCAATAACACTCACATTATATGAATCCACCAAATTTTTTAAAAGTTTGTTCCAAAATTTTTAACTTCTTCCATTGGGTGAATAACCCGTAAATATTCCTTCTTCAGATTTTTTATTAAAATTTCCAAAATCCAATTTTTTAATTTTTAGAAAACACAGAATTCAAAAAACATTTAAGTATTTTAATAAAGGTTTTTTGTTATACCAAATTTCATAGAGAGTCATATTGGATTAAGGCCTCAATAAACATCTATTCTAAACATGTACAACAATACTAATAACTTCTCTCCAATAGAACTTTGAAAGTTTGTATTATGTTAACATGCTTCTTCCCATTTCCACCAAACTTATACTCTTCCTTTTTAATAATCCATTTTTGGGGTATATGGAGAAATATACTGATGTTTGATTCAATTATTTCTTAGACAAGTTTCAAAATCATTTCATGTGAATTTTATACCATTATCTTTTCTCAAATTCTTTATGTAAGCCCCCATTTCTTTCTCAACCTCTCTTCTGAAAACTCTATACATTTCTACAGATTCTGAATTCTGTTTCAAAAAAATGATTTTGGTTATTTGGGTGAAGTCATCAATAAAAGTTATAAATTAAAAATCCACTATTTTTTGTTGATGTCTCATCGGCCCACATAAATCAGAATGAATAAATTCAAGAGGTATGATAGATTGAATCTCAACCTTCACATGACTTTTATTAGTCATCTTACCTTTCTTAAGAGGAACACAAACATCTTATTCTCTTCATTTCAATTCTAAAAAATTTCATATGGTATCAACTTTATAAAGTTTTTTCATACTTTTATACCCAAGGTGGCCAAGTATTTGGTGCCGCAATTTATTATCATCTTTAACACTTAGGTAATATGAATCGTTAAGTTCACCAATCTGAAAAATATTTCCTCTAGTTCTTTCCCCTATGGTCACAAATTTTATATATTCAATACTTATAATGATATAATAATATTTTATGAAAAAAAATTCTTTCCCATCATCACAAATTTGGATCACACTTTGTAAGTTATGTTTGATTCCATCAACAAATAAATCTTTTTTTTTAGTTTTTGAGGTTCTATCTCAATAGTTATTATTACTCTAATTCTCAAGGAACTATCATTTACCAAATTAAATGCTCCACCATCATGCTTTTCAACATGTTTCAAGATTTTATATCACATCTAATTTTCAAAGAACAACCACTATCAAGTATCCATAGTTTGTTCCTTTCAATTACTTTCAAATCTATCTCAAGAATAAAAGTTATTTCCTAAAATTTATTATTTCCAGATTCCTTTTCTTTTTCCCCATAAGAAAATTATTCTAGAAGGAATTTCATACACATTTTATTATGATGACCATCCTGATAACATCTTCCACAAAATTCTTCTAGACATTCAAATTGATTTCTTGTTGGAAAGTTTCTGACATCTTGATATTTTTTTAACTTCTTGTGTGTTAGAAAAGTTAATCATTATACTTTTACTATTTCTTCCACTATGTTCAAACCTTATTCTAGGAAGTGATAATTTATGACAAAAATTATAATACCTATGCCTATAGATTTCACAACACTAATAAAAACCATCAAATATTGATTTTCTATTGAAGTAAGATATTTCTTTGTAGAAACTTTGTTGAGGTTGATAACTTTTTCCTACTCTGAAATAATCAGAACATGAAGCATCTTTCCTTCTGAGTGAGTTTTAAAATTTTGTAGATGTGATAGGTTTCTCACATCCTTTCTCCATCCAAAGTATTCCTAGAACTTTTCTTATCACCTGAAATTTTAGAAAAATCAAATGAAACATTATTTTTGGAGAGTGGGGATTTCACATGATTCTGGATTTGAGATTTCTCAGAAAATTTAGAAGTCTTAGATTTTATTTCCAAGTATTTTTTTAAGTTTTCATTTTTCTCCGTCAAGTTAATTTTGGACTCAATAAGTTTTGATTAAAAATTGTTAACTTCCTCTTCTTTAGTTTCCAAATTTTCAATGAGTTCTTCAACCATCTTTCCCGGTTCCAAAATTCTAAGTTTTTAACTTAAGATATCCTACATGCGTTCTTATAATTTATTAACAACATATTTTTAACCTTCAAAAAATTTTCCACTATCTTTATTTATCATTATTATTTCTTTATCATGTGACCAAATTTTCTTAAGAAATGCAATAAGATCTATTCTTAGCTGATATTCTCTATAAGATTATTCACCTCCTTCTTCTTCACTATTTTAGGAGTCTTCTATTTTCTCTACTTTTACAATGAATGTTATAACCTTTTCTGAACTTTCACATTTTTAAGAATTGTTTTTAGTTGAGTCTGATTCATCTTTCATACTCAATATAATTCTCTTGTTCCCAGTAAACTTCTTCTTATTTTGTTGGATGAATTTTATTCTTTAGAACTTTTGTTCCACTTCTTCCAATGAGTTTTTTCATCAGAATCATATCGATATTATTAAAAATTATTCTTAGGATAGTTTATAGAAAACTTACTAATTCCACCACACTCAAAACATTTGAGAGGAAGTTTACTTCCATACTTTCCTCTTTCCCTGTGATAGTTTTTGGAGATAAGAGACATGATTTTATCATTCAACTCATCATCCCATCTATCCTTAGAATCTCAAGGATCAACATCTTAAACATATTGAATTTTCATAATTTGCATAACTTCAAAATCCATTTCATATTTCATATTCATTTTGAACATTGGATATTTTCTCATTTAATAAGAAACAAGAAAGTTATGAAATTCATCAATAGATAAATCATCTTTATCTTATAAATAGTAAATTTTAGAATCAAACCTGTCCAGAAAGTTTCTCATAATTTTATTAACTATTGTTGAATCTTCCAAAACATCTCCAAATACTTTGATATTTCAAACAAATTCATTTACTTTGGTGAATAATTCATCAATATTTTATTTATCTCTCATTCTCATGTATTCAAACTTACTATGCCCAATTTTTAGATTTACTTCCTTCATTTTAGATTCCATTCAAAAATACTTTCCAGATTGTCCCACATACTCTTTGAATTTTTGATACCCATAACCTTCATATAAATATTTTATGATAGATACATAAGGATAAAATTTATATCCTTTCCATCAGATTCAATATTTATTTTTATATAAAATTTTATAGGAGTATCTTTCTCAATAGGTGGAAAACCAATTATAGCAGCATCAACAAATTCCAGGCCAATGGGATAGGAGATAAGGAATCATCCTATTTTTTCATCCATAATAATTTTTTCTATAAAATATAGGAATTACTCTACCATTAACAGGATTGATATTATCCATGATAATGATTCAACATGGGACCCTCACTCTAATACCAATTGAAATTAAAAATGATCAAATAACAACTAATAGGGGGGGGGGGGTTGAATTAGTTGTTCACTTTTATAAGTTTCAATACTTTTAAAAACTTAACCCATGAAACCTGTTAATTTTTATATCCTTATAATCCTTTAGTAAATACTCATGCATGAATGTTTCTGATGGAGATTCATTTTTTCCCGATGGTAAATTGTAGGGGTTTGAGTTTTGTGCAATTATTCACATTGGGTTTTCTATTTTTGAACAATTTCCAATGAGTTTCTTCATGGAGCAGAAACAACCAATGAATCTGTATCCATAGAGACCTTTTTTCCAAAGGTAGGTGCTCATTGGGGAATTTGGACAATGATGCTTAAGAACTCACATTGGTCAAGAGGATGGGAGATCAGGATCATCACACCCTTTTGGGGGGAATTATTTTCTACTATAGGAATATATTATAGATTTAAGATATGTTCATGAATCCTTCATTGATTCCCAAGTACGACACGAGTCACCTCTGAATTAACAATCAATTATTATCATGTGTAGAGATTAGAATCACTGTATGTATCTGAGCTTCTTCATCAATGGATATATCTATTTGTATCCAAGTTTCTCCATCAACGGTATCCTCTTATTCACTAATTAGAGATTCTTTGGTTGTTATTATGATGATGCTGGTATTTTAGCCACATAGTGGGGTGAAATGGAGTGTATTTTCATCCAGGGAGATGAGAGTTACTTTGGTATCAAGATTAGACCCATGGATGGGCTTCCTACATATCCTTGTGAAAGGAATCAGAATCCACATAGTTCAGTGTCACTTTATGGGAAACATCATACCTTTTTTAGGTCATGTGATAAGGACCAAACCATGCAGATTAGCCTCATGCAATAAGGATGTCTATGCTAAAGGTTCCTATTCAAAGTTTGGTGTGGGGATTATACCAAAGTGGCCCAGGGAACCTGGAAGGGATATTGATTCCTAGGTTGAATTAGACCCTACTCGGAATGTGGCACAAAGAGAGAGAGAGAGTTGGGTTTATTTGGGGTGTTGGGTGTGAATCTCATGGAGGCTTCCTACATATCTGATTTAGACAGGAAAAAAATCCCACACAGTTTGGTTGTGAGGAATCTCACTTATAGTGGACCTTTGAAGGTTTGTATTTTAGGGTAGTATAGAGCATTGAGAGGATTAAGTCAAGGCTTAATCCTAAGGAGGATTCCCTAATAAGTGATTTTGTTTCCATGATAAGTGACTTGAATCATGTATATTTGGGGGTGTGGTTTAGGTATTACTCTTGAGGAGAATTCCCATGGATGAATATGGTGATGTGATTGGGGATTATTCCTATAAAGGATTCTGATGTTGGTGAAAGGTTGGGGATTATACTAAGTAGGAGGCCCAAACTTGGATTGGTTTGGGGATTTCTCCTAAGAAGGATTCCTATGGTGTGTTTAGTGATATGATTGTGGATTTATCTTCAAAAGGATTCCCATGGATGATTCTAATTTGGGATTATTTATGAAGAGGATTCCTATGGATGAGATGATGGGTCTTATACAAAGTAGGAGGCCCAAAAAGTTTTTACATCATGTGGATCTCATGATCATCATTAACCTCTATGCCCATGTGAGTCATGATCAGTGTGATAAACAAGAGGAGATGGATAATTCGAGAAACCACTCGACCTTATTTTCCCTGAGGTTGGATACATGACCATGAGGGCCCATGATTATGGAGACACTATGATAGAAGGTGAGAGAAAGATTCAAGTAAATATATATTTCCCAAAAATACATCTGATATTTTGGATTCCATGATAATAGCTATCCCCTAATCCCACGCAAGTCATGATGAGTCATAATTTAACACGATACAAAATAGGAAGTGGAACATCCAATAAACCACACACTTATCTTCCTCTGTTGGTGTAAGAGGATGAGGGTGTGAGAGAAGAAGGAGGGGATTGGATGCACCTATTCCCACTCCTGTTTCATATCCAGGATAGTTAGGTTTGACTACCCATTCTGACATGACCCTCAGGGTGAAGAGGAACAAGAGTGAAACCTCCCACAAGAAAGGACAGTGGTTTACTATAGTAGAGATTCCCTAAAATTGGTTCTGTAGAAATGGAGGAGGATCTCATTCCATGTTTAATGGAAAAGAAAGCGTTATCATCACCCTCCCTACCTGTAACTAGAGGCTCTAGGTTTTAAAAATGATAAGGGTAGGACATGGTCCTAACCCTAGTACCTGAGATTGAGAGATCCCCAAAACCACCCCTAGGGTCGGGGTCCTCGTGACCGTAATAATGCAAATCCACATTCACCTAGAGGACCCTAACCTTCTGGTAGGACAAGTATGGGAAACCTATGATCATAGGAATGAAAATACAAATGTAAGAAACCCACGTGCATCGATATTCAGGGTATTTCATGTCCATAGGCTTCAATGGTGGTTTTAAATTAGTCCCCCTTAGGTGAGGGATCCAAAGGAATAGGAGCCCTGCTATTGGTGGCTTGGAAGAGGGATCAAAGGTAGGCTCACATAGGTCCTAGATCAGAGGGAAGAGGTGCCTCACACAGGGCTTGGGAGGAATTGTAAGTGCTTCACATAGGGGGTATAAACCTGCGCGAGCAGGGTATGCCTTGGAAAACAAACAACATGATTAAAAACACTTGGGATATGCTTTATACTGGGCACCATAGGTCTCCTCAAGTTTCCCTAGATGGGTCTCACATAGGCCCTTGATTAGGGAGAGGGGCCTCATGTATGTGGTTATTCACTTAGGGGAGGAAGGGTACTTGTATATGTGTCTTGTTTTTCAAACCATGAAGGGACTTTGATCTAGACAGAATGGCCTGAGGGACTTTGATCTCACTTATCCCTTTTAATTCTCTCTTCTCTCAGATTTTGGAGAGCTACCAGAGGGATTTTGGGGACCTGGGTGAAGGGGCTGCACGACCAGAGGTTGGAGGCTACTTCTAATTTTCTAGTTGTGAAAATGAGGATACTTTGGGTCTTATTTATAGGAAAACATGGGACCCTAGTTGAAGGAGGTTTCCCATAAAATTCCCATGCGTAGGTTTTAATCATAGGTGCTCCACACAGGGGCGAACTTCCATTTAGTGCTGCGCAGGAGGGATGTATCGGCCTTCTAATTCATAGGGGTGTGTGATCAGGTTGGTTTGGGAAATTGACTTTTATTTTAATTAGGTATATTTGTAACTTTAACAAGATTAAGGTAATCATCATGATATTTTCATGCCCTTTTCCAAAATGAAGTGTCAAAAAAATCCCCCGCTTAGGATTTGATCTGATCAAAAGAAGAGGTTTTAGTCCTAAGGTAGATCATGGAAAATATTATTAAGGGGATGTTGGTGAATCACATAGGGAGATGACATAGGTTTGATGTAACACCTGAGAATTTTATGAGAAATATTTTGTTTTTATGTTATATAAATCATCAAAGGAATATTTCACTACACACATCACTTTCTTGGCTTGCTTTACACGCAATCGTGACCTTCCTCGATAGCTTGCGTTGTACGCAATACCGAGTTTCACTAAACAACGATATGCTATTAAAATATTATTAAAACTAGCCGTTATGAATATTAATAACCACTTTTTGAAATTTTATAAATTTTATTTTTCAAAATGGACTTCATTTTTGGATTCAAAATATCAAAATTAGCCTAGGGTGAAATTTTGGTATTTTCCCGAAAACCTTCAATTTTTGATGAATAGTGAAACCACTAAGTGGTAGTTAAAAAAACTGAATTTTTTATAAAACTTAATTTTACCGCTTCTGTGAGTGAAATTTCAAAAATCCGAGAGACACGGTTGATGTCAGTAAGTAAAATGTGGTTCAATGAGATGAAAATAATTTTTGGTGAATAGTAACTTTTTACTTTTTTTTACCACAGTTAAAAGTAAATAGGGTTATACATAAGATAAATTCGATTGTAAATATTAATTATAAATCTAATAATATTTCCTACATAATGATATTTTATTTATAATTTTTAGACATTAAATAATTTAATTTATTTATGACACAATGATGATGGAGTAATTACCATAATAGTGAAAAATTAGAATAATTGATATTATAAATACCAAAATAAATATAATTTGAGACTCTTTATGAATTACACTAATTTTATAGGTTAATATGACATGTTAGTATTGATTTAATTAACTTTGGTCGAAGTAATAATTCTATTATGAGTTTCACAAAAATCAACTATTGAATAGTGTCAAAATTGACATAAAATAGTTTTTAAAACAAATATTATATTATTGATTGTTATTTTATTCCTAAAAATCTAAGGATCAGCCAAGATACTTATATCAAGATAGGTGTATCATTAATGGACCACTTGGGGGTCTCTTGGATGTATATGGTAAGTTTATTAACTATGTAATATAAAAATACAAAGTGACATGGTAAATGTCAATCTAATTAACTAAGAGTTAAAACTAAAAGATAAGGTTAGTATAGTGACCTAAACTTGTCTAAATTATATTGGATGAGAGTATTTCGACCCATCCCCACCTTAGCTTCGAAATAAATCAATTTGGAGCTATTTAAAACCGAATTTGGCTTTATAATAAAATAATATTTTTAGTTATTCCAAAGGTGCCCCTCTCCTCCCTTATAAAAGGGCACCTCCTCCCCCTCTTCCTCACACCAGTTTGAGCCTTCAAGCTCGGCCAAACCCTGACAATTTATCCTCTCCACTTTCCTAGAAACATCCTAGAGTTCCTGGTCTTCTTCAAAGACCAATTTTAGTTCCCTAAAATGAGGTCTCAAAGAAGCACTTCAAAGAAGAGGTAATGTCCGTTACCGATTCTTTCATCTTTATTTCTTCTTACACTTATTCTTCTTTAGTTGTTTCATTATGAAGTAATAAAATCAGTATCACTCATATACTGATATGTTATTATAAGTATGAAACAACCCTATTTCACCATCTATCCATCCTACGGAAAAAGAAATCACCGCGCGTGCGTACGTACGAAATACCGTCTCCACGCCGTGGTGTAATCTATTTTCCCCCCACAACCTTACTTGGATGGGTATAATGGTGTAAATAATAACTATATATGATTATTGTAAATTGATATTGATTCTGAAATAGTATACATACACTCCAATACAATTCCACGATCATGGGAACAATATCTTCGCTCGTACGTACGTACGGAATACCGTCTCCACGATATGATGCGACTCGTTCTACATGATATTCATTGAATAATGATTATATAAATGAATTGAATGAATGAATATGATATATATTACACTAATACCATTCTGGAAATGAGGTATCTATAACCTAAAGAGAAGAATAAGAATTTATTCGACAAAACACGCATAAGAATAAAAAGTAATAAACACCCGAATAACAAGTAGTAATGAAATATTACTAATAAGAAGCTAATATTATGACCGTATATGATATCATAACAATAAGTATGATTCTGGAATAAGTCAATAACATTATTTAAATCATTATACAGGAGGTTCAGACACTTACGAAGCAAATCAGACCCAAGGTAAGGGAAAATCTTGCAATCTCAATTTTTATCCGAGATTGTTTATACTTCAGAATTTACTGGGAAATATTTATCATCCACATAAATGTTTCCTCAATATGTAATATTTATATCCTTCTACAATAGTTTATATCTAATTTTACCCTTCAGTTAGTTTTTAGTAAAAGATATGAAAGGAATCTTTTGTCGTTTTTCGTACGAGGTACTTTTTGACTTTTCTGACAAAAGTACGAGAATAATGTTTTTTTAACTTATACGACATGAATGGATTTTGAAAACATTATTTCCAAGAATCTTCCTTTACAAGTTTTCAAGTTTATTTTTAATCAACTTCTTTTAGTTTAAAATTGTATGATATGTTAAGAAAGGAAAAATGTTTTTGAAGTAGAAAAGATATTTTCCTCAAGAATCGAGTTCAAGTGTTTTATCAAAATTATTTTCTATATAAGATAATATAGGGTTATGTTTCTATACCTATTATTACATTGATTTTATTATGTTGTGACGGAAATATTTTTATGAATTCCTTTATCTTATATGAATTGTTTTATGATTTCATGATGTTTAAGATTCCCATTTTTATTACATGGGTTATGCTATGATGTATGGTTTATGATTTTGTAGCACACATAAGAATGGTATCATCATGAGATGGGTGGGACCTATATCTCCCTCAAATGCATTGGGTAAAGATTTTATATCTCATGAGATAGACATGGCTGGAACAGCAGGTTAAGCCGGCTTAGTGAAACAGGTCTGAAATGAGGAGTGAACTCGGTTCAGAAATGGACTTTGTCCACTAAGATAGTCTTGGAAATGAGTCTTGACTAATAAGAAATGATTATCTATGATTATGTGTGTATGACACAAAGTTTCATGTTTAAAGTTATGATTATTGGGATTACATTTCACTACTATGATTTATCCCATGTTATGAAATTATGATCTCTTTTGCAGGTTAAGATTTCCAAAATTTATGTTCTTATGTATATGATGTGATTGATAATTCTTTTGTTTACCCTTACTGAGCATTTGAGCTCACCCTTTTGTATGTTTTATTTCCCCAGGTCAGGAAGAAGATTATTAAGTAGGATATGTCAAAAAGGGACTCTAGATATGATGAAATAAATGGGAGGCAAAGTAGATGCTTTATGAACCAGTTGTTTATATTTCCCAGTTTCTAAAGACTCTATACCTATACGGTCATTTCATGGTTTTGTTATATGTTGTAATAAGTGTGCTTCAATTTTGAAGTACTAACAATGTATGTAAAGTATGAGTCGTTATATTTGATGCATAGGGTGGCAGTGCAAGTCCATGGTGTAGCTCACCAGTGTAGGTCGGGTTCATAGGCGAGCAATTTCTATAAATACCGTTGGACCTTTGGTATTTTTTTTTCATTCCATGTTTTTGAATTTTCACTCACATCGAATAGGTTATCTTATCAAGTCATCCATGATTTTATTTTTTAAAAGGTTTCCCAAGTAATTTCTCAAGGTATTACTACTTGAGTGATGATGCTACATGGAATCACCTCTGTGAGGAGCCTATACGAGGCATCTGGTTGAGGGGCTTGCATGAGAGGCTTGGTAAAAAGATCTGTGCGGGGGACCTTGTTGAATATCCTACATGATTTATTTCCTTTTTCAAAAATTGGAATCCTTTCAAGTGAAAATTTTAATTTTTTAAGTAAATATTTTAACTTGATGGGAGAACTTGGTACCCTCTTATAGGTTCTCAATGGATGCCCTGACGACTTTTACTGAACAAGATGATGCACATTCTTATGAGATGACCAAAGCTATTGAGATAGAGTACTACAAGGTGGCTTAGTCTAATATTCTAGATACCAACACAAGTACCCAAAAACTGATTACCTACCATTTTATGATCACAGACTTTTGAGGGACACCTTTATCCCTGAGTTTCGGAGTTACTTCCTAGAATCTAGGTTCATGAAGCATATAAACTACCCTTCTTCCAACATCTCATGTAAGGGTGATTATATTAAGAAAGTAATAGTTCCCATTGGTTGTATCATGAATCAAAATAGCTTCACTTCAGATATAAATCCGCATATACAAGAATTGAGGCCTCATTGTTATGACTCAACCTTCCGCGCTTCACAAGAAGATGAAACGCAGGGTTGGAAGGAGGATTGAGATTTCTGTTATAGAGGGGGAGTTATGACCGAGTGGATGTGGGAATACTAGGTGTGAAATACTTGAAAATAATTCAAAAAAGATCTATAATACATCCATATATTTGAAGCAGTTTGGGAAGGACAAAACTATGTCTATAAGAACCCAGATATCATCCCTGAATTGTTGAGCCGATGGAGTCTATAGACAAATTCCTTTCACTCGATGCATGGTGAAGTTGGCATCACCCTGTGGGATGTATAAAAAATCTACGGAGATCACATCCTTGGGGAAATTTATGAAGATTTTATACCACTGAAGACAAAATGAGATGACGCTGAAAGGACACCACCGTTGGCCCATGATATTTTCAATATGGTGAAGAAATTGCAGAACAAATATCCTCACCCTAGGGGTGAAATCCATTCTGAAAAATGGATGTATTCTTTTTTGGGACTAGTAGGATAAGGTCCCACTAGTGGGCACCCAACTGTATGTGCAACCACAGAGAATCAGGGTACTCATGGAAAATTTTGGCCTGTGTCGGAGAAGGGCCAATATACACATTGGGGTTATAAGGTCAACCCCAAGGTTGATGCACATATTCACCTAGATGGATTCCTTTATATGTGGATAAGAATTTATTTAATACTAGTTTGAGATTTCAATGTCAATGTGAGTCCATAGACTTTTTTATAGAATCCAAACTAGCAGAGGGGAAGTACATAGGATTAGCTTCCCTTGTCCTAGTAAGAATTTACCATTTTTTGCTGCATACATACAATGGGAATGATCCATTTATAATTTCAGGGCTATTTCAAGTGATGGGGGGATGGATCACAACACACTTTAGTTCATATGAGGTGCTGATCCCAGTTAAAATCCCAAAAAACCAATTCCACCCATTTGTTCATGCCGTCGCTAGAATTCTGCCTCTGAACCTAAAGTATGAAGAAGTGATGAGGATGTTGAATGTGTTAGGGGAATTTAACTTCTTTATTCATGGTAACCCACTGAAAAGGAAATTTACTGATGAAAAAAAGGAAAATAATTATGAGCTGAGTTTGTACATGATTGCATTAAGAGAAAACGTACTTGCGACTCACATTGAAAGTGAGATCATATGTGAGGCTTATGCTCCATATTGACTTTACCACCAGTTTATATGTCTTTAACAATAAAGAATATACCCCCTATGTATTTTAGGATTTATAAGAATCTGATGGTATCCCAATATCTTTGGATCCTAATGGCCATGGAGGTATCCAAAATTTCAATTACTCTAACTCTGTCAGATGCATCAATCAATCTAGAGGCCGAGTATGACAAGGCATGGATATATTCATACCTTCAAGGGGTATTGGTGAAGGGTGTTTTTTGGGTCAAGGTAATGAAAACTAATGGTCTTGGTAATTATGGTAAAAAGGCTTGAGCTAGATATGATGATGTTGAAGCTCCGGAGCCTTCAAAGTGATCTCGGGCAAAGACCACTGGGCAGGCTAGGGTTGATAAGAACACACCTCCTACACCAAGGTGGTATAATCATCATAATTGGGAGGAGTCTCATGATCTTTCCACTTATTCTCCAATTAAAGAAAAGAGGTTTGAAGAGGATTTAATTTCAAAGGGTGTCGGTTCATCCTCACAGCTAGCCACACTAGATCTAAATTATGTGTGACCCTTAGCAATCCAAGTTTGGGAGTGTGTAACTCACGATGTCAGAGATTAATGGGAGTTTATCTAGGATATAATGTGAATCCTAGAGTTGGGAGATATCAGAGAACCCTATGATATCCTCCTTGATATTTATTTGGACGAGGTGATGAGGTACCTTCAGGAGTTGGAGGCTTTGATATATGCAATCGATGATCAGACCCCAACCACAAAGCGAGTATCTAACATGATGGACTGAGGAGTGATTGAGGGGGTAGATATTAATTTTGAGGATGAATAGGACATCTACCTTATCCCTAATGATGTATTTATATTTCACCCTTACCCTTTTATTCCCTTTCATCCACCATCATTAATCTTGAGGGGATTTTATCTTGAAGTTCATAGGAGAAGAATAAGAAGAAGAACCAGTTGGAGAAGGATCAACAACACAGGTGCTTGAGTAATTGAAGTATGGGCCCACAGGCACTCCTATTGAGGTATTGGATGAGGCCCTTGGGTCCCTAGAATTATCCCTGGGATAAAGTACTATGATGGAGGTGAGGGCGGTGAGAACCCATCAACCTTCACCTAAAGTCTCTACTATTAAGAGGACTAATATGGACCCTTCGCCATCTTGATAGAGGAAGAAAAATAGGTAATTAAAGTTGGTTCGGTGCATGTTCTATAGTATGTATTCATATTTTCACTTGATATTGTGACTTTCTTGATATAATCTTTCGGACCATACTTTTATTTTACAGAATCCATGTCGCTTTCCTCCCTTAAGGGTTATAGCACGATCCTTCAAGGATTGAGGAGGATGTCCCAGGGGAGGCAAGGATCCGGGATAATGAATCTGTTATTTTGACAGATGAAGCATCCATAGATATAGCTGCATCTGACCCTAGTCTTGTGTAGTGGGGAGAGGGCCTTGGTAATGTTAGTTTCACTCTATCAAGTGTCATGTACTATTTATGACTTTCCTCTCCTCATGATATTTCAGATCCAATGCCTACACCATAGAACCATACAACAATCAATATTGATTATTTTTTCACCCATTATGGGGATGAAATGGATATCATATGGTCCAATTAAGCTATTGATGCTAACCCTGACTCTGTGGGGGATGACTATGTTGTGCTTACTGAGCAGTCAACAGAGGGGATCGATAACATAGCCAATTTGGGTCCCAAGAAATGCACCTAATATACCCCTACTGGTGAGTATGCTGTGAGGAATGATACCATATATCATGAAATTATGGAACTAATTAATCTAGAAATTGATATTACAGGTTCCCTGAAGGATTTTGGGGGTTTTTTAAGGGAATTGGATGGACATGAGTCCTATCGTTATTACATTTTCTAGACACAATTTATTTTCTTTCACCTGATGCTTTACATCAATGATCAACTTATGTATCTTTTTCTATAGAGAATGTCACCAAGGAACTTCATAAATAAGACATATATGTCCACCCTAATCCTATTTCTAAGAGAGTGATGGCTGGGAATCTTGAAGTGTGATATTCTCAGGAGCCTCTAATCCTAGTTGTGGAGGAAATACAAGTGGATGCTCCCTGTCAGGAGGTTTCCACTCTGAGAGTTGAGGATGGGGGTGCTAAAGAGGTATCAATTCAAACAGTTGATCTAAAAATAGGTGAGTGTTGCTAACCATTTTGGTTAATTCAATGAATTTTTTGCATGTTGACCTTTTGGTGTTGATGAGAAGTGTCACCTATTATCTAGTGTCATCAGATTCAGCAATTGGGCTTGAAATTGGGGCTTCTATGCCAGCTCCACCAATGTCAGTAGATGAAGATAAGGCTATTTTGGAGGGAGAGGAATAAGGCTTCTTGCTGAGTGCACTGATTTAGGATTATGTCTATCCTTTTAAGAGTTGCTCTGAGTCTGATCTAGATACACAAGAGACTTTCTGAACTACATGCCTTTTGGTCTAGCAGGATATCTGGAAGATAATTGGGGAGATGCCTCTTGAAGAAATTCCATCATGACTTCATCAAATACCATTCAATATTTCCATATTGGTATATGGTGGATTTAATTACCATGAGATCCATGATGTGGTGAAGGTGATCATTCGATAAAGGTATGAGGAGTGAAGATTGCAGCAAGATGAGGCATAACTGTCAGGCCAATTTGAGGAACTCAGAGTTGTCATAGTCCAAGATGAGGTCAACCACTCTAAAAAGGTGGATTAGTTCCAAGATCAACTTAATGATAAGTCTCTCCAAATAATTCATCTTGAAGAGGAATTAAATGCCACCAAGGAAGAGGTAGTCCAATTCCACCAATCCTTGGAAGGGTCTTTGGCACAAATAAGAGACACCATTTGTACAGAGTAAAAGAAGCTCCATAAAGTCAAGGAGGCCAATACTTCGCAAATGGATGAGATTCAGAAAATGTGAAAATTTATCATGGTCTAGCTCAACTTACCAATTCATTTTTTGAGGATAATTTATAAAATTTGATATAGAGGCTCTATCATGTGGAAATTCCCCTTAAATTTTAAACATAAATGAAAAAATATTTTTTTGTGCCCAAACACTTGTTCTTTCATTTACATTCTTATTGTGCTAATAATACAACATTGAAAAATGAATCATTCGATTGATTGTCATTGTGTCATGATTACAATGACCAGGTTGAGGGAGAAATCTAGTTTTTTCCCATTCCATGGGGCCTAAAAAGCATAGTTTTACTATTTTTAAGGTTATATGAACAACCTTGCAAACTTTGTGTCTTTTGTGTCATCACCCTAATTTTTTCCTAAGTAAAATATAATTAATACTTAGCGGGTGAGACTTAAAATTTTCTTAGACCAAACTTTTTGAGTTTTTAGGATAACAAGTTTTATGCCTTTTATTTTCATTGCTTTATTTTTTACCTAAATCACATAGAGTGTAGGTCTAGTGAGACGACAATTGACTTTTTTCTAAAATTCCATTTCTAGGTTTTCAATATAATGAGTACTATGTATCTTTTATGGAAAATTTAGTGTCATGAAATCCAGACTAGTGAGGATGGTATTTTAGGTCAAACATCTTTGACTATAAG
Source organism: Viscum album (assembly GCA_963277665.1). Classification (NCBI taxonomy): domain Eukaryota; kingdom Viridiplantae; phylum Streptophyta; class Magnoliopsida; order Santalales; family Viscaceae; genus Viscum; species Viscum album. Next base: position 2,082,771,489 of record OY728122.1, on the reverse strand, counting down.
TTTTTTAATGATGTTCCAAACAAAGATTATTGGCCAAGAATATTTTGAAATTCTTCAGATATCTACTGGGGAATCTTGGTCAACAATTTTTCGGTTCCTAAATCTAAAACATGATATTCAAGAATAGAGGAGGTCTCTCCTAAGGATTAAGTTACCACTAGTTGACAAACCCATTTTGTGGGATTCTTTCTACAAAGATAATTGGGGCGTGTTACCATATATCTAATAGCCGTATACTTTGGTTGAAAAAACCATTTTATGGGCTACTCTATGAAAATAAAACTGGGGCGTATTACAACATAGTCAAGAAAATGAGTTCTCAAGAATTTGGATATTCTATTACTACTGACTAAAGGGATTTTATAGAGATTCAGATTTCTCAATACCACAATGGGTGTTTTTTCCAAGGGGAAATGTCTAATAATAAAGAGAAAATCTATATTGTCACTATATTTGAATGGGAAACCACTCTTATATGAATTTAGCTTGTGTGTAGTAAGGTATATTTTGTTAAACGAATAATGTAAGGGGGAAGATCCCACTCTGGAAAGGGTTAAAGTATAATGTAGTTTAATGTCATGTGACCATGACATTGACCATGTAGTTTAATGTATTACGGTGAGGACGTTGTTATATAGTTTAACGTCTTTTAACTAGGATGTGGTGATATGAAGTTTAAAGTCATACAATAAGGACATTATGTTGTGTAGTTTAAATTCACACAACAAGGAAATTATAGGGGATATAATTTAAGGTATTTAGCTTTGACCAAAAGGTTAATGATTCTTCCATTATTTGTAATCTATCTAGGAATGTACCATCATATTCAAGTATGAGGAAGATAATGTTTTAAGTAGTAATCTAGGGATTTTTGGATCAAAAAAGTGGTATGGGGAAAGGTATTATGGAGATAGGTTAGGTCTCCTCTGAGGAAAAAGTTACCACTGATTGAAGAACCCGTTTTGTGGGTTACTTTATACAAAGAGAACTGGGGCATATTACAACATAGTCAATAGTGGAATCCTTTGTTCAACAAACCCATTTTGTAGGATACTTCATGAAAATCCATCCAGGGTGTGTTACATCATAGTCAATCAAAGAAGTTCTCAGGAATTTTGATATTCTATTAATGATGGACGAATGGAGATTCAGATTTCCCCAGGCATAGATTTTTGTTTGTGGAAGGATGTACCTGAATAAGGGGGGATCATTTCTAGTCAAAATTACTCAAGAATTGGGAGAAAAGGGTCCCCATGGAAGTTTTACCCAAATGTGAGAAATATGGTTATTTTTGTTTTAGTTAATACATGTAGGACTATATAATTATGGAAATGATTGGTGATATATGGTTTACCAGACCAATATCATTCCTGCATACTTTAGACATGAGGGAGGAAATTGTAAACCATAGTCTTAGGAGTTTTCAGATCAGGAGAAAGGATATGGGTCATGTAAGATCTCATATTTTTCGTGGTACATTTCTCTCTGAGTTTTTCATTAAGCCTTGATACCTGAGTCTTGTTTGGAGGTGGAGATCCTTTTTTGGAGGAAATGATATAAAGTTTGGGGATGTATGTTTTTTTGAATTAATGGAGTATGGGTTTGAATGGGATAAGTGTTAATATGGGTTCTTGGTAATTTGATAAACTTTAAAGGGGGTTTCAGTTGTTTAAAAGGAAAATGGGATGAAAAATAAACTCCAAAAAATTTACACATCGTTTAAAGGGATTACACATCATGTAATTGTTTATCAGTTTTAATAAAATAAATCTGTTGTAATGGATTTTTCAGTGAATACCATTAAAAACATTTACATGATGTGTAATCACATTACACAAAGTGTAAATGCCTGACCTACTATTTTAAACATTTGATGCGGATGAAATTCATTATATTTCAGCAATAGATCCTCTCCTCTCGACCCTAGGTTATTCTCTAGGAAATTTTGGAGTTCCAAACTCTCTTACAGATGTTCTTTTTGTGTCTTAAATCCCTATTTAGTTCCTTCGATTAAGAATTATTCTTTCTTACATTTGGTTCTCCAATAGTTGCGGTGAAATCCTTTGGTAAATTGTGTTGTGGGTTTTGATCTTGATCAATATTGATCTAGGAATATATTTTTAATCATATACACCTCCTTCCTCATGGGTGTTGGCCTTTGGAAGTGTTGTTGGATCTTCGTTTAAAGGCAGGGGGTCTAAATCTTAACCCTATGGTTTGATAATTGACAAGTTATGAAATATTTTGATAGCTCTAACATAGTGTGCACCCAAATTAATTGAATATAAATGAATTGAATAATTAATGGTTCTGGGAGCAATGGAAGTGTGCATAGGTGGTAGATATATTAAAATTTATTTTAATAATCGTTTCCCAAAACTAAGAGTGGGGATCTTGCAAGTAAAATTTATAATTAATTTATTTAATATTTGAATAAATAAATACCTGGGCTTAGGAACTTTCTTCATTGGTAAATGTGGATCTTCTGAAAAGACCCTTCTAGATTACCTTTGTTGCGATGTGAGGATAAAATAATATAATTCCTCTAGTGGAGATCCACATGTGCTCCTATGATCTCTGAGAAATACCACTCAATCTTCGGGTGCTAGCACTATGAGTCGAATGTATCATGTTGTTCATTCTTGGTCACTCATTAATCAGTCTTGAATAAACCCCTCTTAAACTTCTTGTTCTTGAGAGGGAGAGAGAATGAGAAGTTGAGAGAGAATATTTTGTGCGCAACAATTCTGTATTATCAATTTTGGATACTCAACACAATAAACATAACCATCTATTTATAGAGTTAGGATTTAAGTTAAAATATTATTTAATTTTATATCATCCATTAAATACAATTTATTACCTTTAATAAATCCCATTCTACATAATAATAATTATATTATTTCTATTTTGTGGTGCGTGCCAACTTGCGCAATAACAAATACTATTTAATGGTCTTATTAATTAATATTCGTCTCCAAACTCAGTCTTGGTCCGTTCTAAGTCCTCCAACATTTATTTAATAGCCGAATAAATATTTTATTCATAAATAAATATTTTATTCACAATCTAGCGAATAAATATTTATTAAAATATTTAATAAATAAAATAAATATTTTATTCACACGCCAATGAATAAATATTTATTTAATTTATGTGATCAATATAACTTGAATAAAATTATTCCTCAGACTTGAGAATAATATTTATTCCATTAATTAAACTCAAATATAATTTAATTGAGATTAATGGAAACACTTAGTCTGTGACCCTCTAGGATTCCTTCTCATCGGCATTAGACAGACTTTCCTAAAGTCCAAGATTACTGTCTAACAACGGTTCAAGGCAGCCCAGAGAAAGAAATTAATGTTTCAATGTCAAAAACCACATACAAATTCTCAATGTGCAATATAATCCTTTTTTACAATATCTTATCAAGAAGGTTGCACATAATTTTCACCAACCTATATGCTCGATATGTCTTTATTTGACTATCTAAAATAAACACATCGTTACACCATGGCTAGGGAATTTAGTGCGATGGTTATATTCCAATCAAATGGATGAGATATCAGATTCCATAAAGATGGAAGGGAAAAAAATCCTTCCTTGACTTATTCATTAATGACACATCACTCGTGATGTATCCAACACATCAAACTTCACCATGAACTGTTATTATCATGGTTTAGAAAATACATCTAAATACACGAGTTGTAACATGCATTAATAATAATCCTAAAGTCTAAGGACCATCATACACACTCATAGATAGAAATATCCATTGACACCAAAACATGTGAAATTCCTACTGGTTGGTCTATTCTCATAATCTCTCATCTTGTAGATTACCAAGTGAGAACTTAATGAGAAGAAGCCTCATATTATTATGATCACTCACACTTGAAAGTCTATGTACTATGTGTCCCATCATAGTACGTTATCTAACCATAGAAAATTATTTGAGAATATCGTCATAGAACATCAAAATTACCATCATAGTGGGGAACTTCTATGACCTTATAAATGCGACATATACTATAGGACATCATTACATTAGATTCATACAAAAAAAAACAATATGTAATAAGAAGTTTTATTAATATTCAATACATTGAATATTTATGTAATCTAAGTACAAACAGTTGGTCTTAGGACACCAAATCCAACAAACCCCCACTTAGACTAAAGCCAACTGCCTACGACCTTCAATCCACTAGACATCACATGATATTCAAGTTTCTACTAAGTCAAGGATTTAGTTAAGGGGTATTCTATGTCGTCTTAAATGGAAATACTACTCACTAAAACTTCACCTATTTGAGAAAAATACCTCAAGAGATGATACTTCCGAAGTATGTGTTTCATCCACTGACATGACCTTGGCTATTTTGCAAGATTTTCCACTATAGTATTATCACAATAGATTGTGATAGAATATTTATTTCTAGGTACAAAATCAAGTTCTTGGATGAAATTTCATATCTATACTACTTCTTTAGCTGCTTCAGAAGCCGCAATATACTCGTACTCTGCTATAGAATCTGCAAACATAGAATACTTTGAGCTCTTCCAGCTCACAAAACCTCAATTCAAAGTGAATATGTATCCTAATTGTGACTTTATGTCATCTTGATCAGTTTGAAAACTAACATCTACATATCCTCTGATTACTAGTTCCTCATCTCCACTATAAACTAAGAATATATCCTTTGTACACCTTGATACTTAAGGATAGTCTTGACTATCATCCAATAGAAGTCACCTAGATCAGCTTGATATCTTCCTACCACACTTAATGTGTAGGTGACATCTAGCCTAGTACATATCATAGCATACATGAATGAATCAATCATTGATGTGTATGTAATCCTTGTCATTATGTTTCTTTCCTCATGTGTGTGAGGACACATTTTCCTAGAAATATGAATTACATGTGACACTAGAAATAAATCCCCTATTAGATTGTTCTATACTGAATATCTTTAGTATCTTGTCAATGTATGTACTTTGACTTAGGCTGATCATTCTCTTGATTCTATCTCAATAGATATTGATCCCAAGAATATATGCTTCCTCACCCAAGTCCTTCATAGAGAATCATTTATTCAACCACACCTTTATAGACTGTAAGATTAGTATTTCATTTCCAATGAGAAATATTTCATCAACATATACTATTAAGAAAATGACTGCACTCCCACTAAACCATTTATAGACACACGATCTGTATTAGTGAAATACTAATGTGGAGAGAACTTTCATAGTGAGTTCCATCATGGGGAGGACTACCATATTGGATTATAATAAGGAGAAGACCCTATTTATCCTTGATCTTCTAGCCACATGGAGGGATTCCATGACTCTCATCAGGATATGGGATATCGAGATTGATCGGATCATGGTCATGAAGCAGGCCTTCATGGTGAAGTGTCCAAGGAGGAACTTTGTAATTACTACCACTACCCCCATAATTTGTTAATAGGAGATAAGGATCTTGATCTTCCATAGATAAGATTATGAGGGATTCAAGAACACCAATATTGAGTAGAGAGGGATCATAGATTTGTTATTTGTGTTCCATTTGTCTTTGGTGAGGCTTGTTCTTGGATGCATTCTTGTGAGCGACTGGGGCCACTTGCTGGGAGAAGTGGTTTTCATCAAAAAGAATTTGTTCCTACCTTAGAGTGGCCATTGGGATAGGATGATTACCTTATATTGGAATGGGTATATGTTCCCAGTCTATTTGTCCATATATCATGGGGGTGTTTTCCCCACAACCCTGCTGGATGGGAGAAGAGTTGTGTGTATGCTCTAGGGTGGAATAATGATGACCCACCCAATTTGTGTGGATTGAGTATTGTTTCCATCCTTATGGCACTACTGTCATCACTATTATGATGTCCTGACATATCTGTAGGATTTGGACAGGGATTTGTGTATTCCCATTCACCACTATCAACATATGCTTGGTGACTTCAACGACTAGAAAAAGGATATATTACCATTCTATATTTGGAGCTGGGGTATGTGCCTACTTTTGTATTCCCTTTCCTAATGATAAATACTCATAGTACTCATGTGTGAGGGAATAGAGTTGGGTCTGCCCCTTATTTGTTGCTAAGAATTTCCAACTAACTTCTATAGGTGCTGCCAGACGAAACTATTGGAAGTCCTCACGAATGTAGGCAGGTGTGTGCGCCTTATTGAATCTTTCCACCACACTTGGTTGGTGGGATTCTTTGATTGATACCAAAAAATTCTACTATAAAGATTGGTGGGTGTATGCAGGTGTATGTTCCTGCTCACGACTTGATGCCAAACTTGGTTGGTAGGATTCTTTGGGTACTTCCAGATGAGTTTTCTAGTAGGCTTGGTGGGTGAAGAATGGTGTATGAACCTGATTGCAGTGTTCCACTAGTTTTGAATGTTTGGTTTCTTTGGATGCCTCTAGGTGAGTCTTCTAGTTGGATTACTTAAGGAGAATGAGTGTATGTTCCCACTCATAGTTTTCCACCAACTTTGATTGGTGGTATTCTACAAAGGGGAGAGGGGTGTGGCCCTGGTCCCTGGTGACCGGTAACTACCCTTTATGGGACTTCTTATATGCCTAGTTCTGGATGACCTGGGCCGCTATACCAAGGATAGTACCCTCATCATGTTGAGGGCTCACTACCGTGTGGCATTGGTGACGAAGACTACTGGAAGTATCCCTTTGGAAAGACTCATTTGACTTATAGATGAAGCTGCACATGGACTATTTATCCACCTACCAAAGATATAGGAGGGACTGGTTATCACATTTTATGGATAAGCTCCCAAAACATTTGAAGACAATGACTAGTGCCGTCTTCTTCTATACCACCAATCATCACTGATAAAATGATTAGAAGGGCTTGAAAAGATGGAGGGCTTGCTGGGAAGCCTCCAGGTTTGGGATGGTACTGTGTTGATGATAATCCTAGACCAGTGTATTATAGACCTAGCATTGAAGATGCTGGATTGGTGATGGAGTCCTATTCTTGGATGAAGACCCATCCTAAACAATTTTTGGGATGTACGCTTGCAGAAGCTGGAAGGCCGACATTGGATTGAAGGGAGTTATAAGAGAAAGTTCCTAAATATATAAAAAACATAAACAAAAAACCCCCATAAAATCATCATCTCTTTTGAATGAACACATGAATGATTTATTTTCTTGCTTGAACCTCTTTCTTTTTGAGAGTGAAAGGGTCCCGAAATATGGGTGACACTATCATCTTGGTTAACGATTCACGTCAGGTTCACCAATTTTTTCCGATAGAGATTCGTGTTCTCCCTATGGTTGATTTTAGGGGTTTGAGTTTTGTACAAACATTCATGTTAGGTTCACTATTTCCAAATGGTTTCCAATGAGTTTATTCATGGAACCAGAAATACACAATGGTTCTGTATCAATAGGGACCTGCTTTTCAAAGGGAGGCACTCATTGAGAAATTTGGATAATGATGCTTAAGAACTCACATTGGTCAAGAGGATTGGAGGTCAGGCTCATCACACCCTTTTGGGAATAATTTTTTCATACTCTAGTACTCTCTTATAAATTTAATATATGTTCATGAATCCTTCATTAATTACCAAGTATGATGCAAGTCACCCATGAATTAGCAATCAATTTTTAGCATACGTGGAGCTTAGAATCATCTATATCTATCCAAGGTTATTCATTAATGGAGATATCTATATGTATCAGAGTTTCTCTATCAATGGTGTCCTATTATGTATTTATTAGAGATTATTTAGTCGTTATTATGATGATGCTGGTTTTCTAGCCACACAGTGGGGCACTTTGGAGTGTATCGTCATCCAGGGAGATGGGAGTTGCTTTAGTATCATGATCGAACCCATGGATGGAATTCCTATGTATCCTTTTTAAAGGAACCATAACCCACATAGTTCATTTCCACTTAACGTGACACATCACAACTTTTAAGGTCATGTGATAAGGACCATACTATATAGTTTAGCATAATGTGTCAAGAATGTCTAGGTGAAAGGTTCATAGTCAATGTTTGATATGGGACTTATACCAAATAGGTCCAAGGAACCTGGAAGGAATATAGATTCCCATTTTGAATTAGACACTACTGGGAATGTGTCCTAGAGAGCGAGTAGGGTTGATTTGGGGTGCCTATTTTGAACCTCAAGGAGGCTTCCTACGTTTCCTATTTTGACGGAAATCAAATCCCATGTAGTTTGGTTGTGAGGACTCATGCCTATGGTGTCCCTCTTAAATTTTGTCTCATAGGGGATTATGGGACTTTTAAAGGATTAATTTGGGTCTTACTCCTAATAATAATTCCCTAATAAATGAGTTTGGGACCATTATAAGTGACTTGACTCATGGATATTTGGGGGTTTAGTGCAGGGATCACTCCAGAGGTGGATTCTTGTGGATGAATATGGTGAAGTTATTGGGGCTTATTCCTGAAAAGGATTCCCATTTTGGGGAAAGTTTATGGATTATACCAAGTAGGAGGCCCATGCATGGTTTGGTTTGGGGCTTAATTCTGATAAGGATTCCCATGGTGTGTTTGGTGATATGATTCGGAATTACTCCTAAAAAGGATTCCCATGGATGAGTATGATTTTGGATTACTATTGAAGAGGTTGACCATGGTTGAGATGCTGGGGCTTATAAAAATTAGGAGGCCCAAAAAGTTTTGGGATCATGTGGATTTCATGAGCATCATTAACCTCTAATCCCATACGAGTCATTCTTGGTTTTAGAAACAAGAGGAGATGAAAAATCCGAGAAACCACACAACCAACTTTTCCCTATGGTTGGATACATGGCCTTTATGACCCATGATTATGTAGAAACTCTAAAGGAAGGCAAGAGAAATATTCAAGCGAAGATCTTTTTCCAAAACATGTATCTGATGGTGTGGATAATATGATCATGGATGTCCCCTAATCCCATAAAATTCATGACGAGTCATGCTTGAATGTGAGAAACAAGTGGAAATGAAAGATTCAGCAACCCACACAAATATCTTTCTCCGCTGGTGGAAGAGGCTGAGGGTATTGGAGAAGAAGGAGGGTATTAGATGTGCCTATTCCCTCTCTCATTTCATATCCAGGATATTCATGTCTAACTACTGATTCAAACATAGCCCTCAGGGAAAAGAAGAGCAAGAGTGTACCTCCTGTAAGAAAGGTTATGGGATTGCTCTATAAGGGATGCCCTGAAATTGGTTCCACAGCAAGGGAAGAGTATCTCATTTATTTTTGAATGGAAAATCAAGTGTGATACTCACCCTCCCCACCTAGAATTGGAGGATACAAGTATTAAAGATGATAAGGGTAGGAAATGGTCCTAACCCTAGTATTTGAGACTGGGAGCTCTCTAATACCACCCCCAGGGCTAGGTTCCTCTTTACCATAGTAATGCAAATCCACATGCACCCTGAGATCCATAACCTTTTGGTAGGACAATTTATGGAAACCTATGATCATAGGAATGAAAATCCTAATGGGATAAATAATGGTGTGCCCCTCTTCATGGTATTTTAAGTCCCGATGCTTCAATGGAGGTTTCAAATTAGTCTCCCTCAGGCGAGGGATCCAAAGGAAGAGGATCCCTACCATTGGTGTCTTGGAAGAGGGATCAAATGTAGGGTCACATAGGTCTTGGATTAGAGGTAATAGGTGCATCGTGTAGGGGCTGGGAGGAACTAGAAGTGATTCAAGTAGGGGGTATAGGCCGACACGAGCTGGGTATGTCTTCGTAAATAGACCACCTGGGTAACAACACTTGGTAAAGGCTTTAGCCTGGGAACCACATGTATCCTAAGGTGTCCTTGGATGGGTCTCTGATTAGGTAGAGGTACCTCACACATGTGGTTCTTCACTTAGGGGAGGAAGGGTCCTCATACAAGTGTCTTGTGATTTAGACCTTATTGGGGATTTGATCTCACTTATCCATTTAATTCTCTCTTCTGTCAGGTTTTGGAGAGCTACCTGAGAGATTTTTGTGACCTGGGAAAAGGGGATACGTGACCATATCTTAGAGGCTTCTTCCTATTTTCTAGTTATAAAAATTAGGATCCCTTTGGTCCTATTTATATGAAAACATGGTACCTTGGTTGAAGGAGGTTTCTCATGTTGGTTCTTGGCGTAGGTGCTCTGCATAGGGGCGACCATCCATTCAGTGCCATGTAGGGTGGCTATGCCAACCTTTTGAGGCACAAGGGTGTGTTCTAAAGTTGGTTTCGAAAAGTCCCTTTAATTTTACTTAGGTATCTTTGGAATTTTAACATGATTAAGGTTCTATTTGTGATATTTTCACCCTCCTTACAAAATGGAGTGCCAACATTGAAGAAGTATGAAAGTAAGTAAACCATAAAATATTTACAAGGTTTTACCTCAGTGTGAGAATCTACATACTTTCCATAGCCACTCCTGTGGGACTATGAAAATTACCTTTAATGAATAAGTGAATAAAACTTGTTTCAACTCCAATTAGATACATTCTATCTCCATATATTTATAATTATACCGACTACCATCATTTTATAAAGTTTTATTACAAAAAATAAACCAAAAAAAAAATTATAAATACTTTGTTCAAACCACTCCATAAAATATCTATCTGAAACCTCAGTCTGATGTGGTTGGGTATGATCCTCTCATCCCAATGGGGATGGGTCTGATGGACTCAGTATGATGAATCTATTCAAAAAATTCACTTCTCAAACTCTACTCAATTTCTCAGTCTAATCTTCCTCAGTCTGATCTTCCTCAATCTGCTAAACAAAACCTTCAGAAATTATATCTTTTTATGAGATCTCTATCTGTAAAGAAACTCAGACTCAAACTCTGTAGCACTCCTCTTATTACTCACATGAAAAAGGTTGCAAATTAAAAATGTATTTTACATCTATTTATAGACATCCCAGAATGGAAAAGGTGAGAAACTAATTTTTTCCCGCTTACCCAAATTATAAAACCTCCTAAATTCATTCATATTTCAACTTCATGTTTGACCACTTTAACTCTTCTGTAACCTTATCAAATCATCTCAATTCTTCTTAGTAATTAGACCTCTCGAACTTCCTAACTTTTATTTAGTATGAAAAAACTTCCTCAGGTCATTACGATGGAACTTCCTTAGCTCATTATGATGGAACTTTCCTTGTCAGAGTCAATCTTATTGAATTTAATTCTTAGATTCAGTATAATTGACTTTGATTCTCAGAGTCAGTCTGATTGATTTTCCTTATCAAATTTATTCTAATTGACTTTCCTTCTTAGATTCAGTCTAATTTATTGGTGGCACACCATTCCCAATAAACCAGTACCAACATTAACTTCTTTATTTCTATGATTAAGGAAAAGGAAAACTTCCATCAATCAATAATTTCTTCTTCTCATTCTTTTGGATATGATAATCTATATAGTTGATTTGTCAGTCTAACTGAAAACTAACATCTTCTTCTTCTCATGTTTCTTCACACCGATGAAGTCACAAATCTTCAGACACAAACTCTATATTATATCATGACTCTCTCATGATGTCGAGAACTTTTTAGATAGACATAGACTATTCTAAATTTAGGTTAAAAAGTTTAAGGAATTTATAACTCCTGATTCCATTGAAACTTACTTTTCAGGCTTTATAAACATTCTCAATTTCTTCCATTTCGTCTACTAACATTATAAAAAACATTGTGTCCAATATATCTTGAAGATCATGAAGATTATTTTGAGACTAATGTTGTATCTGATCAACAACTTCATCTTTATAAAAACTTATGCATCTGGTGTTGCTAAATCTGATATTCTACATCCAGAAAACAACTTCCTCAAAAACAAAACTTTTCTCCCCATTTGTTTTTGGAATTTAACAAACAAAAACTTCTACCTTTTTTTCAAAAACATTTTTTACAAAATATTAGTTTTCAAAAATTACAAAACTTTTCTGAAAACAAAACATCACAAAGGTTATTAACCTTTCTCATACATTGGTCTGGCAAACTAGAACAGACAATAATATCATGAAAAGCATCTATTTGTGCCTTCAATCCTTTCAAAATCTTATATATATATTTATATTGTTTTATATTCTCAAAATATGTTCGAGGATACACTCTAAAACCTACTCCTCTAACACTATTATATTATTATGGTCGCTTCAAATCTACTAAAATTAGTTTTTCTTCCAGTATGGTCGCTTCTGATTCTTGTGTCTAAACCATATAAAAAAATCTGAACAGAAATAGATATTTTTATGTGATACTATTATAAATCATAAAAAGTTACTATTATATAATACTTACACATGTTTCCCATAATACTTCTGTGTTTTAGTCAACTGGTTTACCATCATTATTTACGTGAGCCTCCTTCTATAGAACATGACATGGTATGGAAGTGGCTTTATATTTTGATTCATCCCCCAATATATAAAAAAACAACATATTTTGTTTCATATATCATAAAAATTTTATTTTTGATTTAAAATACATATCAATTTCTTCTCTTGTGAAGCGTACCCTATCCTTGATTTGCAATAGGGGCACTTTGATTTTGATGCATTTTCTTTATTTTTAGCACTCTTTTTATATTTTATAAATTAAAAATTTGGGATCAAATTGGATAAAATAAATATTTAAAAAATATATATTATCAACTATAATGAACCTGAAATGATTTCTCACCATGATGACTAATGAAAAAATTCCATGTTTCTTTCTTTATAATGTGTGCATAACAAACTGGTGGGTGGGGATTTACTTTCCCCTAAGAATCCCTAATATTTAACTTGGTAAGAAGAGTCTGGAAGCGTCTATGAGATTTTCCAGTGGCCATTAAGACAAATTTATTATGAAAATATTCTAAAATAAATGAACTCTATAAAGAATAATGGAAATTAAATCAATGTTTCATGATATAATTTTTCAGTAAAATAGATAAAGGATATCATAACATTAATTTTATATCTTTCCAAAGGGTTTCCTTCATTAAAGTCCAGATGTGGCACTGAAAATCAATATCAATAGGCACATTCATCCTCTTTGTGACCCCAACATAACTAATAAACATTTAATTATTGGGTTCAACAGGTTTTTTGCATTGATTCCATCCAAAATAAAATTTTATACCTTTAGTTCTTTACTTGATAATTTTATTTAACACTATGATGATTCATCTTTCTTGTTTTTTTTAATCAACATGCGGTTGATCCCCTAATAATTTTTCAATTTCAACATCAACTATTTGTTCTTCCTATAGATCAATAACATCATTATCTGCAAAAGGAATTGTCAGCATGAGTTGTCAAACATTTAATTTTTCTTTAACTCGATCTTCATACTCTTTTGTCAAATGATTATCATGCATAAATTTTAAATGAAATGGGAAATTGAATTTAAGAAAATAATTACTCAACTATGGTTGGTGTTATCCTATGAATTCATCCAAAGACGAAAGTTATAGAAAAATATCATCCTTATCAGCTTCATCTCAGGAAGAATTATTATTTAATTTTGTTACTTGAGACTCATAATCCATCTCTTATGGACATGCACCTATGTTTCTTAAACTACTATGAGAAATAGTCATTTCATACTAGGTACCAGTGATCATTTTGGATAACTACTTCTCAGATTAGTTCAAGTAATATAGAGGATATGGGGGATGAGTGTTAAAAAAAACACAATAATAACTATTTGAGGGATGAAGGTTCTTAGGATGATAGTTTTCTCATTAAAACTTTTTAAATTTCCACATATTAATTTAAAATATAAAATCTCATCTCAAAATTATAAAAGTTCCGTAACACTACCACGAGAAAATCAACTCATCCCCACTGATCTGCATTGACTCTAATCTATGTTACTATTCCTTTTCCCACACTTGTATCTCAAATATAAGAGTTATATGTCCACTAAGTCTCATGTGTAGGGTGTGAGTATAAAAATAAACAAGTAAATACTAACAGCCCCCCCTAAAACATAAAACAATTCATATATTTTATTATATGTTAAAAGTAGTAACACTCCAAATACACATGTAAGTCAAGTCATTGTGTACTAACCAGAACACCATGACAATCAAATATACCTACTTAATTTCATACCAGTGAGTTATACTGATCGTACCATAAGTTTATACCATGGTTTTTCTCTAACATTCAAATAATTTCACTAATAAGAGGTTAAAATTTGAATTATAGGGGGATATAAAATTATTTATCTCCCTCTAGAAATAACCACATCACAGATATCATGAGATTTGACCTCATACCCCTAGCATCCAGTACTCTCCCTTAAGGATAACTACCACATGTACTTATTGTATCCAAATCATGAAATGGGTATAACATATCCATTTTTCTTAGTAAGTGAATTTCAAATATTGTGAAGTCTTAACATTACTGGTTCCCTTAGGAAAAAACCACATAATGGGTGCCACAATACATTATTTAAACCTAACTTCTAAAAAAATCATAAAGAAGAACAAAAAATAACAAAACTTCCACATCACCCTCACCCTAGACCTTGATGAATCACTAAAATGTCTATAGTAACTCACATTCTAACATACCATACCTAGACCTCACATAATACCTATCATATTTTAAGATACGATACTCAAAGATCATCCATCTTAGGTATTTATTATCTTTATCTATGATCACTCATTAGATAATCTTATAGCCCATAGGCTATAATTAGTCACTCACATACCTGAAGACTCAAGAAAAAGTAAGCTATATGATCAACTAATCCATCCTACCCTTTATAGGTTATCCCACTAGGATTTAAGGGACTATAATCGATTTTATACCACATATAAAATCACTATTAAGGTGATCATATAATCCCTCTTATCACATCAATATCCTAAGAAAAAAAATCATACAGAAAATCATACACTATTCTACCCTTACGGGATACTTCCATTAGCCATGATTATCCTCACTAGGCCTCTAATAATCTAACCTATATAATACTAGGCATCAAATTCCATGCTGATATCAAATGTACTAATTCCATGTATCACTTTCTTCATGAAACATGGCCCATAAGGAAACCATTTACAAACATAAATCACAAAGTCCACTCTCAAAGTTCCCTCTCAAAAAATCACAAAAGAATATCCTAGGTCCACCCCCTTAATTTTATATTTTAATATCCCTTAGTATTTTTTCATCTAACCAACCTATGGATCATAGGGTGAAGAAACTACCTAAGTGAGGCTATAATCATCCCATAGAGTATGGAATGAATATTTTATTCCAAATCATTGTTACCTATTATAAATAATGATCATAAAACCATATTAGAACTTTTTATGGTCTCCTTTACCCGATTATTTATTCCTACATATCAAATTTCAGAACAAAAAACATATAAAACATTACTTGATAATTTTGGTACCACCCAGATCTTATATGAAGTTAACCACATGGGCATAAATTTTCTCATTCCATGCAAGCCTAACACATAGATTTTCAATCACATGAGCCCATATATCATTAATAAAATAATAAAATAAATAATTATAAAATAATTATAACTAATTTTCATAATTTACCTAGGAAGAAATTAAGAAAACCCACTAGGGAGTGCCACAACATCAAAACCACAACCAACATC
The DNA here is from genome assembly GCA_963277665.1 of Viscum album. Lineage (NCBI taxonomy): Eukaryota > Viridiplantae > Streptophyta > Magnoliopsida > Santalales > Viscaceae > Viscum > Viscum album. The sequence continues at coordinate 2,082,755,845 of OY728122.1, read as the reverse complement.
ATGGTAATGAACCAATGTATACTCTCAATAATATTATGAGAAAAATTACCATTAGAAACAACCTAAATTATTTTAAATTTAAATAAAAATGGAAAATATCCAAAGAGGAACTCACCACGACATTTACCAATTCCCAAAATGGAACAATTGAATGCATATGGAGGCACCTTCTTAGTATTATCACTACTTTGAATAGTAAGCCTCTCACTAAGGGAGGGGTTTTCTTGCATCTTCCTTATCATTGGATGAATGAATAAATAAATTATACATCCTTTCAATAATGGGGATTTCACCCATTTTATAAATATAATAGGAGTTGAGTCCTGAATCTCTATGTGCTAAAATGAAGGTGTTTATGCATAAACACCAAAATCTAAACACATATGTGATAATCTTAGATGGTCAATAACTCAAAAACTAAAATATCTATACTTTATAATAAAGGTAAAATACCCATAAACATTTAGTGAAATCAAAACAAATTTTATGCGCCCAAAAAACCCAGGCTCACTCATCAAAAAGACCACTATATAAGTCAAAATTACCTTATGAGGAACCCAAAACAAATAATCAATGAATGAGGAGGATGAGAAAATAACATACCTTGGATTCTAGCTTTGATTAATTCTAAGATAAATTAGATATATCATGTGCGAAAGTCATGATATGTGTAAGCACTCTATTTTTTTGTGGTTTACTTCTCAAGGTCTGGGTAATTCATTGAAGATTGTTAATTTGAAAAAGCAGCTTCCTCAAATCTGGGGATTCGGTGGATGGAGAATCACCTCAATAGGTAAGGGGTTCTTTAATAATGTGTTCACTTATGATGAATTGAAATATAGAGAATGAGGATTAGGCGTTATTTCCCTTAAACATGGAATTTTAAGAATCCAAGATTGGGATCCCTTCTTCAATACTTCTGCGATGAATAACTCCATCACCCAGACTTGGATACACATTCATGGTCTTCCATGATTTATTTGGTATTCTCAGTTGCTGTGGGATATTGCCTCCACTTTTGAGGCTTCAATAGAATTTGAAAAAGAAACTGATATTGTACACTTTGGGAATTTTTATAGAGTACTTGTGAAAGTTGACCTAAGTTCAACTCTTATGGATTTTCTTTTTTTGGTTGCTGCTGATTGGTGGTTAGAAATATCAATAGAGTTTGAGAAGAAGCCTTCATTTTCAAGGTATGTAATAATATAGGGTACTTGGACTTCGAATTATTTTTTTTGTTCCAACTGCAAGAATAATGGTCACTGTATGGTAAATTACAATTTTATTATTTCTTTGTCTGAGAATATGAATTATGGGGAAGGATTGAATCCCATTATAGAGTAGACTATTAGCTGCATAGTGGCCGGTGAATTTCAACCACTAGATGGACTTCCTGTTAAACCTAGTGATTATAAGAAGGATGGTCTTGATGAAGTAATTTTCATAGAGGATGAATCACACGGTGGTGTCGAGTTGGACCTCCAGAGGGTAGACCCTATACAGAGCCCTGATAAGAAAAATATTTGGTCCGATATTGTTACCAAGGACACTTTATCTCATGTGGAGGGCCAAAATGAAGCTGAAGCCTCAAGCAGTAAAGGTAAGAAGAACCTAGAGCCTCTAATAGATCCTGATGAAGTAGGGAAATCATAGGTTCTTGATTGTTCCCTTGGCAGGAATGCTATTACCGAGGAGGATACTACTGTTCTACCGGTGCTTGGGGAGAGCTTTCTTTGTGATGTAAGGCATGGTGAGAAAATGCAAATTGATCAATCTTCTGATTTGGGGAGGGATGTTTTGGTAGGGGCATGGTATCAGCCCAAGTCTTGGAAATATGGTCTTCATCAAAAATCTCATGGTAGAGGATGTGGTCGTGATGATTGGGATGCAACATGGGGGCATGGTTTTTCTATGATCCAACTCACTATAAACCAGAAAAAGCTTAGGGGGAAGTATTTTGTGCTCTTCAAAAAGAGTAATTCACAGTCAGAGTGGGAATCTGCTGATGATGTCTCTGATCATGATTATGGGGATGCCTAAATCCCTTCATTTGTAGTTTTCTTTATGGACAAGGTCTTGTCTCTATTTTACCGCATCCTTCCTTGTTTCCTTTATCATCTTTATTTTATAATAATTTTTTTAGGAGAAGGCTCATCTGTCTCCTGAACCTTTTGAGTATATATATAAATATAAATATAAATATAAATATAAATATAAATATAAATATAAATATAAATAAAAATACCAATATTGTAAATATGTTCACTATTTAAATAAATTCACTATAGTTTTATAATTATTTAAATATATATATAATTATTTATAATTATATGAATACTTTCAAAAAAAAATATTTATTTATTTATAATTATAAATTTATAAATTTAAAAATATAGTAAATATAAATCTATAAATATATTTATTTATAAATATTTATTTACAAATATATTTTTAAAATTATTAATGAATATATAATCTTAAATGCATGCATGTTAAAAATGAGTGAAATTGAATAATTAAAAATGAGTACACTTTAAAAATATTGAAAAATGGATAAGTTTTATTAATTAAATATAAATTATTAAAAAAATATGGACATATATTGAAATACAGAATAAATATTGAAATTATTAAAAAATAATAAATAAATAAATATAAATAAATAATATAAAATGATTAAATTCTCCAAAAAACAAAAAATAAAAAAGAAAAAAATTAAAAATGAATTAATACTCAACTGTAATAATATTTAAAACAAATAAGTAAACTTTACAGATTAAAAACAAAATATATTAAATGTATCATGTTTTAATGAAATTATAAATTGAATACTAAAATTTGAATAAATTACATAAATATTAGGTATATGTATTTCTATATATATATAAGATTTCATTAATTATATAAATATTTGTATGTGTGCGTTGTATATAAAAATGCATTACGTATATGTTTGTGAAATAAATGTAACACACGTTTGATATATGTTTAATTAGAAAATCAAATGACATTCAATTATGTCCATTGCTCAATGCAATTAGTCAATATTTTTAATTAATAATAATTTTTAATTATAAATCATTCTTCACTAAATATATGGCTTATTTAATATGTAAGAATAAATATTTTGTGTTATATTAAATCATATTTTAGAAATTATTATAAATTAATATATATATATATATGAATATATTTCTATATTAAATGTATTAATGAATAATTATGTATAAAAACCATTAAAAATGAATAAGACATTAATTTTTTTTAAATATTACATTATATTCATTTTCTATATTTACATTTAATATATATTATTTATTACTATTTATAATTAATATATATATATATATTAAACTTATTATTTATTATTAATAATTGTTTCATTAATATATTTTTTAATAATTTTTTAATTTATTCAATTTTATTTTTTTGTATAATTATTACAATTTATTCATTTTTATTTTTTTTGTTTAATTATTACAATTTTATCAATTTTATCAATAATTATTTAATTAATAAAATGCCTAATATTTTTCTTGATTTACTCATTTTAAATTTTTATTTCTTTAATTATTTCATTTTCTTCATTTTACATATTTATATATTTAATATATACTATTTGTTAATATTTATACTTGTATATATGTATATTAAATTTATTCATTTTTATAAATAATTATTTAATTAATAAAATTTCTATTTTTTTAGTTTACTCATTTTTATTTTTTGTTTGTTTAATTTTTTCATTTTATTCGATAGATTTATCATCTTTAAAAAATCACTGATAAAGTTTACCCTTTATCAGTGTTAAAAATAAAGCAATGATAAAGTGTTCCCTTTATCAGTGATAAAAATAAAGGGTTGATAAAGGGTCCCCTTTATTAGTGTTAAACATAATGCACTGATAAAGGGTGACGTTTAATAGCACTACATAAAATCACTCATAAAGGGCACTTTTATCTGTGCTTTTTTCAAGCGCTGATAATGGTCAACATTGTTAAAGGTTTGTTTTGCAGTAGTGCTCATTAAAAAACATATCACTGGAAACCTTTTAGGGGAAACTCTTTAATTAGAGAAAAAGAGTGCAATAACATCAAGTCACCATAGTGTTGTCTTGTTAAAAACATTATCAATAAAATTCAATGGAAAAAACCTGACTAAGGGAAAAAGAGTACAACAATTACATCTCCTTCTCACACTGACTATCACTAAATAATTTAATCCATTATATTACAGAATTTCCATAATAAAATTCACAATAAAAAAATTCAGTTTTGAATTTTTGAATAATAATAATTTATACCCTTTATTTCTCAGTGAATTGGGAAGAACATTACCTTGAATCACCATGTGATTTATTATTATTTTCTAGGTACATATGCACATGTACATGCATATCCTTTAGGGATGAATAAAATGTGAATTTATATTTAATTCTTCTGGGATAAATAAATTATTCATCAACCATTCATGTATGAAATATATCACTCTTGGAACCAAGATATTTAATTATTCATTAACGGTAAAATCATTCCAAAATTTAATATTTCATCTTTGGGATGATTAATTCAATATAAAGGGACATTCCATGAAATTTAATGATCAAATAAATCATTGATTTCATAAAAATCTTTGAGATTTTTTATTTTTTTCAAAACATATTTATAGTATGATGAATACAATGATTCATACAAACTATGAGATGATAAATTCAATTTTACATTCTTCCTTATCTTAATATAGATACATGAAATACATCTTATTTAGTTCACCCCATAATTTATCAGATTGGATAAAACTTTTAAAATTTTGAATATGATTTAGGCACTTCGAACCCTTTATGGATTCATATATAGATGTTGTAATGAATAAAAAGTGGTAACATTGATTGTAAATAATACAAAATATATGTAAATATCCAAATATAGAATTAATAACATTTATTATAGTAAGATCATTGGTATTCAATAGTCTTGGTAGTTTGGATAATCAATCCAAAACTTTATATGTTGAACATTTCTTAAGTTACTTTAATATTTTTGGCCACTTATTATGATATATAAATATATCAAAATCCATTATAATTGGTTAGTTTTTAAAACATTTAAAATTAAAATATATTATCAATGACATTGAATGATATCTCATAAATTATCAGGTACCAGTGTCACTTTAGGGACAATATCTAAAAAGATATAATGTTGTCGATATAATCATTTTCATTTTCAAGGGAAAATATATTTATTTCTTTCTACTCAGGATGAACAATGATTGTATATAATTAGTTCTACCACACTTTTAGTGTGTATAATCAGAATATTTATATTTAACACTTTAAAAACTTGAAAGTGTTGTGAGAATATTGTCAATGGTTTCATAGGACCATTTTTTATATATCATGTGATGCTCAATATTTATTTTAATCAACATGTATGACATGAGATGTATACAACCATCAACTAATAACACACATGGCCATTTAGTAGATGTATCTTTCATAAAGTATTTAAATGGATCGCATGGTAGGTGGGGGTGCCCATATATACTTCATAATTTTTTTCATAAATATATGGGGAATTAATTTCCAAAATAACTACTAATGATATAAATAATTTACCTCAATAATTAGAAACTCATGGTAAATTATTATACATGGGGAATTCACAATAACCTAACGATAATGAATTCATTAATAATTTAGTAAACATACATCAATTAAATAAATTCATCATTCTACCCCTAATTGATGTCTACTATTTTATCAAAAATTGATGCTCATGTATACTTGAATCAATATCTTTCATTATATTTGATCCTAGATGGACTAAACTATCATGTTATATATTTAAAGTTCTAGAATCAATAAACTTATGGATTTCCATTATTTATTTGATTGTACAAAATAATAATAATTTATAATCACTTTTTATGAATTCTTGTTACATATCATGGTACCTCTTTTAACCAATGTCTCTATATGATATTTTATTTTTAATAATATCTTTAATATATCTCATCGAGACTTCAAATATAACAAATAATTAAGAATTTATACTACCAAATAGGAATATATTCACTCTTCTGGAGCTGTTAATTAATTTTATCCACCATTAAATATTCTTAAATGAGCATATACCAACTCATATATTAGTTATTTTGAATCATTTAATAAAAATAATATTTATAAATATTTTCTTCAAGATCGACATATATAATATATTTTGGATCTTCCATTTTTCATACTCATATTTGTCATTATAATTTCTACTTATGGTGGTTAATGAATTCATAATATAATCATAATGGGTTAGGATAATAACCAAGTATATTATTGTATATTTTGGAACTTATTACCAAAATATTATTTTAAAATACATCTACATGAGAGTAGACCCCCACGTATTTTGAAGCTAGTGAATGTGGTAGGGAGAACCAAAGTGGAAGAATATTCCGGATTCACAATACACACCTCATCACCAACAAAAATTATAATTCATAGAATATTTTGTATAATAATATTCACTTTTTCAATTGAAGGATAAATCATTTGATCAAATTTCATCAACTCTTAAATATTAATGATAAAATTATAAGTATGAGTTTCAAAAATCATATCAATTTTTTCATGAATAATTTCATTCTCCTCAAGGAATGAACTAGAGTAATTAAAACTAAATTCACATTAGGGAATTAATTCATTCATTGGACTATTATTTATAAATAATGATCATCTTGTATAAAATAATAATTTTATTAATTATGATGATCATTGTTTTAACCACTTCAGGTGGTAAAATAATTTTTATAAAATATATTAGATTATCAAAACTATATAATTTAATCATCTCATTTATGTACTATAAGAATAATAACATCGACTTCATGGAATAAAATTGATTGAATTACTGAAGATGATATTGATAATCTATAAGCACATGATATATAATAATTTTCCCCTTAATATTTTTGTTCCAAGATCAATATTTGTTAAATGAAGATATCCTTAAATATAATGTCAAAGGACAGTATTTTCATATCATTCTTCGGGGATGCATTATTTTATAAATATTAATAAAACTCATTTCACACTTTAAATATGTATTGTCATCAAACCACTTCCAGTGGTTATATTATTATTATTTTTTTGTTTTCTTTCAAAAAAAACAAGGATCATTGATTATTAGAAAATTTCAAATTCATATAAACATAATTTAAAATAAAATCATGTATATTTTCATTCAATTTGGGTAATGAAATAAATAATTTTGAATAAATATTCTCATTTACTTCAGGTAATGAAATAAAATTATTTTTTCATGTTTTATAGTGTCTTCAAGATAATAATATGAATATTTAATTCAAAAATTTCATCCAATTTAGGGGATGAATATATATAAAATATATTTACATTTTTTCTTTATGAACACTTATTTTCTCTCCAATATTTTATATAAAATAAAATGAAAAATAAAATAAATAAAATAATACAATATTTAGAAATATTAAAAGTAAATATCATCTCCTTCATGAACCTTTATAAAACATAATCAAACTTGAAACCTTCAGGGTGAACAAAGGAATAATAGATATGGAATTTCATGGTTTATGTCTTGATTTGTGAACTTTGGATCGATGTACAATAGGGATGTGATATTCATCACTGATTAGAAAACTTCGGCTTGACGTACAAAAAGTACACGATGTTCATCATTGGATCACTTTTGATGGAATCATTTTTTGTTTGATGAATAATATTTGTATGGGAATCAACCACGCTGGTTATTAATCAAACACATTCTCTTTAGGGAATATAGTGAAATTTTCCATCTATGAGTCATTAAATCTCTTTAGTATCTCATTATTTTTACCACAACAAAATATGAAGAAAATTATATATTTTCTTCAAATTTATCAAGAGGGTAGAAATAAATATGTTATATAAAACAGGACTCACCTACTTATATAAATCTTTAAATGAGTGGAGTTTATGTGCATGAAAAAGATAATGAAAAAAGGAGAATGTATGAAAAACATGCAGCATACCTTTTCATGTAAAAAACATCTCACATAGATGATAGGGATGACAATAACGTCATCACATTGTACAATGCAGAGAAGACAATTTTGCTGATAACATGTTGTGAAATTGATCAAATTCCAATTGAACACATGAAAAATTTCAAAACCAAAAATGCAAGACTGATCATAGGAAAAACACATCATTGAAAGAATGAGAGTTGAATTTTTGTATGGAAATGGTGGAAAAAAATATAAATAAAAATATAATAGAATGATTATTACTAAAGAAAATAATGCAATGTAGATCCCCAAAACAATATATTCTAATTAACACTTCCATGTATTTATTCGGTACATAATAATACCTAAATTTAACATATGAATACATGGACACATGAAGGGGTTTTTTGGGAATGCGATTTAATATAATTATGACATTCACATTTAATATTTCATAACATTTATTTTTTTTAAATAAGGTTTTTCCTTGAATGTGTTGTTTTATTTTATTATTTTATCAATTTAAACCTCTATTGATTAAAGGGATAATTTATTTGAAATACATTAAATTTTTTATGAATTATAATTTATGGAGGTCATAATTCTATATTTACTTGTACAACTCATTTCACGAACCCATCACAATTACCAATTTTAATGGGTTTATTCATCTTTTAGAATCTGACCCTATATATATAAATAATATAAGTTGGATGATAACCTTTGGCTCTATATTCTATATTTTCTCTTATACTCTATTTTTTTACATTCTCTCACCATTGAATTAGTTTATTTTCATTATCAATATATTTAATACCACTTTATGTTCATCATAACTTTGACTTCGATCAATGTTTTATACCAACAATGGAAATCTTTATTGTTTAAATTAGCGCTTGATCTATTTCATAACATGTTACCAACATGACTATTCTTCCTAGTTAAAAGGTTAGTCATATTAGTAAGATAAAGTTTTATTTGGAAACTATTACAAAACTAGGTTTTCTACCTCTTGATATTTCTAAAAATTTACATTTTTTATGGATTCAGGATGCTAAGAGGTATCTTGATACAAAAGAATTTAGAAATACAATTAAATTAGAGAATAATGATTTCACTCAAGATCATTACCAAGCCTTAATATTCTTTCACCACTATCTTCATAAAGATTTGAAGAATGAGTACCTGGTGGTGAATGATCACCTAATGTTATCGAAATACCTCAATGAGCAACATGATCACCTTCGATTGGAAATATTACCAAGAAAAATGTATGATCAAATTCATATAGGATTCCATGATTTTAAATCAGTTAGTAAATAAAACTCCACCATGTTTAAAATAACATCACAATTAAAATTATACAGAGTTAGTTGATGGGTTTTTTATATTCATCATATGAACATGGTGGTAGAAACAAAACCCATAGATTTGATCTATCATACAAAAAATCAACATGTATAATAAATAAATATCATTAAAACATATGCATACCTGGATTATATTTTCCTGAACTAGGTGCCACATATCGGTGCCCCAAGACAGTTCACCATATGACCTCAAGTGCACATCCCCATATGCCAGAGGATACTGACTAGTAGCGAGAGGTTAATATGTTACATGGGATACTATACCCTCTTTATCAAAGCAATATAACAATGGAAATCAATATAAAAATAGGAAAAATAATAATAAACAATAACCAATAAAGACCAAGCATTGTTTGAAGAATCCCAAAACAGGGGAAATGATAAAAAACCAAAGCAGTAGATATGTCATGCCATATATGTGTCAAGTGTCCACTGGAAACACAAAATAAATATAAAATGACAATTCCTAATTGGGTATCGACATCATGTCTAGTTCCTTCATACATGCTCTATCTTGAATCTAAACTCATCCATCTAACACAGGGCTCTTGATCTTATCCTATCTTGAAAACATGAAGTCTACTCAGGCACTAATTGGTGGCTCGAGAAAGGTGTGAGTACAACTCAGTAGGCTTCCACAAACTTCATCTAAAGAAATATCTAGTTTATATCAATGTATGCAGTTGTATAAGTGGTAATAAATAGGTCAATAAAAGTAAACATGAATTACATTTTAATAATATTTAATTAATCACATTGTGCCCCAGGTTCATGACGACACCCAATCCAATCATACCTGCATCAGACCATGCCAGAGTCTAAACCACCTCTCATATGTTCAACACTTGAATTCTCATGGGTTTTCAATCTCATTTAGTTCCAATTTGATTTTGGTACCTTATAGCATTATTCTAGGTACCATGTCATAGATGCTTAGAGCGTAAATCCAACATCATTTTCTTAGGTACTCGGAGCATCAATCCAACACCAATATCATGGGAACATAGAGTGTCAGTCTAGCATAAAAATATTAGGTACCTGGAGCATTAATCCATCACCTATTCCCATGCATGCACTAAGGTCCTAGAGCATCAGTCTAACCACCTACAGATGAGGAGCATCAGTCCAACACCCACATTTCATTGTTCACATATACATATCAAGGTTCAACATTGATAACCCTTTAATCAACCATTATCAACATGGTGGAATTTTTCATTTTATCAATCAAAACCTTTAACATCATTTCAACCCTTAACTATTTAACCCAATTACCATGAATCATCTCATAACTCATTATCATTTTGAGATTAATCCAAACAATATTCATAACAAGTTAACATTACAACACATTCACAATTGGTTTAATTTTATAAACCCTTTAATTCTGCCTTTTCATTCCATAATTATAATTTCAAGGAAAATTGGTACACCCCATGGGTTTCCATCATGCCTGGTCTCGTAATCTTCAATGGATTCAATGGGGTCTGAGAAGAGTCCCTCAAATTCATGGGGACTAAATTCAATTTTTAAATTTAAAAGTAATTTCTCAACATGTTAACATAATGAGACAACTATAAACATAATAAAATTTTTAAGACTATGGGAATTATCATTTAGAACACCTACCTTAGGGTCATTGATGAACATCAAAAAAACCTTGGTCCTTGATCATAGGTAGAACGAATGAAATCACAACAACGAAGAAGATATTAGATAAAAACCTAGGATTAAGATCCAACAAAACATGATCAAACCTAGATCTAAACCATCAAAAATGGGAGGATTAATATCTCTCCAAAGTGAGAGAAATATGGGAGAGATAGAAACATAATCAAGGTAGATATATCATATTGGAGAGAGGTCGATTTCTTCCACTGTTTCTTCAATTCACAAAGGAAGGAGTTTTAGGAGCCTATAAATCATATTAGAAGCCTCCAAAAGAAATGGAAACTATATTAGGATAAGTTGGGGTGATTAGGAATAAATATCGGGGGTCTGGGAATTTTTAATTAAATTTCCATGGGTTTAAAAATACGCACACATGGTTTCCTGGATGGGCCATACAGTTATAGAAACTGTGCACCCTATCCATGTGACACTACTATCCAGGGGTGTAAAATTTAAACTAGGTGTCCATATAGTTCCAAAAACCATCAATACCCTTAATATCCAAGGGTACATAGTGGGGGGGGGGGGGGGGGTGGCCGCATGGTTTTTTCAAATAGTGTTCCCCTTTCCAGTGGCCCAAAATGGGGTGCACAATTTGATGGGGTAAACCACATAGTTTTCCCTAACCGTGCAACAACCGTGCACAAACCCATGGGATTCCAAAACTCTCCAAATTCACTAAAAAAACCCTAGTAAAATCACATCCAAAGTATGATCAAAACATGGTTAAAAGTATATCTGAAAACAAGTACGAGATGTATCAAGAAAGGTTGAGATCTTACAATTTCCCCACCTTATAATAGCTCGACCTCGAGCTGCACTCTCAGGAATAACTAATCCTCTAAGGTGAATAGGTATAGACACTAGGCCCATATATCTATTTACCTCTCCTATGTTTCCTCCTGAACATGTCCATACTACCACAACACTCGGAATAATGATATAGACTTTCCCCAGAAAACTTTCTCACTCTGATCCACCAAATTAATCAGATGATCCTCAAAAGACACATTAGCCTCAAGATCAACATCACAAATATATAACACGTGATAAGGGGCAAGGTGATACTTTCAAAGGTATTACACATGAAAAACATCATACATAACTCTATACCTTTGTATAAGAGTCAATCGATATGCCACCAGTTCGATCCTCTCCAAAATCTCAAACAGTATGACAAATTGAGATGCCAACTTGCCCTAATTTTCAATCTGATGGTGACCCAATACCAATGACACTTGAAGGAATACATAGTCACCCACTATAAAATCAAGATATCTATGATGTAAATCAGTATAATACTTCTATTTACTATGTGATGCGACCATACATTTCTGAATAAACTAAACCTGTTATGACGTCTCCTGCATGAGACTCTCTCTAATTTTCCATCTGTCTATAGGTGAAAATCTATACTCAGAAACACATGAGTACCAAGATCCTTCTTCAAGTCTTTTAAAAAGAACACCACTAAATTCAAATCATGATATGAGACTATACTCTAGAGAACCTCATACAAACACACTATCTCCTGATCATACATATCAGCTAACGAATCAACTGTGAATGTATCCTTATTTAGAAATAAATGGGATACCTTCATCAACCTATCCAAAATAATTCATATCACATCATTATTCAAAGGGGTCCCTAGAATACCCACCAAAAAATCCATGGTAACATCATCCCACTTCCATTCCAGAATATGAAATAGTTGTAACTGACTAGTGGATCATTGATGCTTATACTTCACTTAATGACAAGTATAGAATCATGTCACAAAACATGTTATCACTTTATTTATTCCTAGACACCAATATTTCCTATGAATTTCATGGTAAATTTAGGTCAAACCAGGATGCACTGACCACTTAGAGGCATGGAACTTATGTATCATATCCTATTATATAAAAGTTTGTACAATGACATGACCATGAGCATAGATGATCTCATCATCATCGATAATACAATTTGAAGGTATATCTCCACCTTCAAAACTATATTAGAATGACAGGCACTCTATGTCCTCATATTTCATATCCTTGATCTAGCCCAGAAGTGTGGACTTAACTGATAATAATATGAGGGTCATCTTCCCCTATCCCTCCTGAACCTCTATATGAATCTCATCAAACAAGTCCATAATCTTCCACTAAAAGTTAGAATCCAAGACTTCTTGTGTCTGTATCTTATAGATAAAATCATTAGAGACACTTTTTCCCTTTCTCAGTGTATAGGATAGCTCAAAGTCAAATTTTTGCAAGTATTCAACCCATATCCACTACTGGATATTTAAATATCACAGTAAAAATATTTACTTTAGAATTTTATGGTCAATATAAACAATAAAACTTTCACCCAAAGGGTAATTCCATGAACACTTTTAGGCATAACCACCATTTACAAATCAAGATCATGCATAGGGTAATTTTGTTCATGTGGACTCAACTATCGTGACCCATCCGCCATGACCTGATCTACCCACATAAACACTTCTCTAAGTCTAACTCCATATGCATTAAAAAATAAGATATACTTCTCAATTGTCTCAGGTAGGATCAAGATTAGTACGGTGGTCAAAAACTTCTTTATCTTTTGGAAGGCCTTCTCCCATGTTCCATAAAATTAAAACTTGACACCCTTCTTGGTTAGGCTTGAGAGTGGTGTTGTTAAATGGGAAAATTCCTTGATGAATCTCTAATAATAACCTAAAAAACCCAGATATCTTCAAATATCAAAAACATTTTTAGGATTCTCCCAAGAAAAATTCCTGAACCATATCTTGATCCATCGACAAACCTTCCTCTGAGATGATGTGGCATAATAAATGAACTCTATAGATTCAAAAATGACACTTAGATAGCTTTGCGTATATCTAATTCTCTCTCAGTGTACTTAGGATGATGTTAAGATGTTTGGAATGATCGTCATAATATGTACCTCCTAGTCATCCAGAAGAATCCACTTGTCTAACACTAGAATCCTCCTTCAGGTTCCCCTCATAAATGAGAGCCCAATTCACTACATCAAAAAAATTATTCAATTGGAAGATGTTAACCTAGTAAATAATATCATATTTAAGTTTGTCCTGAAAAAATATTGCTATAGAAGTCTCATCTTCTATCAGTATTAGGACAAAGCACTACAAGTCGATGAAGCAACCAACATATCCCTTTACTAACACAATTCCTTGGGTCAACCACATAAACTCTTACAACCACTCCTGTCTCAGTGTCTCTGGGTAAAATTATTCCAAAAACCTCTCATAGAAGTCCTTCCATACCATGTACTCTAACTGGTCATCCTGATCCTGAATATCTCTCCAGTGCTTCACTGGTCCTCTTAACATATAAGATGCTAGTTTAAATATTTTCTCTATAGGATTATCTAAATTATCTTTATTTTTTTGGATTGACTCAATCCAGAACTCAACTAGATTAGGTCCACCCTCTATAGTGAACATTGGAGGGTGTTGCAGCTAGAACTCCAGGGTCAGATCAGACATATTTTGCACTGCTTTCCCTATGTATCTTTTATTGAGCTACATAAAATGAGTAAAGTTCTCAAAAACTTCTCTTCCACCCCTCACATGAAACTATTGGGTCCTATTGTCCCGCCGTTGGAGGTGAATTCCTAATAATGTCCTCCTATCACACTTCCTAAAAATGTCGTCATAGAGGTATGTATCTATAATGTGAAACATTCATATTAGGACATATAACACATCATTTACACATTTATACTAGAGATATTCACATAAATCCATATAAAATCATCCTGTATACACTACCCCAAGGTCAAAACCACATCACTACAACTACCCCCAACCATCCCTAACCTGATCCATAGATTACACAAGGTAAACAACTTTCATATTTTTTGGTTTCCCATTAGAATCCCTTTTTAAACATTTTAAATTACTACATTTAAATATCTTTTAACAATTATAAATTAATTATCATGAACCATTTTCTTTAAATAACACAAATATGGAAGTGAATTTTCTTATCCCACAACTCACTCATAACCAGCTTTTCAGTGCGTGCCTAAAATGATGCATGTCACATATATCCTTGAGTGACTAGAATAATACATACATACTTAACTATAATTAAATTCTAAGCCATGTGTAAAATATCATAAAATAATAAAATCACACAAGTGCATCACCCAAGGTGAAATAACATTCAACTATAACAATGAACATCAAGAACAAAAATCCCCCTTGGTACTTGGGTTTCCCCCACACATGGGTTAGTTACTCCCATGAACACGCTCATGAACAAGGTCCGAATCATCCTAATATCCTATTTACCTTTCCCCAAAATAGTAAAATGATGAAAAGAAAACCTCCTATGATACCACTTTGTAACGTCCCAACCCAGGTGCCACATACCAATGCCCCGAGTCAGTTTTCCACATGACTTCAAGCACACCTTACCATATATCATAGGCTACTGACTATTAGTGAGATTCTAATATGTTACGTGGGGAGACTATAACATCTTTATCAAATTAAGAAAATAGTGTAAATAAATATTAAAATATCCAAAATAATACTAAAAAATAACGAATAAAGACCAAGAATCACATGAAGAATCCCAAAATAGGGAAAATGACCATAAACCAAAGCATTAGATATGTCATGCCATATATGTGCCAAGTGTCGACTAGAAACCTAAAATAAATACAAACTGAAAACTCCCAACTGGGTCCTGAAATCATGTTCGATTCCCTCATCTATGCTCTATCCTGAATCCCAACTCATCCATATAACATAGGGCTCTTACCCTTATCCTTTCCTGAAAACTTGAAGTATACTCAAGCACCAATTGGTGGCCTGAGTAGGGTGTGATTATAACTTAGTAGGACACTACCAATGACATATAAAGCAATATACAGTCTATATCAGTGTATGTAGTTGTATAAGGGGTAATAAATAGGTTAATAAAAGTAAATAGGGATCACATTTTAATAATATTTAATTAACTACATTGGCCCTCAGGTTCATGGTGACACTCTATCCAATAATACATGATTTGGACCATGACATAGTATGAAATATCTCTCATATGCTCAACACTTTAATTCACACGTGTTTTCATTTTCATTGAATTCCAATTTCATTTCAGTGCCTTGAAGAGTCAGTCCACGTACCATGTCAAAAATGTTTGGATCGTCAGTCCAACATTATTATCTCGGGTACTTGGTGCATCAGTCCAGCACCAATACCACAGATACATAGAGTGTCATTATAACACCAAAATCTTAGGTAATTAGAGCATCAGTCTAGTACAAATTCTCATGCATTCATCAGGGGCCTAGAGCATCAGTCTGGCCACCCATAATTGAAAAGAAACAATCCAACACCCATATCTCATTGTTCACATATATATATCAAGGCTCAATATTGATAACCCTTTTATAAACCATTCTCAACATGTTGCAACATTTAATTTTATCAATCAAAACCTTTAATATAATTTCATGCTTTAACTATTTAACCTAATTACTATGAATCATCTCATAACTCATTAATATTTTGTGGTTAAACCAAATAATCTCCATAAAAAGTTAACATGCCAACACATTCACAATTGGTTTAATTTCATAAATCCACAAATTAACCTTTTTCATTACATAATTATCATTTTAAGGAAAATTGTAACACCCCATGGGTTTCCATCATGACTAGTCTTGTAATCTCTAACGGATCCAACGATATTTGAGAAGGTTCCCTCAAATTCATAGGGTTCAATCCACTTTTCTAATTTAAAATAAATTACTCAACATGAAAAAATAATGATAAAAATAAAAAAAATATCATTATCAAGACTATGGGAATTATCATATAGAACACCTACCATAGGGTCGTTGATGAATGTCTAGAAAACCTTGGTCCATGATTCGTGGTAGAACGACCGAAATCACAACGGTGAAGAAGATCTAGGATTAAAATTGAGGATCAAGATCCAATGAAACAAGATCCATTAAAACATAGATCTAAACCATCAACAAAGTGAGTATCCATACCTCTCCAAATAAGATAAATATGGGATAGAGAGTAACCTAATAGAGGAAGTGATCACATACTGGAGAGTGGTTTATTTCTTCCACTACATCTTCAATTTGAAAAGGAAGGAGTTTGAGGAGGCTATTAATCCTCTAAATTGACTAAAAAATAAAAGGAAACCATATCATCCTAAGTGGGAGAGATTAGGGTGCATGGTTTTCACTGGTTGGATGCACAATTTAAAAAACTATTCACTAACTATTCAAATATCCTCTATCCAAGGGTTCACGGTTGGGGGTGGGGTAGCTGCAGGATTTGGTCAAACTGTGGACCCCCTTCTAGTGGCTCAAAATGGGGTATACAGTTTTCTGGGGAAAACTATACTATTTTCCCTAACTATACGCCAACAATGCACAACCCCATGGGCTTAAAAAACTGTCAAAATTCACCTGAAATGAACCATAGAAAATGTTAAACCAAATTATGATAAAAAGGGTAAAATAATACGTAAAAATGTGTATGATACAAACAAGAAAGTATGGGATCTTACAATCTCCCAACCTTATAACAACACGTTCTTTAGTTTCACTCCCAAGCATCACTAATCCTATAATGTTAAAAGGTCAGGACACTAGGCCCGTATATCTATTTCCCTCTCTCATGTTTCCTCTTGAACATAACTATTCTTCCATAACACTTAGACTGTTGGTATGCTCTTTCATTGTAAAACTTTCTCACTATAATCCACAACATGAATCAGATGCTCCTCAAAGGATGCATTAGCCTCAAGCTCAACATCATCAAAATATATCACACATGATGGATTGGGGTGATACTTAAAAAATCTATGACACATGAAAAACATAATTTATATAACTATACCTCTATGGAAGATCCAATCAATATGCCACAAGTTCGATCCTCTATATAATCTAAAATGGTCCAACAAACTTGGGCGCCAACTTTCCCCGCTTTCAAATTTTATGGTGAACCAATCTTAGTGAAACCTAAAGGAATACACGGTCACCCACTATAAAATAAATAGGTAAATGATGTCGATCTACATAATAATTCTATATAATATACATAGTATCCTTACATTTATGAATTAACTAAACTTGTTCTGACATCCCCTACATGAGACTCAATCCCAATAATTTTGACTCACCCACCTCCATCCAACATAAATTTGATCCGCATGGCCTACTATAAAGCACCTCATATGGTTCCATTTGAATAATCACTTGATGATTTTTTATAGGAAAACTCAATCAGTTCTTAGTACTTATACCAAGATCTAAAAAAGCATAAGACACATGCTCTCATCATGTCCTCCAACACCTAAGTAGTGAACTCTAATTTCCCATCTATCTATGGGTGAAAATCGGTACTAAAAAACACCTTAGTACCAAGTTCCTTTTACAATAATTAGAATAAATTAAAACAAAAATCATGATTTTATATTATACTTCATGATAACCTGAAAAAATTCACTATCTACCAAACATACATATCACCCAACTGATCAACCATGAATGTCACCCAAATTGAAAATAAACAGGCTACCTTCATCAAATTTTCCACAATCACCTATGTAATTTACTTCTTATGAGGTCTCCTCAAAACACCCACCACAAAATCCATGGTAACATCATCCCACTTCCATTCCCGCATAAGAAACTTCTATATCAGACCAGTGGGTCATTGATGCTCCACCTTCACCAACCCACAAGTGAAGAATCATGTCACAAAACCTGAAATATATTTCTTCATTCTTGGCCACCAATACTGCATATGAAGTTCATGAAAATTTTTGGTGAAACCAAGATGCAATGCCCACTTTAAGACATGGAACTAAAGAATCATATCCTCTCACATACAAGTAGGAACAATAACATTGTCACAAACGTAGATGATCTCATCATCATTGATAATCCAATATGAAGATAATTCCCCACCTTCTAAACTATCTCACAACTCTAGACACTCTAGGTCCTCATGCTGCCTCTCCTTGATCCAGATCAAATGTGTGGACTCAACTGATAAGGATAAGAGGGTCATATTCACCCATCCCTCATGAACCTCTATATTCATACTAACAAAGAATACCACCATCTTCCACTCATAGTTAGACTCCCAAACTTCTTATGTTTTTATCTTCAGATTCAATGTGTCAGTAACACTGTTTCTCTTTCAAGGTGTATGGGTTATCTCAAAGTCAAATGTCTTCCTGTATTCAACCCATATCTGTTGACATATATTTAAATATCGTTATGAAAGAATATAATTTATACTTTTATGGTTAGTATAAACAATAAACCTTTCTCCCAATAGTTAATTCCACCAACACTTTAAGTCATAAACCACAATGGCTAACTTGATATCATGTGTAGGGTAATTCCATTCATGTGAATTCAACTTTCATAAACCATACGCTATGAACCGATCTCCCTGCATCGACATTTCTCTAAGTTTAATCCCAAATTCATCAAAAAACAAGCTATACTCCTCAATTGGATTAGGTAGGATCAAGATTGGTGTGGTTTTAAAATACTTCTTTATCTTCTAGAAGGCATTCTTATATGATGCATACATTAAAACTTGACACCCTTCATGGTTAGGCATGAGATTACTGCTTCCATATGGTAAAATTCCTTGAATCTAAGATAGTAACCCACCAAAACTAGAAATATTTAGATATCAAAAACATTTTTAGGATACTCCTAAGAAACAACTATCTGAACCTTCTCTAGGTCCATTGACACACCTTCCTCTGATATTATGCGACCTTATAAATTAACTATGTCAATCCAGAAACTTCAATTAGATAGCTTGACATATAGTCGATGCTCTATCAGTGTACTTAGGATGATGTCAAGATGTTGGACATGATCATCATGAGTTTTAGAGCACGCTAAGATGTCATCCACAAAACAACTAAAAACTAATCTGGGTATGGGTGGAATATCCAGTTCATCAAGGAAATAAACACATATCAATCATTATTTAGTTCAAACAAAATCACGATGAACTCATATAAGACATATATGCTTCTAAAAGAAATATGAAATATATCAGAAGGTCTCACTCTTAGTTAATGATACTTCAAACTAAAATTGATCTTATAGAACACACAAGCACTGCTCAGCTAGTCAAATAGATCCTTGATAAATGGAATAGGATACTGATTCTTAACTTTTATTCTATTTAACTTCCTATAATCAATGCACAAGCACAATATTTCATAATCTTTCTTGGAAATGAAGACCATAGAACCCCATGGTGACATATTCATATAGATAAATCCCTTATCCATCAATTCTTAAAGCTGATTTTTAATCTCTTGAAGCTTCACTGGTGAAATTATGTAAGGTGGAATATAAATTGGTTTAGCTCTAGGCATTAGATCAATTGTATACTCAACATCCCTCTTAGGAAGCAACCCTGAGAAGTCCTCAAGAGACATATCCTAAAACTGGTCGACTACAAGAGGAAAGATGTCCTGATCCAAACCCCCATAATCCAAAAAAATACTCACAACTTGGGTGGTGATCTCCCCCAGTTTCTAATGAACTATCACTACATGGCCTTCCTGGATATCCCATTATCCACAATGAACATATCTTTAACACCCAAGAGATTTAAAGGTTACTCTCCTATGGTAACAATCAATATGGGATCGGTATGATACCAACAAATCCATACCCAAAATCAAGTCAAAACTTGACATCTCAAGTACATACTATCCAAAGGAAAATGATACTCACCAACCTCAAGGGAACACCCCTTGTATATATTAATGTCCTTCGATCGTACTCCCAATGGGGTGCCGATTATCATAACTCCACACACAAACTCTACTGTTAGACCCAAACCATTCAAAATTCAACAAGATATAAAAGAATGTGAGGATAATGTATCAAATAAATATCTAGAAATAATAGAAGCTATAAGTGTTGTACCTCTGAAAATCGATGGTCCATCCACACTTTCAATAAGTGAAGAATGATCTACATTTAGCTAACCTATCTTGAAACCCTATGCTTCAATCTGTGTTCCTTATGTTTCACTACTTTACTAAAATGGGAGCTCTTTCCTTGAAGTACCATGTCCTATACCCTAAATGACACGACCAGTAGTACTAAAACTACTAGACTGGTATAATGAAAAGAAATTATTTGATTTCTATGTATCAGCATAGGTCTTCTATCATTTCCCCTATTTCGAGGGTTCCTAAAAAACCTCTATAGATTCCTCGTCTTTATGTAGGCTCGTCACTCCACCAGTGGTTGGGGATACTGGCTAAAAATGTAACCCAAACTACTATACTGATGAAAAAACACTCAATCACTACCCTGAATAACTAATCCTCTCCCCTAGATACTCGGTCTACCATTTATCTAGTGAAAATTCTCATAATGACACTTCCTACCCTTGTAAGATTTACCTTTTAATCGTCCAATAAAGATATTATCCTAAATAGGAAGCCTGCTTCAGGTTACCCTTATAAATGAGATCCCAATTCACTACCACAAAAAACTTTTTTAGTCATAAGATACTAAACTAGTAATTAATCTCACATTTAATTCCATTCTGAAATCATCTATCCATAGTTACCTCTTCTCTTACCAGCATTGGAAAAAATTTCTAAAAGTCAGTGAAGCGAACAACATAGTCCATCACTGACATGATTCCCAGGGTCAACCGCATATGCTCTTCCACCCTCTCTTGTATCAATGTATTTGGTTAAAAGTGTTATAGAAACCTCTCCTAGATTCCCTTCCATACCATGTCCTCCAACTGTTCATCCCAAGACTGAATATGCCACCAACAATTCATTTTTCCTCAAAACATATAGGCTACTAGTTTGAATATTTTATTTGTAGGATTCACTAAATGATCTAGGATTTTATGGATAGACTCAGTCTATAACTTAGCTTCCTCAAGTCTACCCTCTCCAGTGAATGTTGGAGGGTGCTGCAACTGGAACTCCTAGGTCAGATCAGACATATCCTACACTTCCCACCCTTGGTCTATTTCCATGAACTGTATAAACTATGAAAATTTATCACGGAACATCTCTTCTTCCCCCTCACACAAAACTATGGGGGCCTCTTATCCCACTTCCGGAGGTGAATTCCTAGCAATGTCCACCCGTTTCCCTACCAAAAAACATTTCCATTGAGGCATGTCTCCATAATGCCAAACACTCATCTCAGGATACATAACACATCATTGACACATTTATACAAGAGAGATTCACATAAATCCATAACTAATCATACTAAATACACTACCCTATAGTGAAAACCATTTCACTATCACTACCCCTATCCATCCCTAACCTGGGTCATGCCTAATATAGGGTAAAAAACTTTTATATTTATAGGTTTCCAATTATACCCCTTTTTTAAAATTTTGAATTACAACATTTAAATATCTTTTAACAGTTATAAATTCATTTTTAGGAATTATTTCCTTTAAATAATACAAATAAAGCAGTGTATTTTCTTATCCCACAACTCACTCACAACCAGCTTTTCTGCGCATGCCTGAAATGATGCATGTCACATATATCCTTAAGTGCCTAGAATGATGCATACATACTCAACTCTCATTCCATTACATATCCCATGTAAAATCATAGAAAATAATAATATCACACAATAAGTGAATCACCCAAGGTGAAATAACACTCAATTATAACAATGAACATCAAGAACAAAAATCCCCACCCTGGGTACTTGGGGTTCCCCCTATATATGGGTTAGCTACTCCCATGCATGGTCTCTTGACCAAGGCTCGAATCATCCTAGTTTCCTATATACCTTTCAAAAATAGTAAAATTACCAAAAGAAAAACTCCTATAATACAACTTTGTAACATCCTCACCCAGGTGCCACATACCGATGTCCCAAGATGGTTCATCACATGACCTCAACCGCCCCTCCCCATATGCCAGAGGCTACCGAATAGAAACAAGGGTCTAATATGTTATGTGGGGAGACTATCACATCTTTATAAAAGAAATATAATTGAGAAAATAAATATAAAAATAACCAAAATAATAATAAACGATAACCAATAAATACTAAGTATCACATGAAGAATCCTGAAACAAGGTAAATGACCATAAAATAAAGTAGTAGATATGTCATACCATATATTTTTCAAGTGTCTAATATAAAATAAAAATAAAGAAAAACTAAAAAATACCAACTGGGACCCAGCATAATCTCCAGTTCCATCATCCATGATCTATCCCGAATCCCAATTTAGACATCTAACAATGTTCTCTTTCCCTTATGCTATCTTGAAAACATGAAGTCTTCTTGGGAACCAATCAGAAGCATGAGTAGGGTGTGAGTATAACTTAGTAGGACACCACCAATAATATGTAAATAAATATCTAGTCTATATCAGTGTATGAAGTTGTATAAGTAGTAAAAAATAGGTCAATAAAAGTAAACATGGATCACATTTAAATAATATTTAATTAACCACATTGGCCCTCAGGTTCATGGTGATACCCAATCCAATCATTCCTACTTCATATTCTAGAGTCTGAACCATCTCTCATTTGTTTCAAACTTTAATTCACATGGGTTTTCATTTCCATTCAATTCCAATTTCATTTCAGTACCTTGGAGCATCAGTCCATGTACCATGTTACAGATGCTTGGAATGTTATTCCAACATTATTATCTTGGTTACTTGGAGAATTAGTCCAACACAAGTTCTCATGCATACATTGGGGGCCTAGGGCATTATTCTGGACACACACGAATGAGAAGCATCATTCCAACACCCATATATCATTGTTCACATATACATATCAATGTTCAACATTGATAACCCATTTATAAACCATTATCAAAATAGCGCAC
Source organism: Viscum album (assembly GCA_963277665.1). NCBI lineage: Eukaryota > Viridiplantae > Streptophyta > Magnoliopsida > Santalales > Viscaceae > Viscum > Viscum album. The sequence continues at coordinate 2,082,731,885 of OY728122.1, read as the reverse complement.
CATTTCATCTTATCAATCAAAACCCTTAACATCATTTTAAACCTTAAACATTTAACCCGATTACCATGAACTATCTCATTACTCATTAACCTTTTGAGGTTAATCTAAAAAATCTTCATAACTAGTGTACATTCCAACACATTCAAAATTGGTTTAATTTAATAAACCCTCAAATACACATTTTTCATTCTATAATTATCATTTTAAGGAAAATTATCACACCCCATGGGTTTCCATCATTCTTGGTCTCATAATCTCCAATGGATCCAATAGGATCTGAGAAGGGTCCCTCAAATTCATGGGGGTTTAATTCAATTTTCTAATTTAAAATAAATTGATCAATATGAAAATGAAACGATAAAAATAAAAATAGAAGATAATTATCAAGACTATGGAAATTAGAATATAGAATACCCACCTTAGGGTTGTTGATGAATGCTTTCCAAACTGCGGTAATTGATTTGAGTTAGAACAACTAAAATCAAAACAAAGAACAAGATCTAGGATTAAAACCTAGAATTATGATCCAAATAAATAAGATCCATTAAAACCTAGATCTAAACCTTTAATAATAGGAGGATTCATTCCTCTCCAAATAGAGAGAAATATGGTAGAGAGAGGTGAAGGTTTTGGGCGCAGTGGAAGCGCATGGGTGGATATGCCGACCTGGCTTTTTGTCATTAACAATGATCAATCTGGGATCAATACGACGATAAATTCTAGTATCCACGGATCGAATCATAGAAATGAACAAAGAAAAGAAAAGTCCCAAAACCACAAAGTAGGATCGTTACAGGTTGATTATAATTAATTTAATCAATTGAAAAGAAATACCTTTTGGGTGTTATTTCTTCGCTGATGTTATTGATCATGTTCTGATGTGATTCGTTGTTGTGTCACAGAATCCAAGTATAGACTTCCTCTAGCGGTTATCCACACACAGACCTCGTAACTGTAAGGGTTGGTGTCCTCAGAACCAACTATTTTGTACTTTGATTACATAAATGTTCACTTATTATATATTGTTCATTGTTCTGCATGACTATAATATAATAATGTCCTGAAATATTTGTTGCATTAATAAGGTCATAGCAGATCCCCTCTATGATGAGAACCTTGAAATGCTATAACAATATTCTTAAATAAAGTTCTGTGGTTGGATGACATACTATGATAGGACACATAGTATACAGACCGTCATGTGCGAGTACTCATAAGAAGATGAGACTCTCTCTCATGGAGTTCGCACTTGGTAATCTCCAAGATGGGAGATTATGAGAACAGACCTGCCAGTAGTAATTCCACATGTCTTGGTGTCATCGGATATTTCTATCTACGAGCGTGTGTAATGGTCCTTAGACTGGAAGATTATCATTAACTCATGTCATGACTCGCGCACTTAGATTTACTGACGAAAACCGTCACGCAGACAGTTGGCGGGAAGTAGGGTACGTTGGGTGCGTCACGAGTGACATGTTGTTAATGGATAAGTCAAGGAAGGATTTGTCCCTTCCATTTATGGAAGTTGATATCTCGGCCCTTTGATTGAAATAGAACTGTCGCATTAAATTCCATGGCCATGGTGTAAACGATGAGTTTATTTCAGGTAGTCAAAGAACGACATATCAAACATATAGGTTTATGACACTGCCATGAAACCTGATTGATGAGATATTGAGACAAAAAGATTAAATTACACAGTAAGCGTTCGTATGAGGTGATACTTCAATGCGGCGTCAACTTCTTTCTCTTGGGTGCCTTGACCCGTTGCTAGACCGTAATCTTGGACTTTAGGCAAGCCCGCCCAATGCCAACGAGAAAGAGGCCTAGAGGGTCACACACTAAGTGTATCCAAGTATCTCAAGTTGAATAAAGATTATTCTCGTACGTGGTTTAATAATTATTCAAGGAAGCCTAAGTTGTTTTAAATGATGGAGGAAAAAGAAAATAAAACAAGTACACGTCGTGTATTATTATTACATGCCGTGTAGTTTTATTTTGGAAAGGAAATGAATAAATGAAAACAAGATATACACGCCGTGTACATTTAATATACACGCCGTGTAGTTTTCAATGAAAAACAAGTACACGCCGTGTATTTATTAATACATGCCATGTAGTTTTTTTTAGTTGGGATTTTGAGGATATAATATTGTTTTAAATGATATTTATTATAATCAGCGTGGGCGCATGTCAAGGAATTATTTATTCAACATGGGGTTTTAAATAAAGAGTCAATTAAATAAATAAAACGCGTAACGCGTTTATTTATTGTCATAACTCTATAACCCCACACACCCGATTATAAATATCCTCACAACCCCAACTCTTTCCGGACACACAAGAGAATCGTTGTGCACAACATCTCTGGAGAATTCTTTCAAGGCCGAAAGAACCTCTTCCTCCAAGAACTCTCTCAAGACCGAGAGAGATCCTCTTCCATCGGATCAAGACAATCTAAGGCGGACAACGCAAGCAAAGGCTTCTCCACGCTAGCACTCAGAGAATCTTTTGGCGACGTCCAGAGATACGAGGTACACGTGTGAATCACCGCTAGAGGGAGTCTACACTTGGCTTCTGCGACGCAACGACGGATCACATCGACAACGTGATTGAGAACATCAACGAAGAAAGAACACCCAAAAGGTATTTCTTTATAATTAATTAAATTAATTATAATCAACCTGTAACGATCCTTGTTTGTGGTTCTGGGAAAAACCATCTTCTTTGTCTTTTTCTGTGATTCGATCCATGGAGACTGGCGTTTATCGTCGTATTGATCCCGGATTGATAATTGCTAATGAAAAAAAGCCAAGTGGGAACATCCACCCACGCGCTTCCGCTGTGCCCGGAACCTTCAATTGGTATCAGAGCGAGGTTACAACGTTGATTATAGTTATTTAATTTTCTTTGATAATTTACGCATTCATATTTGATTCAATTCGAAATAAATCGTTCTATAAATCTGAATTAACGAGATCTATTCTTCCTCCTTCGTTTCTCGATTCATATCACAGAAACGACCTTTTAATTTTAATTTTGATTAAAATAAAAATGAGGAACTCATCTGGAGGAGCCTCTCTTTCTGTCTGTACAACACGGGATTACACGGCGTGTAATTAAAACTACACGCCGTGTACTTAGGTTCAACGAACCGGCACTGGTCCGCCAAACCACGCCGTGTGAATTGATTATGCCTAAGTTTTAGTCACGCCATGTTGACCAGAATAGAATGGCGCGTGGAAACCGGAATACATGACGTGTATGTTGGAACAACACGCCGTGTAGTCCGTTCCGACGCAGGTGAAACCGTGTACAAAGATAAGTCGCGTACCGCGTATACGGGATCGCCAGGCCGGTTACCGTGTAACAAGGAAGTACACACTGTGTATGATTTATCTACATTCCATGTACTCTAAAATTTCCAAAGTACAGAAAAACACGCCAAAGCCCCGGCGTGTACTTTGGACAAAGGGTGAAAAGAAAAATACACGCCGTGTAATTATAAACTACACGCTGTGTACTTTCCAGAAATGGAATTTCACCAGGTTTCCTCCAATGTACAAAGACCCGTACAAGGAATATGGATGAGAAGAATCTCAAGGAAATCCAGAAAGGAATTTAAGATAAAGAATTGATTAATTATAAGATCATAATTAATTGAATTCGAGCGCGTCTTATCTTAAATAAAAGAACGATTAAAAGATTTTGAATTATAAATATGCGTAAATGTCGTTGCATACTATGGATGATCATGAGCTAGAACAAAGACCCTTTGTATGTGTATGGTTTCATTTAAATTTATTTAATTTAAATTTGTTGGCCTGCGAGCCTTTTTCCAATAAAATTTAGGGCCTGCGTGCCCATGGTTTCTTTAATGTAAACCCATGTAATGGAGGATCTCCCAAGCCAGAGGAGACGGTTCAAATCCCAAATCCGAGGCGAAACCGACACAAGAAGATACAAAGGTGGACAGGTGGGAGCTGCAAAACACGAACCATCAGGTTCAAGGTGTTTTCCCTAGGTCAGGGTAAGATTATCAAAACCGCTAGATAAGCTAACCAAATAGAAGCCCATGATCATGCCATCTTATTTTATTTCTGTCTGATTGCATGGTTTATATATTATGCATGTGTTGTCGCGATCACATAATTAATAAAATGAACAAGCATGCAAAGATGGAATAAAATAAAAACCGGTCTATGCGTATACATTATCGGAACATGGTTAATCACTTAAGCAAGCATCACTTAATATTAACAAGCATGTGATAATGCAAAGATACACATAAAGAATAAAATCCCTCAAATACCATATTAAGTCAGACCAAGCCTTCCGTTACTTGATTAAGGGCAAGACTCAATAAAACTATGTGTTTGACCAACCCTTGTTAGGACACTTACTTTTATAAAGGAAGCCCTTATGAAAGGTTTCGGGTTGACTTAACCATATTACATCAAGAGAAGTAGCCCTTGCTAGACTTGATGTAATATTGGAGGCAAGAGTTGAGGAAATCCAAGTCAGGATTTCAGGATTGGGGAGTCCACTCAACAGATCAAGGAACTGTAAGCTCACAGTTGGCAAAGACCCGCCTACCTAAATACCTTCAAATAGCTTGACCAACCCTTGTTGGGGTTATGCGAAGGGAAATATGGATCCTTGCCATTAGAATGTCAAAGCAACTGGACATTCTGAGTTCAATGGTGAGGGCCATTGGGAATTGATAAAATAGTGGGATACTTAATAAAATTTATTATTTCTCATAAAATGTAATCAAGAAAGTACTGATGAATCTGCTCTTTTAAATTGTAGAATCAAAATGACAAACACATCAACCACATTTTCTCTGTGATCAATTCTGGATAAAGACAACATCCTCACCGGCAATAACTTTCAGGAATGGTTTAGGCGCCTTCGGGTTATCCTACGCCATGAACGGAAGTTTTATGTGCTGGAGTCCTCACTTCCTGATTCTCCTGCCCCAGGGGAAAGTGATGAAGATTTCCTAGTCTATGATCAACATTTGAACGATGCTCTCGACGTTCAATGTTTGATGCTGTCATCTATGTCTAGTGAGCTCATGAAGTCTCATGAAGACATGGATGCCTACAGCATGCTCGAGAACCTCTGTGGTTTATACCAGGAGAGAGAAAGACAGGAAAGGTTTGAGATCTCCAAGGCTCTGTTTCAGAGCAAGCTTGGAGAGGGTGCCCCAGCTGGGCCTCATGTAGTCAAGCTCATTGGCTACATTGAGCGCTTGGAGGTTCTAGGGTTTAAACTCCCTGAAGAACTGGGTACCAATCTCATTCTCGCATCACTCCCCCAGAGCTTCTCAAACTTTGTTGTTAATTTCAACATGAACAATATTGAGAAGTCTCTATCTGATCTTCTTATCCTTATTCGCCAAGTGGACAATGACATGAAGCGTGAAAAGCCTTCTGTCCTTATGGTGAATAAAAGGAAAGGGAAGGCGAAGATATTTAAGCCCAAAGCTTCTTCAAGGCCTTCCAAGAAAAGGAAGATCAAAGGGGAGGAAAAGGAACAGGATGCTGTTTGTTTCGCATGTGGCAAGAAGGGTCACTGGAAGAAAAACTGCACCCATCCAAGGAAGCAAGGGGAAGCTTCAGGTGCGTTTGTTATCGAATGCAATCTATCTGTTTCTACTAATTGGGTATTAGATACTGCTTGTGGTGCTCACATCTGTATCCAAATACAGGAACCAAGTAGATTCAGGAAGATTGATCGAGGGGAGATAGATCTACGAGCAGCCAACGGAGCCAGACTTGCTGCTATAGCTGTCGGGGACTACCACCTCACATTGCCTACCAGGATGGTCTTGGTTTTGAAAGGATGTTATTATGTACCCTCTGTAACCAAAAACATTATTTCAGTATCCAGATTAGATACTGATGGATTCATATTCAATTTTGGAAATGAATGTTGCTACTTTTATAAAGATAGCATTTGTTTTGGTAGGGCACATTTATATAACGGCCTTTATGTGTTAGACTACACAAACCAAGTAGTGGCAATTGATAACAAAGTAAATTTACATGACTCATACCACACCCAACTTTGGCATCACCGGCTAGGTCATGTCAATGAGAAACGTTTGACAAAATTACATCAAGATGGGTATTTAGATTCTTTCGAACTAAAACCACTTGGTGTATGTCATGCGTGTCTACAAGGCAAAATGACCAAAGCCCCATTTAGTGGGAAAGGTGAAAGAGCTAAAGAGCTTCTAGAATTAGTTCACACAGATGTGTGTGGACCATTTCCAGTTGAAGCAAGGGGTGGGTTCTCGTACTTCATAACTTTTACTGATGATTTTAGTAGATATGGATATATCTATTTAATGAGGTATAAGTCAGATTCTTTTGATCGGTTCAAAGAATACAAGAATGAAGTTGAGAACCAGCTTGGTAAGAAGATTAAGAAACTCCGCTCAGAAAGAGGAGGAGAATATCTTAATCAAGACTTCATTGATTTCTTACGGGAGTTTGGGATTCTATCTCAACTCACTCCTCCTTACACACCACAGTGGAATGGTGTAAGTGAAAGGAGGAACCGCACCCTTTTGGACATGGTGAGATCAATGATGAGTCATGCGAGTCTTCCATTATCCTTTTGGGGATATGCATTACAAACAGCAGCACACATACTAAACCAAGTACCAACTAAATCGATAAATGGTATTCCATAAGAGTTATGGAGTGGACGCAAAGCCATGTTATCGAATTTACACGTGTGGGGTAGCGAAGCATTTGTTAAGGCCTCTTCAGGTAACAAACTTGCACCCCGAGGCACAAAGTGTATCTTTATAGGATATCCCAAGGAAACAAGGGGATATTACCTATACAACCCCTCAGACAAAAAGGTTACAGTGTCAAGACACACCATATTCCTTGAGAGGGAGAACATCTCCAGAAGAGATAGTGGGAGCGAGATAGACTTCGATGAAGTCGAGGCTCAAGATACACATGAGTTGGTACAAGAACAGATTCCACAAAGCCCCGTGGAAGAACAATCTGTTCCAGAGACACAAGAACTGCGTAGGAGCATGAGAGAGGTGAGAGAACCAGAATGATATGGTTTTCTTGTCACTGAGGATGGTGACTCATTATTGGTTGAAAATGATGATCCTCTTACCTACAAGGAAGCAGTTGAAGGCACAGACGTTGCCAAGTGGCAAGAAGCCATGAATTCTGAAATGGATTCCATGTACCAAAACCAAGTCTGGATTTTGGTAGATCCTCCAGTTGATGTAAAGCCTATTGGTAATAAATGGGTATTCAAGAAGAAACTGGACATAGAGGGGAAAGTCAGCACCTACAAGGCACGACTGGTTGCAAAAGGTTATAGACAGCGTCAAGGAATTGACTATGATGAAACCTTTTCACCGGTTGCAATGATGAAGTCTATCAGAATCCTATTAGCCATTGCTACTTACCATGACTATGAAATTTGGAAAATGAATGTCAAAACAGCTTTCCTTAACGGGAACCTCCAGGAAGATGTCTACATGACACAACCTGAAGGGTTTGTGACTTCAAAGGATGCCAACAAGGTATGCAAGTTGCAAAAAGTTATTTATGGATTAAAGAAAGCATCAAGGTCATGGAACATTCGTTTTGATGAAGCTGTTACAGAATTTGGCTTTGTTAAGAACGAATGTGAGCCTTGTGTCTACAAAAGGTTTAGTGGAAGTGCAGTCATTTTCCTAATAGTATATGTCGATGACATATTGCTAATTGGAAACGAAGTACCTGTCTTACAGTCAGTTAAGGCATGGTTGAATAAATGATTCTCCATGAAAGACTTGGGCGAGGCGGCATATATTCTTGGGATCAATATCCATCATGATAGATCCAAGAAAATGCTGGGCCTAAGTCAAAGTACATACATTGACAAGATACTGAAGAGATTCAGTATGGAACAGTCCAAGAGGGGATTGTTGCCAGTGTCACATGACATTCATCTTTCCAAGAAAATGTGTCCTCAGACACATGAGGAAAGAAAGAGAATGGAAAGGATCCCTTACGCATCCGCGATTGGGTCAGTCATGTATGCTATGCTATGTACGAGGCTAGATGTTTCTTATGCATTAAGTGCGGTAGGCAGATATCAAGCTGATCCAGGAGACCGCCATTGGATGGCAGTCAAGACTATCCTTAAGTATCTGAGGCGTACTAAAGATATGTTCTTGGTTTATGGAGGAGATGAGGAACTAGTCATCAGAGGGCATGTAGATGCTAGTTTCCAGACTGATCAAGATGACATGAAGTCGCAGAATGGATACATCTTCAGTTTGAATGGAGGTGCAGTGAGCTGGAAGAGCTCAAAACAAAGTGTGGTGGCAGATTCTGCAGCGGAGTCCGAGTATATCGCAGCTTCTGAGGCAGCTAAAGAAGCAGTATGTATGCGAAGCTTCGTCGAAGAGCTGGATGTTGTACCGAGCAGTAAAGATCCTATCACACTCTATTGTGATAATACTGCAGTGGTGGCACTTGCAAAAGAGCCAAGGTCACATCAGCGGACAAAGCACATACTTCGGAAGTATCATCTCTTGAGAGATTTTTCTCAGAGAGGTGAAGTTGTAGTGAGCAGTATTTCCACGGAAGACAACGTGGCAGACCCATTGACTAAAGCCTTGACTCAGCAGAAACATGATCATCATGTGAGGTCTAGCGGACTAAAAGTCGTAGGCAGTTGGCTCTAGTCCAAGTGGGAGTTTGTAAGGGTTGGTGTCCTCAGAACCAACTGTTTTGTACTTTGATTACATAAATGTTCACTTATTATATATTGTTCATTTTTCTGCATGACTATAATATAATAATGTACTGAAATATTTGTTGCATTAATAAGGTCATAGAAGATCCCCGCTATGATGAGAACCTTGAAATGCTATAACAATATTCTTAAATAAAGTTCTGCGGTTGGATGACATACTATGATAGGACACATAGTATACAGACCGTCATGTGTGAGTACTCATAAGAAGACGAGACTCTCTCTCATGGAGTTCGCACTTGGTAATCTCCAAGATGGGAGATTATGAGAACAGACCCGCCAGTAGTAATTCCGCATGTCTTGGTGTCATCGGATATTGCTATCTACGAGCGTGTGTAATGGTCCTTAGACTGGAAGATTATCATTAACTCATGTCATGACTCGCGCACTTAGATTTACTGACGAAAACCATCACACAGATAGTTGGCGGGAAGTAGGGTATGTTGGGTGCGTCACGAGTGACATGTTGTTAATGGATAAGTCAAGGAAGGATTTGTCCCTTCTATTTATAGAAGTTGATATCTCGGCCCTTTGATTGAAATAGAACTGTCGCATTAAATTCCATGGCCATAGTGTAAACGATGAGTTTATTTCAGGTAGTCAAAGAACAACATATCAAGCATATAGGTTTATGAAACTGCCATGAAACCTGCTTGATGAGATATTGAGACAAAGGGATTAAATTACACAGTAAGCATTCGTATGAGGTGATACGTCAATGCGGCGTCTACTTCTTTCTCTTGGGTGCCTTGACCCGTTGCTAGACAGTAATCTTGGAATTTAGGCAAGCCCGCCTAATGCCAACAAGAAAGAGGCCTAGAGGGTCACACACTAAGTGTATCCAAGTATCTCAAGTTGAATAAAGATTATTCTCGTACGTGGTTTAATAATTATTCAAGGAAGCCTAAGTTGTTTTAAATGATGGAGGAAAAAGAAAATAAAACAAGTACACGTCGTGTATTATTATTACATGCCGTGTAGTTTTATTTTGGAAAGGAAATGAATAAATGAAAACAAGATATACACGCCGTGTACATTTAATATACACGCCGTGTAGTTTTCAATGAAAAACAAGTACACGCCGTGTATTTATTAATACATTCCGTGTAGTTTTTTTTAGTTGGGATTTTGAGGATATAATATTGTTTTAAATGATATTTATTATAATCAGTGTGGGCGCATGTCAAGGAATTATTTATTTGACATGGGGTTTTAAATAAAGAGTCAATGAAATAAATAAAATGCGTAACGCGTTTATTTATTGTCATAACTCTATAACCCCACACACCCGATTATAAATATACTCACAACCCCAACTCTTTCCGGACACATAAGAGAATCGTTGTGCACAACATCTCTGGAGAATTCTTTCAAGGCCGAAAGAACCTCTTCCTCCAAGAACGCTCTCAAGACCGAGAGAGATCCTCTTACATCGGATCAAGACAATCTAAGGCGGACAACGCAAGCAAAGGCTTCTCCACTCTAGCACCCTGAGAATCTTTTGGCGACGTCCAGAGATACGAGGTACACGTGTGGATCACCGCTAGAGGGAGTCTACACTTGGCTTCTGCGACGCAACGACGGATCACATCGACAACGTGATTGAGAACATCAACGAAGAAAGAACACCCAAAAGGTATTTCTTTATAATTAATTAAATTAATTATAATCAACCTGTAACGATCCTTGTTTGTGGTTCCGGGAAAAACCATCTTCTTTGTCTTTTTCTGTTATTCGATCCGTGGAGACTGGCGTTTATCGTCGTATTGATCCCGGATTGATCATTGATAATGACAAAAATCCAAGTGGGAACATCCACCCACGCACTTCCACTACGCCCGGAACCTTCAGTAACTATGGACATCACCAAAGGAGTCTCTGGGTGCTAGTGTGGAGAAACCTTTTCTTGAGTTGTCCGCCTTAGATCATCTTGATACGATGGAAGAGGATCTCTCTCTATCTTGAGAGCGTTCTTGGAGGAATAGGTTCTTTTGGCCTTGAAATAATTCTCCAGAATTGTTGTGTACAACGATTCTCTTGTTTAAGGAAAAATAGTTGGGGTTGTGAGGATATTTATAATCGGGTTTGAGGTTGTAGAGTTATGACAATAAATAAACGCGTTATGCATTTTATTTATTTCATTAACTCACTATTGAAAACCCCATGTTGATTCATTAATTCCTTGACATGTACCCACACTAATTATAATAAATATCATTTAATAAAATGATATTTCCTAAAAATCCCGAAGGGAAAAACTACACGGCGTGTATTAATAAATACGCGGCGTGTACTTGTTTTTCATTGAAAACTACACAGTGTGTGTAGAGACCCGTACTTGACGTACATAGACATTACATTACTTTTTTGGAATACTTAATACATAACAAAAACAGACACCAAAGGAACGTAATAGTTTAGTGTCTTTGAAAACTTGGAACATAATCTTCTAATCATGGTGAAAGATCTCCAACTTCTCCCATAAAGATCTTCCCCTTTTGTTTTCTTACATAAAACCTTTCTTTATATCACGGGGAAAAGAAAACATAAAAAGGGTGAGCTCAAATGCTCACTAAGGGTAACCATAGAGAACATAAAACAATCCAGAAACATTCGAATGCAAAAACTTGAACATAAAATCTAAACATCAAAATCTTGAGCAAAGACATAAATCTTGGAAGTAGGTAAGGCATATATCATAATGGAACATCAATCATGATAAAATAGCATGGTAAGAAAACATGTAATTGTGGAAAACCATTAAACACATGATATGATTTCAATAGTAGCCAAGACATTGCTTCCAAGACCATCTTAGTGGATAAAGTCCCTTACTGAATCGAGTTCACTCCTCGTTCCAGTCCTGTATCACTGAACTAGATTAACTTGTCATTCCAGCCATGTATATCTCATGAGATATAAATCTTTATCCAATGCATTGGAGGTAGATATAGGTCCCACCCATCTCATAATTAAATCATTATTAAGTGTGCCTCAACATAAACATAAATCATTCATCATAACTCAAAGAATAAAATGGGTTTCATAAACATCATCCCATCATAACACAATCCATATAAAACAAATGGATATCATTTCATCATAAGAAAAGTGAAACCATGTAAATAATAGAGAAATTATACTTGAAACATACACATATGAAATAATTTCATCTTATATGGAAAATGGTTTTGATAAAACACTTGAAATGAATTCTTGATGAAAATATCCTTTCTTCTTCAAAATCATTTTCTTTTCAAAAAATGCCAAGAAATTTTAAAAGAAAATGATTTTGTTGAAAATAGTCATGAAATATTGTAGAGGAATATTCATTTAAATAAGTTGTTATGAAACCGTAAAAATCCTTTCATGTCGTATAAGTTAAAAAAAACATTCTTCTCGTACTTTGGCTGGAAAAGTCAAAAAGTCTCTCGTACTGAAAACGAAAAAAGATTCCTTTCATATATTTTACTAAAAATTCACCAATACATAAAATTGGATTTAAACAATTGTATGAGGATAGAAATAATATTACATATTGAGGAAACATGGATGTGGATGATAAATATTCCCCAGTAAATTCTGAAGTATAAACAATCTCGGATAAAAATGAGATTGCGAGATTTTCCCTTACCTTAGGTCCGATTTTCTTAGTACATATCTGAACCTCCTGTATAATGATTTAAATAATGTCATTTACTTATTACAGAATCATATTCATTGTTATGATATCATATATGGTCATGTTCTTATCTTTTTATTAGTAATATTTCATTGCTACTTGTTATTCAGGTGTTCATTGCTTTATGTTCTTATGCATGTTTTGTCGAATAAATTATTATTATTATTTTTAGGTTATAGATAAATAATTTATAGAATGGTATTAGTGTAATATATATCATATTTATTCATTAAATTCATTTATATAATCATTATTCAATGAAGATCATGTAGAATGAGTCACATCACATCGTGAAGACGGTAGGCCGTACGTACGCACGAGCGATGATATAGTTCCCATGATCGTGGAATTGTATTGAAGTGTATGTATACTATTTCAGAATAAATATCACTCTACAATAATCATATATAGTTATAATTTACACCATTGTACCCATCCAAGTAAGGTGATGGTTGAAAAAAGACCACACCACGGCGTGGAGACGGTATTCCGTACGTACGCACGTGCGGTGATTTCGTTTTCTGTAGGATGGATAGAAGGTGAAATAGGGTTGTTTCATATTTATAATAACATATCAGTATATGAGTGATACTGATGTTATTACTTCATAATGAAACAACTGAAGAAGAGGAATTATAAGAAGAAATAAATTTGAAAGAATCGGTAACGGATATTACCTCTTCTTCGACACACCTCTTTGAAACCCCCTCTTAGGGCACTAATGTTGGTCTTTGAATAAGAACAGGACCTCTAGAATATTACTAGGGGAGTTTAGAAGAGTAATGGGCAAGGGTTGTCCAAGCTTGAAGTCTCAAAGTTGTGTAAAGAGGAGAGGGAGGAGGTGCCCTTTTATATAGGAGGAGAGGGGCACCTTTGGAAAGTGTGAAAATATTATTTTATTATAAACTTATCTTTGGTTTCAAAAGGTCCAAAAATCATTAAAAATGAAGATAAGATGACTCATGGTCGAAATAAAATCATGAAATTAGAATTGGACATGTTTTGGATAATATTTTAATCATTATAATCTTATTTATTTAAATCATTTATTAATGAGGTAAATACTGCATCACTATTGTGTCATAAATAATTTAATTTATTTGATGTCTAAAAATTATAAAAAAAACACCGCCATGTAGGAAATATTTTTATATTTCCAATGAATATTTATAGTCGAAAAGGTAATATATATAACCCCTTATAAAAATTAATTACTAAAATATTTTTGTTAATGTCAATTTTGTCTTTACATTAAATTAATTAATCCAAATTGTCATTATCACTACCAAGTGGCTCAATGGGGTCCCAAAATCGACCCAATAATGACCATGGTCGTCCACGACTCATCCAATAAGTTTAGGACAAGTTTTAAGGTAATTTTGAATTATTATAATATTCTTTTAACCTTGAATTATCCTATTTACCTTTAACCGCAGTAAATAAAAGTCAAAAGTTACTATTCACCAAAAATTATTTTCATCTTATTGAACCAAATTTTACTTCTTGATAACAAACATGTATGTTGTATTTTTGAAATTCAATTCACAGAATTGGTAAAATTTTATTTAAATGAAAGAGTTGGTTTTTTAACTACCACTAAGTGGTTTCACTATTCATCAAAAATTGAAGTTTTTCAGAAAAATACCAAAAATTCAGCCTAAGATATATTTGATATTATGAATTAAAATATGATGTCTATTTTTCAAAATTCAAAACATAGAAGTGTAATTAATTAATTTTAAAATTTATTCCCGGTATTAAAACAAATAGCGTGTTTTTAAGAAACAATAACTATCAAATGATCGACACTTGTTTATGTCCAAATTCAAAGTGAAATTAATTCCAATGACCAAAATTGGATTAAATGGTAAAAATATATTATAATTACACTTTAAAACCAATTAAAAAGATAATCTAACCATATAATTTATTGCGATGAAAAAAGTTGTTTTTAATTAAAATATAACGTGTTTTTACTATTCATTAAAATATGAAAGTTATCAGAATAATATGAAAGATTTATCCAAATTAAATTTTTATATCCTTATTCCAAGGAAGAATTTTATTTTGTCAAATTTAACTTACAAACATGTAAAAAACTAGATTTAAAGTGGGTGCGCCATCAAAAGGCGGCAAAATTGCATTTTTTGAAAAATACATATTTTACCCAAAAAAATTATTTAATTCTCATACCATGTTCTAGAAAATATGTAAGATGAATAATAATTTTATAGAATTCAAAATTTAGTTTATAATATTCATAAAGGCTAGTCCATAATAATATTATAACAATATATCGTTGTTTAGTGAAACCCGGTATTGCGTACTACACACGTTATCGAGGAAGGTTGCGATTGTGTGTAATGAAAGCCAAGTCAGAGATGCGTTTAGTGCAAGATCCTTTTGGTGTAGCGTACAAAACAATACATCAATGAAATTAAAAATAATAATTCTCATAAAATCTCAGGTTGTTACATTCTACCCCCCTTAAAATGAATTTTTCCCTCGAAATTTTTCGGGGTTATAAATGATTTACTAATTGAAAGTTTATTTCATAGAAACCCACATTGTAAAAAGGAATACTAAAACATAATTTTAAAAAGTGAAGTATGAAACATAACAGTTACCCAAATTAACTCATCACTGGGTTTCCACATAAGAGAACATAGGTGAAAATATGGATATGGAAGAGAAACCAAACCATCAAGTTCTAATGGAGAGTGGTAGAGAACATGGCTATGAAAAATCCAATAATCACAAAGCCATAAATTTGTGATGATCTAAGGTAACATCTGATTCATCAGATATAAGAGCACTATGAAAACATTTTTGGTTTTTAATATCCTTTCCCTAAAGTTGAAAATTTTGAATTAGAAGAAATACTTACTTGATTTTGGTACAATCTCACTATTTTTTGTACCTTGAAAAATTTCCACTTCATATATTAAAGAAATGAAGTTGAATTTCTCATCTGTGAAGTGTTAGTAGATCATGCAATAGAATGATATGTCATTCCATCTGTCTCAAACATAAGGTTAGTAAAATTTATATACATAAGTGCATCTATGGTGAGATTAATCGTATATGGTTCCTAAAATGGACTTATACTTCATCTA
Source organism: Viscum album (assembly GCA_963277665.1). Lineage (NCBI taxonomy): Eukaryota > Viridiplantae > Streptophyta > Magnoliopsida > Santalales > Viscaceae > Viscum > Viscum album. The sequence continues at coordinate 2,082,716,294 of OY728122.1, read as the reverse complement.
TCATACCGATTAATAAAATAAAACTAGTTTTTACTAACTAGGGACTTCCTATAGGCCAGTGGTAGGAAATCAAGGCCTGTCGCACTTCGTTTGTGGGTTCAATTCCCGCAACCTTGTCCAACGCGACGGGTTGTCTCCCGTCCTGTAGGTTGTCTTTTTTTTCTTCTAAAACTTCACTATTAAAACATTATAGAAATAATATCGAAAAAAATTCTAGCCTTAAACAATACTATCTGATGTCCGACATAATCTATTCCAGTCTTTAGACTTATCCAAAATACATCTTTCCAATCTCATAGTATAAAGAAAATGATTACTAGAAATGTCATTAACCAAGCATGTGAATACCAGCATTTATCCCCCATATATCATAAGATATATCTTGTTGATCACATTCCAAACATGTGAATACCTTAATCTTGTATTCTCTTGCAGCATGAATTACCATAGAACCATAGTGAAAACATGAATGCTGTCAAAAGGTAACTCTTTCCACATACCAAAATCCCAAAATTTCTATATATTCAAAACATGATATATCTTTGTCCTTATATCAGTCATGAGATCATTTCATTTTATCTTTATCCCTTCATTATTCACATATCATCTTATTTCCAAAAATATTTCAATCAATTTTCATGGTTACTGGTACCATATAATTATTGAAAACCAATACATAGATATTCCAAAATTCCACGATACCATAATTGAGATTCCATGATACTATTTTGAAATCCCATTACATAAAAACTTAATAATTACACAATATCATTATCATACTCAACATCACAAATAGTGATCGCATGTGACTTCCCTTTATCCTTTCCCTTAAGAGGTTGCTCACGTTGATCATCATTAACCCTTGGATTAGGGCATTGATTAGCATAATGCCCCATTTCCTTGCACTTGAAGCATTGAAGTGTTGGTGGTGCATTATCTACAGTCTTTTCTTTATTCACATCATTAGAAACCCTTTTTCTATTAATTCAACACTCAACTGCTCAATGACCTTCTTTTCCACACTTAAAACATTTTCTAGTCCCTTTAAGATAATCTCCACCATGCTTCTTTCCACACTTTGAGCATAAAGAAACATTCATCTTCTTTTCACCATTATTCTGAGATTTCTCCTTGAACTCCATCTTTCATTTCTTTTCAAAACCATGAGATGGATTTGTAACACCAACTTCCATTTCTACCTTGACAACACAACACACAATTTCTTCATAGCTACTGAAGTATCTTATAGCTAATGCCCTTCGAATACTTGGTTTTAAGAAACTGAAGAATTGATCAACTTTACTTTCAGGTTGGATGATAAAGCCAGATGCATACCTTGCAAGCCTTGTAAAATTCGCTTCGTATATACCAACAGATTCATCATCCTTTTTCTTAAGCTCAAGTAAATCATTTTCCATCTTTGTTCGAAGAATACGAGGGAAGTACTTATTGAAAAATAAGTTATTGAACTTATCCCATTCCATGGATTCAATTTCATCTCAGGGCCTCATATTATTAATTAGAGTCCACCATTTATCTGCTTCAACTTCCAAACGGTAAATAACTAGAATGAATTTTTCATTTTATGAACAATGAATTATGGAAAATATCTTTTCAATGGTACTGATCCATTTTTCAGCAACAAGTGGATCAGAAGACCCACTAAAATAAGGTAGACGTTGCCTCATAAAGGACTCAATAGAATATTATTCCCTTCTTTGCTCATTTGGAAGTCCAGAATGATTCATATCTTGTGTAAGTATAACAATAAGATTTTTCACTCCATCTCCCATAACATTGGTTTGTTCAGGAGGACAATCATTGCATTGTCCATTACATTGATCAACACGGTTCCTTTGGGTTCCAGACATCGTCTACAATCCAAAAATAATAGTGAGAGAGGAAAAAATCATGCTAGGTAAAACAATATAATAAAGGGGGAGTACATTAAATATCCAACATCTTAGGTTTAATTATAATATCGTTACCGTAATTATAGAACTATAATCTATACTTATACTTAACCTTAGGTGCATCCCTAGACATACCTTAGAAATATCTCTAGGGATTTCACTAAAGTTTTCGCATCCTAGTTTCCAAAGGTTAACTAAACCTTTCCTCTGATACCAACTGTAGAGACCCATACTTGACGTACATAGACATTACATTACTTTTGTGGAATACATAATACATAACAAAAACAGACATCAAAGGACCGTAATAGTTTAGTGTATTTGGAAAATTGGAATATAATCTTCTAATCATGGTGAAAGATCTTCAACATCTCCCATAAAGATCTTCTCCTTTTGTTTTCTTACCTAAAACCTTTCTTTATATCATGGGGAAAAGAAAACATAAAAAGGGTGAGATAAAATGCTCAGTAAGGGTAAACATAGAGAACATAAAACAATACACAAACATTTGAATGCAAAAACTTGAACATAAAATCTAAACATCAAAATCTTGAGCAAAGACATAAATCTTGGAAGTAGGTAAGGCATATATCATAATGGAACATCAATCATGATAAAATAGCATGGGAAGAAAACATGTAATTGTGGAAAACCATTAAACACATGATATGATTTCCATAGTGGCCAAGGCATTGCTTCCAAGACCATCTTAGTGGACAAAGTCCCTTACTGAATCGAGTTCACTCCTCGTTCCAGTCCTGTATCACTGAACCAGATTAACTTGTAATTCCACACATGTCTATCTCATGAGATATAAATCTTTACCCAATGAATTGGAGGGATATATATGTACCACCCATATCATAATGAAATCATTCTTATGTGTGCCACAACATAAACATAAATCTTTCATCATAACCCAAAGAATAAAATGGGTTTCATAAACATCATCCCATCATAACATAATCCATATAAAACAAATGGATATCATTTCATCATAAGAAAATTTAAACCATGTAAATCATAGAGACATTATACTTGAAACATACACATATGAAATAATGTCATCTTAGTTGGAAAATGGTTTTGATAAAACACTTGAAATGAATTCTTGATGAAAATATCCATTTTTCTTCAAAATCATTTTCTTTTCACAAAATGCAAAGAAATTTTAAAAGAAAAGTATTTTTTTGAAAATATTCATGAAATATTTTAGATGAAACTTCATTGAAATAAGTTGTTATGAAACCGTAAAAATCCGTTCTTTCCGTATAAGTTAAAAAAACATTCTTCTCGTACTTTGGCCGGAAAAGTCAAAAAGTCTCTCATACTGAAAACGGAAAAAGATTCCTTTCATATCTTTAACTAAAAATTCACCAATAGGTAAAATTGGATTTAAAAAATTGTAGGAGGATAGAAATAATATTAAATATTGAGGAAATATGGATGTGGATGATAAATATTCCCCAGTAAATTCTGAAGTATAAACAATCTCGGATAAAAATGAGATTGCGAGATTTCCCGTTACCTTAGGTCCGATTTGCTTCGTACGTATCCGAACCTCTTGTATAATGATTTAAATAATTTCATTGACTTATTAAAGAATCATATTAATTGTTATTATATCATATATGATCATATTTTTATCTTCTTATTAGTAATATTTCATTGCTACTTGTTATTCGGGTGTTCATTGCTTTATGTTCTTATACACGTTTTGTCGAATAAATTATTATTATTCTTTTTAGGTTTTAGATACCTCATTTCCAGAATGGTATTAGTGAAATATATATCATATTTATTCATTCAATTAATTTATATAATCATTATTCAATGAAGATCATGTAGAATGAGTTGCATCACATTGTGGAGACGGTAGGCTGTACGTACGCACGAGTGATGATATCGTACCCATGATCGTGGAATTGTATTGAAGTGTATGTATAATATTTCAGAATCAATATCAATTTAAAATAAAAATATATAGTTATTATTTACACCATTATTCCCATCCATGTAAGGTGGTGGAAAACAGATTACACCACGGCGTGGAGACGGTATTTCGTACGTACGCACGAGCAGTGATTTCATTTTCCATAGGATGAATAGAAGGTGAAATAGGGTTGTTTCATATTTATAATTACATATCATTATATGAGTGATACTGATTTTATTACTTCATAATGAAACAACTAAATAAGAGGAAGTAGAAGAAGAAATAAATTTGAAAGAATCAGTATGGGATATTACCTCTTCTTTGACACGCCTCTTTGAAACATCCTCTTAGGGCACTAATGTTGGTATTTGAAGAAGACCAGGACCTCTAGAATATTACTAGGGGAGTTGATAATAGTAATGGTCAGGGGTTGGCCGAGATTGAAGGATCAAAGTTGTGTAAAGAGGAGAAGGAGGAGGTTCCCTTTTATAAGGGAGGAGAGGGGCACCTTTGGAAAGTGTGAAAATATTATTTTATTATAAACTTATCTTCGGTTTCAAAAGGTCCAAAAATCATTAAATATGAAGATAAGATGACTCCTGGTCGATATAAAATAATCTAATCATAATTGGACATGTTTTGGATAATATTGTAATCATTATAATCTTATTTATTTAAATCATTTATTAATGAGGTAAATACTGCATCACTATTGTGTCATAAATAATCTAATTTATTTGATGTCTAAAAATTATTAAAAAAACGCCACCATGTAGGAAATATTTTTATATTTCCAATGAATATTTATAGTCAAAAATATAATTTATATAACCCCTTATAAAAATTAATTACTAAAAGATTTTTGTTAATGTCAATTTTTTTAAAAGGTTGGGGCCGAAGCCTCATTTTATTATTAATGAAAATCAGAGACCTCTTTTAACTGGGTAGAGGGAGACCCATTACATAGCCCAAAGGCCTAGTGGTATTGTATCCCATTACATAGCCCATAGGCCCAATTTTTTGGCCCAATTACCATTCTGTGAATAGTAACCCGGCTGCTACAGTACCCGCACAGTACCGCCGCTGCTACAATGCCCTGCTGCCGCTACAGTACCCGCTGATCTACAATATTGCTACTACTATAGTACCACTAAAGTACTTCTATAGTACCTGTGCCCAATGGTATTTGAACCCCCATTTTTCATGTAGGATTACGGGGTGCTTACCACTAAGCCAAACCCCAACTACATTAATGTCAACTTTGTCTTTACATTACATTAATTAATCCAAATTGTCATTATCACTACAAAGTGGCTCAATGGGGTCCCAAAATCGACCCAAGGATTCCCATAGTCAGCCACTACTCATCCAATCAGGTTAAGACAAGTTTTGAGGTAATTTTGAATTATTGTAATATTCTTTTCACCATGAATTACCCTATTTACCTTTAACCGCAGTAAATAAAAGTCAAAAGTTACTATTCACCAAAACTTATTTTCATCTTATTGAACCACATTTTACTTATTGATAACAAAAATGTATGTTGGATTTTTGAAATTCAACTCAAATAATTGGTAAAATTTTATTTAAATGAAAGAGTCGGTTTTTTAACTACCACTAAGTGGTTTCACTATTCATCAAAAATTGAAGTTTTTCAGAAAAATACCAAAAATTTAGCCTAAGCTATATTTGATATTCCGAATTAAAATATGATGCCTATTTTTCCAAATTCAAAACATAGAAGTGGCAATAATTAATTTTAAAATTAATTCCTGGTATTAAAACAAATAGCGTGTTTTTAAGAAACAATAACTATTAAAAGATCGACACTTGTTTATGTCCAAATTCAAAGTGAAATTAATTCCAATGACCAACATTGGATTAAATAGTAAAAATATATTATAATTACACTTTAAAATCAATTAAAAAGATAATCTAACCATATAAATTATTACGATGAAACAAGTTGTTTTTAATTAAAATATAGCGTGTTTTTACTATTCATTAAAATACGAAAGTTAACAGAATAATATGAAAATTTTATCCAAATTAAAATTTTATATCCTGATTCCAAGGAAGAATTTTATTTTGTAAAATTGAACTTATAAACATGTCAAAAACTAGATTTAAAGTGGGTGCACCATCAAAAGGTGACAAAACTTCATTTTTTGAAAAATACTTATTTTACCCAAAAAATTTATTTAGTTCTCATACCATGTTCTAGAAAATATGTAAAATGAATAATAATGTTATAAAATTCAAAATGTAATTAATACTATTCATAACGGCTAGTACATAATAATATTATAACAATATATCGTTGTTTAGTGAAACCTGGTATTGCGTACTACACACGCTATCGAGGAAGGTTGCGATTGCGTGTAATGCAAGCCAAGTTAGGGATGTGTGTAGTGCAAGCTCCTTTTGGTGTAGCGTACAACACAAGACATCAATGAAATTAAAAAGAATAATTCTCATAAAATCTCGGGTTGTTACAGCGTGTACATTCAATGTACACGGCGTGTATATCTTGTTTTCATTTATTAATTTCCTTTCCAAAATGAAAACTACACGGTGTGTACATTTAATAATACACGACGTGTACTTGTTTTCAAAATAAAATTACACGGTGTGTAATCATTGATACACTACGTGTACTTGTTTTATTCTATTATTCCTCCAACATTAAAACGATTTAGGCTTCCTTGAATAATTATTAAACCACGTATGGGAATAATCTTTATTCTACTTGAGATACTTGGATACACTTAGTGTGTGACCCTCTAGGACTCTTTCTCGTTGGCATTAGGCAAGCTTGCCTTAAGTCACAGATTACTGTCTAGCAATGGGTCAAGGAACCCAAGAGAAATAAGTTGACACCGCATTGACGTGTGACCTCATATGAACGCTTACTGTGTAATTTAATCCCTTTGTCTCAATATCTCATCAAGTAGGTTTCATAGAAGTGTCATAAACCTATATGCTCGATCTGTCGTTCTTTGACTACTTGAAATAAACTCGTCGTTTCCCTATGGCCATGAAATTTCACGTGACAGTTCTATTTCAATCAAAGGGCCGATATATCAACTTCCATAAATGGAAGGGACAAATCCTTCCACGACTTATCCATTAACAACATGTCATTTGTGACACACCCAACATACCATACTTCCCCCAACTGTCTACATGACGGTTTTTGTCAGCAAATATAAGTGGGCAAGTCATGAAATGAGTTAATGATAATCTTCTAGTCTAAGGACTATTACACACGCTCGTAGATAGCAATGTCTAATGACCCCAAAACATGAAGAATTGCTACTGGCGGGTCTGTTTTCATAATCTCCCATCTTGGAGATTACCAAGTGAGAACTCCATGAGAGAGAGTCTTGTCTTCTTATGATTACTCGCACATGACGGTCTGTATACTATGTGTCCTATCATAGTATATTATCTAACTGCAAAACTTTATTTAAGAATATTGTTATAGCATTTCAAGGTTCTCATCATTGCAGGGATCTGTAATGACCTTATTAATGCAACAAATATTCCAGGACATTATTATATTATAGTCATGCAGAACAATGATCAATATATAATAAGAGTACATTCATGTAATCAGAGTACAAAATAGTTAGTTCTCAGGACACCAACCCTTACAAACTCCCACTTGGACTAGAGCCAACTGCCTACGACTTTTAGTCAGCTAGACCTCACATGGTGATCATGCTTCTGCTGAGTCAAGGCTTTAGTCAAGGGGTACGCCATGTTGTCTTCTGTGGAAATACTTCTCACCGCAACTTCACATCTCTGAGAAAAATCCCTCAAGAGATTATACTTCCGAAGTATGTTGTTTTTCTGCTGATGTGACACTGGATCTTTTGCAAGTGCCACCGCTGCAGTATTATCACAATAGAGCATGATAGGATCTTTACTTCTAGGTACTACATCCAGCTCTTGGACAAAGATTCTCATTCATACTGCTTCTTTAGCTTCCTCAGAAGCTGCGATATACTTGGACTCCGCTGTAGAATCTGCCACTACACTTTGCTTTGAGCTCTTCCAGCTCACTGCACCTCCATTCAAACTAAAGATGTACCCAGTCAGTGACTTCATGTCATCTTGATCAGTCTAGAAACTAGCATATACATGTCCTCTGATGACTAGTTCCTCATCTTCTCCATAAACGAGGAACATATCCTTAGTACGCCCTAAATACTTAAAGATAGTCTTGACTGCCATCCAATGGCGGTCTCCTGGATCAGCTTGATATCTGCCTGCCGCACTTAATGCATAAGAAACATCTAGACTTGTACATAGAATATCATACATGACTGAACCAATCATGGATGTATAAGGGATACTTTCCATTTTCTTTATTTCCTCATGTGTCTGAGGACACATTTTCTTGGAAAGATGAATACCATGTGACACCGGCAACAATCTCCTCTTGGATTGTTCCATACTGAATCTCTTCAGTATCCTGTCAATGCATGTACTTTGACTTAGGCCCAACATTCTCTTGGATATATCATGATGGATCTTGATCCCAAGAATATATGCTGCCTCACCCAAGTCTTTCATGGAGAAAAATTTATCTAACCATGCCTTAACTGACTGTAAGACTGGTACTTCGTTTCCAATTAGTAATATGTCATCAACATATACTATTAGGAAAACAACTTCACTTCCACTAAACCTTTTGTAGACACAAGGCTCACATTAATTCTTAACAAATCCAAATTCCATTACAGATTCATCAAAACGAATGTTCCATGACCTTGATGCCTTCTTTAATCCTTATATGGATTTCTAAAATTTGCATACCTTGTTGGCATCCTTTGGAGTCACAAACCCTTAATGTTGTGTCATGTAGACGTCTTCCTGTAGGTTCCCGTTAAGGAATTCTATTTTGACATCCATTTTCCAAATTTCATAGTCATGGTAAGCGGCAATGGCCAATAGGATTCTGATGGATTTCAGCATCGCAACCGGTGAAATGGTTTCATAATAGTCAATTCCTTGACACTGTCTAAAAACTTTGTCAACCAGTCGTGCCTTATAGGTGATGACTTGCCCCTCCATGTCCAGTTTCTTCTTGAATACCCATTTATTACCAATAGGATTTACATCAACTGGAAGATCTACCAAAATCCAGACTTGGTTTTGGTACATGGAATCCATTTCATAATTCATGGCTTCTTGCCAATTGGCATCATCTGTGCCTTCAAATGCTTCTTTATAGGTAAGAGGATCATCATTGTCAACCAATAATGAGTCACCATCCTCGGTGACAAGAAAACCATATCATTCTGGTTCTCTCACCTCTCTTGTGCTCCTACACAGTTCTTGTGTCTCTAGAATAGATTGTTCTTCCACGAGGCTTTGTGGAATCCGTTCCTGTACCAACTTCTGTGTATCTTGAGCCACGACTTCATCGAAGTTTATTTCGCTCCCACTATCTCTTTTGGATATGTGCTCCCTCTCAAGGGATATGGTGTGTCTTGCCACTGTAACCTTTTTTTTGAGGGGTTGTATAGGTAATATCCCCTTGTTTCCTTGGGATATCGTATAAAGATAGACTTTGTACCTCGGGGTGCAAGTTTATTACCTGAAGAGGCCTTAACAAATGCTTCGCTACACCACACATGTAAATTCGATAACATGGCTTTGCGTCCACTCCATAATTCGTATGGAATACCATTTATCGATTTAGTTGGTACTTGGTTTAGTATGTGTGGTGCTGTCTATAATGCATATCCATAAAAGGATAATAAAAGATTCGCATGACTCATCATTGATCTCACCATGTCCAACAGGGTGCAGTTCTTCCTTTCACTTACACCATTCCACTGAGGTGTGTAAGGAGGAGTGAGTTGAGATAAAATCCCAAACTCCCGTAAGAAATCAATGAAGTCCTGATTAAGATATTCTCCTCCTCTGTCTGAGCGGAGTTTCTTAATCCTCTTACCAAGCTGATTATCAAATTCATTCTTGTATTCTTTGAACCGATCAAAAGAATCTGACTTATACCACATTAAGTAAATATATCCATATCTACTAAAATCATCAGTAAAAGTTATGAAGTATGAGAACCCACCCCTTTCTTCAATTGGAAATGGTCCACACACATATGTGTGAACTAATTATATAAGCTCTTTAGCCCTTTCACCATTACGACTAAATGGGGCTTTGGTCATTTTTCCTTGTAGACACACATGACATACACCAAGTGGTTTTAGTTCGAAAGAATCTAAATACCCATCTTGATGTAATTTTGTCAAACATATCTCATTGACATGACCTAACTGGTGATGCCAAAGTTGGGTGTGGTATGAGTCATGTAAATTAACTTTGTCATTGATTTCCATTACTTGTTTTGTGTAGTCTAACACATAAAGGCCATTATATAAATGTGCCCTACCAAAACAAATGCTATATTTATAAAAGTATCAACATCCACTTCCAAACATAAAGATGAATCCATCAGTATCTAATATTGATACTGAAATAATGTTTTTGGTTATAGAGGGTATATAATAACATCCTTTCAAAACCAAGACCATCCTAGTAAGCAATGTGAGGTGGTAGTCTCTGATAACTACAACAACGAGTCTGGCTCCGTTGGCTGCCCGTAGATCCACCTCACCTCGGTCAATATTTCTGAATCTACTTGGTTCCTGTATTTGGATACAGATGTGAGAACCACAAGTAGTATCTAATACCCAATTGGTAGAAACAGATAGATTACATTCGATAACAAACGCACCTGAATCTTCCCCTTGCTTCCTTGGTTGGGTGCAATTTTTCTTCCAGTGGCCCTTCTTTCCACATGCGAAACAAACAACATCCTATTCTCTTTCCCCCCCCTTTGATCTTCCTTTTTTTGGAAGGCATTGAAGAAGCTTTGGGCTTAAATATCTTTGCCTTACCTTTCCTTTTATTCACCATGAGGAAAAAAGTCTTTTCACGCTTCATGTCATTGTCCACTTGGAAAATGGGGATGATAAGATCAGACAGAGACTTCTCAATGTTGTTCATGTTGAAGTTCACAACAAAGTTAGAGAAGCTCTGGGGGAGTGATACAAGAATGAGATCGGTACTCAGTTCTTCAGGGAGTTTAAACCCTAGAACCTATAAGAACTCAATGTAGCCAGTGATCTTGAGTACATGTGGCCCAGCTGGGGCACCCTCTCCAAGCTTGCTCTGGAATAGAGCTTTGGAGATCTCAAACCTTTCCTATCTTTCTCTCTCCTGGTATAGACCACGGAGGTGGTCGAACATGCTATAGGCATCCATGTCTTCATGAGACTTCATTAGCTCATTATACATTGATGATAACATCCAACATTGAACGTCGAGTGCATCATTCAAATGTTGATCATAGACCAGGAATTATTCATCACTTGTCCCTTGGGTGGGAGAATCAAGAAGTGAGGACTCCAGCACGTAAAACTTTCATTCATGTCATAGGATAACCCGAAGGTGGCTAAACCATTATTGAAAGTTACTTCCAGTGAGGATATTGTCTTTCTCCAGAATTTATCACAGAGAAAATGTGGTTAATGAGTTTTTCATTTTGATTGTACAAATTAAAAGAGCAGATTTATCAGTACTTTCTTGATTACATTTTATGAGAAATAATAAGTTTTATTAGGTCTCCCACTATTTTATCAAGTCCCAATGTCCCTCACCATTGAACTCAAAATGTCTATTTTCTTTGACATTCTAGTGGCAAGGATCCATATTCCCCTTCGCATAACCCCAACAAGGGTTGGTCAAGCTATTTGAAGGTATTTAGGTATGCAGGTCTTTGCCAACAATGAGCTTACAGTTCCTTAATCTGTTGAGTGGACTCCCGAATCCTGAAATCCTGACTTGGATTTCCTCAACTATTGCCTCCAATATTACATCAAGTCTAGCAAGGGCTACTCCTCTTGATTTAATATGGTTAAGTCAACCCGAAACCTTTCATAAGGGATTCCTTTATAAAAGTAAGTGCCCCAACAAGGGTTGGTCAAACACATAGTTTTATTGAGTCTTTACCTTAATTAAGTAACAAAAGGCTTGGTCTGACTTAATATGGTATTTGAGGGATTTTATTCTTTATGCATAATTTTACATTATCACATGCTTGTTAATATTAAGTTATGCTTGCTTAAGTGATTAACCATGTTCTGATAATGTTTACGCATAGTCCGGTTTTTATTTTATTCCATCTTTTCATGCTTGTTTATTTCATTAATTATGTGATCGCGACAACACATACATAATAAATAAACCATGAAATCAAACCGGAATAAAATAAGATGGTATGATCACGAGATTCTATTGGTTAGATTATCTAGCGGTTTGATAAGAAAACCCTGACCTAGGGAAAAACACCTTGAACGAATGGTTCGTGTTTTGCAGCTCCCACCTGTCCACCTTTGTATCTTCTTGGGTTGGTTTCAACTCAGATTTGGGTTTTGAACCGTCTCCTTTGTCTTGGGAGATCCTCCATTATGTGGGTTTATATTAAATAAACCATGGGCACGCAGGCCCTACATTTTATTGGAAGAAGGATCGAAGGCCAACAAATTTAAACAAATTTAAATGAAACCATACACACATACAAAGGGTCTTTTAGTCTAGCTCATGATCATCTATAGCATGCAATGAAATTTACACATATTTAGAATTCAAATTCTTTTAATCGTTCTATTATTTAAGATAATTCACGCTTGAAATTAATTAATTATGATCTTATAATTAATCAATTCTTTATCTTAAATTCCTTTCTGATTTTTCTTGAGGTTCTTCTCATCCATATCCCTTGTACAGGTCTTTGTACTTTTGGAGGAAACCTAGTGAAATTCCATTTTTAGAAAGTACACGGTGTGTAGTTTATATTTACAAGGCGTGTATTTCTTTTCACCCTCTATCCAAAGTACACGCCGAGGGATTTGGCGTGTTTTATTTACTTTAGAAATTTTGGAGTACATGACATGTAGATTCATCTAACACGGCGTGTACTTCCTTGTTATGTGGTTACCGGCCTGGAAGTCCCGTGTACGTGGTACGCAGCTTATCCATTGTACATGGTTTCACTTGGGTCGGATCGGATTACACGGCGTGTTTTTCCAACATACATGCCGTGTATTTCGGTTCCCACATGCTGTTCAATTCTAGTCAACATGAAATAATAAATACTTAGGAATACTCAATTCACATGGCGTGGTTTCGCAGAATTGTGCCGGTTCATTGAACCTAAGTACACGGCGTGTAGTTTTTCATTACACGTCGTGTATTCTCTTGTTGTACAGACAAAAAGAGATGCTCCTCCGGATGAGTTCCTCATTTTTATTTCAATCAAAATTAAAATAAAAAGGTCATTTCTATGATTTTAATCGAGAAATGAATGAGGAAGAACATATCTCATTTTTTCAGATTTATAGAACGATTTTTTTCGAATTGAATCAAATATAAATGCATAAATTATCAAAGAAAATTAAATAACTATAATCAACGTTGTAACCTCGCTCTGATACCATTTGAAGGTTCAGGGCACAACAAAAGACCATGGGTGGATGTGCCTAATTGGATTTTTGTCATTAATAATGATCAATCCGAGATTAATACGACGATAAATGCCAGTCTCCACGAATCCAATCAAAGAAATGAAAAAAATAAAAGAAAAGTCCCGAAACCACAAAGCAGGATCGTTACAGGTTGATTGTAATTAATTTAATCAATTTAAAAGAAATACCTTTTTAGTGTTCTTTCTTTATTGATGTTCTTGATCACGTTCTGATGTGATTCATCATTGCGTCGTAGAATCCAAGTATAGACTTCCTCTAGCGGTGATCCACACGTGCACGTTGTATCTCTGGACGTTGCCAAAGGATTCTCCGGGTGCTAGCGCGGAGAAACCTTTTCTTGAATTGTCCGCCTTAGATCATATTGATCTGATGGAAGAGGATCTCTCTCGATCTTGAGATCATTTTTGGAGGAAGAGGTTTTTTCATCCTTGAAATAATTCTCCAGAATTGTTGTGTACAACGATTCTCTTGTGTAAGAAAAAGAGTTGGGGTTGTGAAGATATTTATAATCTGGTTTGAGGTTGTAGAGTTATGAAAATAAATAAACGCGTTACACATTTTATTTATTTCATTAACTCCCTCTTGAAAAACCCATGTCGTGTCATTAATTCCTTGACATTTTCCCAAACTGATTATAATAAATATCATTTAATAAAACGATATTTCCTCAAAATCCTGACTGAAAAAACTACACGACATGTATTAATAAATACACGGCGTGTACTTGTTTTTCATTAAAAACTACACGGCATGTACATTCAATGTACACGGTGTGTATATCTTGTTTTCATTGATTAATTTCCATTCCAAAATGAAAACTACACGACGTGTACATTTAATAATACACGGCGTGTACTTGTTTTCAAAATAAAACTACACGGCGTGTAATCATTGATACACGACGTGTACTTGTTTTATTTTATTCTTCCTCCAACATTAAAATGATTTAGGCTTCCTTGAATAATTATTAAACTATGTACGAGAATAATCTTTATTCTACTTGAGATACTTGGATACACTTAGTGTGTGACCCTCTAGGCCTCTTTCTCGTTGGTATTAGGCGTGCTTGCCTAAAGTCCAAGATTACACTCTAGCAACGGGTCAAGGCACCCAAGAGAAAGAAGTTGATGCCACATTAATGTGTCACCTCATACGAACACTTACTGTGTAATTTAATCCTTTTGTCTCAATATCTCATCAACCAGGTTTCATGGAAGTGTCATAAACCTATATGCTTGATCCTTCATTCTTTGACTACCTGAGATAAACTTGTCATTTCACCATGGCCATGGAATATCATGCGACAGTTCTATTTCAATCAAAGGGCTGAGATATCAACTTCCATAAATGGAAGGGACAAATCCTTCCTCAACTTATCCATTAACAACATGTCATTGGTGACACACCCAACATACCCTACTTCCCTCCAACTTTCTACGTGACGGTTTTCGTCAGCAAATCTAAGTGCGCAAGTGATGACATGAGTTAATGATAATTTTCCAATCTAAGGACAATTACACACGCTCATAGATAGCAATGTACGATGACACCAAAACATGTGGAATTTCTACTGGTGGGTCTGTTCTCATAATCTCTCATCTTGGAGATTACCAAGTGAGAACTCCACGAGAGAGAGTCTCGTTTTCTTATGAGTACTCGCACATGACGATTTGTATACTTTGTGTCCTATCATAGTAGGTCATCCAACCGTAGAACTTTATTTAAGAATATTGTTATAGCATTTCAAGGTTCTCATCATAGCGGGGATCTGCCATGACCTTATTAATACAAAAAATATTCCAGGACATTATTATATTATAGTCATGCAGAATAGTGAACAATATATAATAAGAGTACTTTCATGTAATCAAAGTACATAACAATTGGTTCTCAGGACACCAACCCTTACAAGAGGAACCTAATCAAGGAAGATATCACATACTAGAGAGATATCTATTTCTTCCACCATATCTTTGATTCATATAATAAGGTGTTTGAGGAGCCTAGGAATCCTATTAGGAACCTAAAAAAGAAAATGAATCTCTATTAGACTAAGTGGGGGTGATTAGGAATAAATACCTTGGGTTTATAAATTTTTAATTAAATTTTCGAGGGTTTAAAATTATGCGTGCATAGTTTTCTGGATAGTCCACAATGTTAGACAAATTGTAAACTTTAACCATGCTACCCTACTATCCTGGGGTGTATGGTTTTCACTGGGTGGATGATCGGTTTGGAAAATTGAGCTCCCATTATAAAACCCCCTTTGTCCAAGGGATCATGGTTGGGGGGCAGGGATGGTTGTACGGTTTTGTCAAATCATGTCACAAGCCATCCCAATGGGACCCTTGTCGTGAATCCCCAAGACTACCTCCAATATACAAGGGGTTGACAATTAGCACCAAGTAGGAATATCACTAACATGGGAGGCCTTATCCTAAGTACCTATAACCACAAACACATATACAAGACCATATAATGATGAAATGTAAAAAAAAATAAACAACCATTCATGCATACATCTAAATCCCACAACTTGAGTAAGATAAGAAGTAAAGGAAGGTAAACATGGCCAAATACAATCCCACCAAAAAGAGTATGAAAACAATCCCAACCTAAAAGTGACATGGGGGACTGTTGTCAAGATATTATAGGAACACACCTAGGTCTATCCGGTCACACTAATAATCATCTGATCCTATTTTGTTAAGGAATATTTTAAAAGGTTGATCATTTTCACAAATCATGACACGTGTGGGTAAATCATGTGTAGGGGTGAGTATAAAAATACCCAGTAGGACACCCCAAAACCACAAAGCATACAAAAATAATAATATATCCATCTCTACAAATGTATATTTCTACAACACATATAACAAGAATATGCAAATATACTCAACAAGACACACAATCTAAGGGTAATTCACAACCGTAATACCATCATAGGATTATAGCTCAAAGGTTCCACAAAGCACTCATTTGGGAGAAAACACCCCTGAGTATAATAACAATGATAACTTCCATATGAGAGGTGATTCTCATTGGGTCTCTCCATAGAAGTACACAATAAAAGTCCAAATAAATATGATACACAAATGAGGATCACTCCCAAGGCCATGGGGTATACCTAAAACTGAATCTAGATTAACCCTCTAAGTAGAGGATCAATGCCTGCATAGTATTGGTCAAGATGATCCCATGAACTCCACCTAGGTAACTAAGTTGAATTGAGGATCTCACTTCGGACCTCCCAAAGAGATTCCAACAACTCTATCGAAGAATTTCTACTAAAGGAATTTATATCCTTTGTGTAGGATGTGATTCCATACTAAACATTAGGGAATGGATATGGGAAATTAAACCTAACAAAAGTTTTCCAATATATACAGGAAAAGTTCTCCAAGAAAACTTTTTAGGAGTACATGACATGTAGTAGGGTTACATGTCGTGTCCCTTCAGACTTGGGTCATGTCTGTGTAAATGGACCGTGTCCATGTCTGTGTTTGTGGGAAAGTACACAACATTTTGCTACCCATTTACTTCACCCCATGTACTGGTACATGGATTATCCCGTGTGTGCCTGACCTAGACGTGTTCATGTTGGAGCACCTGATGTTCCCATGCCCATGTACTCCAGACCATGTATGTGTATCCTCTTAGGTACACGCCAATCTCACTAATCGGACCACATATTGTGTGATGTGTATCTCCTTCCCAAAACCCTAGCCACTGCTGAGAGGGGAACACACAATGTGTGGCTCCACTTTACACACTATTTAGTGATGAATTTTCTAGATTCTCATATCCTCCAACGGCCTGAAGACCTAAGATTTGTTTTATTTTATAATAAAACCCTCATTTAAGGTAAGAAGTGGAACCCGAGCAGACTTCAAGGACTTAAAACAATACATAATCCCAGGATCAAGAAAATAAAACCCAGACTGACAACTTGGAGCTTCCTCTCCCCAGCATTTAAAATATAGTAAATCTCTCCACCACTACAAGACTGCACAACTAACAAGTGTCCTATGTCAAAGCACATGCCCGATCTGGTGGATGACACCATACCCTCTCAAACATCCAATTCCGTGAATCCTGCAAAAGTGTACCTGTAAAGACCTAGAAATTTCAAGGAAATTTTTTTCTTAAATACTTTGGAATTTTACGAGTCTGCAGTTTTTGACGGCACTTGATTTCGAGGCCCGGTGTACCTAGAATTAATTTCTGAAGTTTTGTTCAGGTACATTCAGGGAACGTACGTGCGGGTTTTTCTATCTTTTGAAGTGATGCTCGGAATTGAAATTTGAGGGCACCGATGAACTCGCATCATCGATATTCTCTTAAGGGGACCTTTACCACAGTTGCGTTATATGCGGGTTGAGAGTTAATTTTTTGGGAATTGGAATAAATTAAATAAAATTGTTGAACACAATTTTATTTATCTATGGTAGTTATATCCTACAAGGGGGAGGTTATTGGTGGGTCCCACACCCACATAACCTCTTATGAGAGGATATTTGTGATGTGGGGCCCACACAGACCTCTAACTCATCACCTCCCTTAAACCCCCATTTAACTCACCTTATTTATTATTTGACAACTCCCCCTTAATGGTGTAATCTCTTCACCTCCCCTCTCACCCATTAATTTGTTCCAAATATTTTAATTAAAGAGTTATTTAATTAATTAATTTAGTTTTGAATCAATTTTAATTGGTTGGAAAATCTTTTTAAAATAGGAGAAAGCCTCATTTTAATATTTGTTGGGAAAATATTTTGGTGGAACCTTTGGAATTAGAAGAGAGCTTCATCCTTCCGCGAAGAACGACACCCTCTTCGATGAAGAACACCGATTCCACGAAGAACGACGACGTGCCTTACATTCTATTCTCCACAACAAGTGAGGAGACACCGCTTCCTCCTTGGATGCACCCTGACGTCGTCTACAAATCCTCTTTCCGTGACTCCTCTCTAGAAACCGAGGTAGGGGTTTCATATAATTTATAAGTGAATAAATTATCTCGATTGTGTTGTTTTCTTCGGAATAATCTTGGCCATGTGATACCGCCTAATACGGAGGGCACGGTCCGAACGAACACAACCCGATGACCGTCTGTTGTTCTTGATTTTTAATTTACAATGGGAAGCGGTGACGATCGAAGGCAGCGACCGTGCGCCGGCTGCGTGTGGAGGAACCGCGACTCGCTACCACGGGTCGGTCAGCCAACGAAGAACCGACCGGATAAGTTGGCCGGACCAAAGAAACCACAGCGCCATAAGGCTGCCGCACTATGGAGGAATGCAGATCGCATTCCACGGGCCGCTTCGGCGGCGAACCGGCCGACTCGTCGGCCGTCCGGGTGAAGGAGCCGCGGCACCCGAAGGTGCCAGGCAGCAAGACCGCTGCCCACCCGAGTGGACCGCTTGAGTCGGAAAGGCCGACTGGTTGGGAAGGGCGGTGCCGCTTGGTGCCGCCAGTTCGGGAAATCGGGGGACTGCGCCCCCCTCCCCCCTCAGACCACTCAGCCCCTCTGGGATGAGCCGCTCGGCTAGCCGGCCGAGCCACGGCCAGCTGGTCCATGCCCTGCCGGGCCGAGCCACACCGAGCCAGGCTGGGCCGCGCCGAGCGGAGCCAAGCCGCGCCGCGCTGGGTCAGGCCACGCTGGGCTGGGCCGCACCCTGCCGGGCTGGGCCGCGCCCTTCCGAGCCGAGCCGCACCCCTTCGGGCTAGGCTACGTCCCTCGGGCCGGGCCGTGCGACTCATCGGGCCGGTCCGAACCTCTGCCGGGTCGGACCCGCCAAAATCGGGTTGACCTGACCTGCCAGCCCACTGTGCTTAACGGGTCAGGCCCGTTCTCACTTAAAGGTGAATAACTCGAAGACCGCGCGTCCGATCGATGTGCCGTCTGCAGCACCGAGACCCTCATGACATGGAGGTCCTTTTGCGATACTCTAAGTTAGTTTTGAACAACTGTGGAAAATGGATGGGTTTGGAATGAGCGTATTTCCAACCGGGCCCCCGGAGCAAAAATGTTAATAACTCTCAGACCGGGCGTCCGATTG